>JASPKZ010000044.1:730000-892500 GCA_030220185.1 Diploptera punctata | reverse complement strand
TAGTTGTTACGTAGTTTTACGTAATTTTACGTAACGAAAAGGCGATTTCGGTACAATATATATATATATATATATATTGATCAAAGTGTCTACTAGATAAGATCGGTAAAGATCTGTAACAATTCTTCAAAAATATTTTCACGAGAACAACATTCTTCCGAATTGGCCAAAATTGGGAACCAAGTATCGTGTCTCAAAAGTCAAGTGAAGAATTATGTGTCAGAGCATAAACGGTCTATAAAATATCCATATTTCATGTTTCCTAACAAAATATAAGACCTGGAATTTTCACAAATATGTGAAACGTTCTTAAACTGTTGTTTGGAAGTGTACTGGGTGAGAAGTATTTTTTATATAACAAAGCTCTTTAACGCCTAATGTCATTACAGTCGCAATTCAAATCTGGGTGTGAAAGGACCGATAAATTTTGTCCGGAGGTTTCTTACTTCAATCTTGAGGTTTTTTCAAGTGTAATAAATGTAGGAAGGATCCGCAGCTGCACTTCCCTTCCGGAAGGAGATATCTCCAGGAAATTTACTTGGAAAGTCCTGTTGATCTTGCCGGGTTTGAACGACCGAACATCGGAACAAGAGGTGAATATGGTGGTCACTAGTCCACCGGTACCTACTAAAGTTTAGAGATGGATATGTAACATTGAAATTTATATAGTCACATCTTGCTATCCGCAAACAATAGTTAATACAACTAAGAAGAAAATGTAAGCCTGAGCCGGGATTTGAACCCAGGATCTCCAGTTTTGCAGATGCACTCTATCTTTGAGCTATTCAGACATTTATGTACATATATGAATTTTTCTCACTGGGTTCAAATCCCGGTTCAGGCATATATTTTTTTTCTCTTAATTGTCTATTATCTATTGTATGCAGATGTAAACTCTGAGTACATTAATTTCAATATTACTTTCGTAATATTATCACGATATGACACGGAGGAAAATCCTGTCATAATGTCTTCTTGGTTAAGAGCCCTTACTGTAATGTGAATAATGTTCACTACAAGGGTACACGAGGTTTTAAAGTGAGAAACATCCATGCTGTACAAGGATGCCTGGGTAGCTCAAACGCAAAGTGCATCCACAAATCTGGAGATCCTGGGTTCAAATTCCAGTGAAGCCATATATTTTTTCTTTAGTTGTATTAGAGACGGGTAGTTTTATTTATGACTAGCTAATACCCGACGTGCGCTGCTACGCCTAAATAAATGAAAATGAATGTGATTTTATGTTTAGATGAATAAGTATAAGGAACATAATTACAAATTTATATTTTTTTAGATACCCCGTGCTGATTACCAGACGTTGTCCAGGAATGTACTTATCCTGATCTTCTTGACATAAATGAGCTAAAATACGAAACTTAATGTGTTTTATGTTTAGATAAATAAGTACAAGGAAACATTTATATCGTAATCATTTTTAGATACCTCGTGCTGTTTACCCGGCGTTGTCCGGGAATCTACTCATCCCGATCTTCTTGGCATAAATGAGCTGAAATACAAAAATTAATGTATTTCTTATGATTAGATGAATAAGTAAAATGAAAAATAATTATAAATGTATATCGTAATTATTTTAAGATTCCCCGTACTGATTACCCGGTGTTGCCCGGGAATCTACGTATCTCGATCTTCTTGGTATAAATGACCTAAAAGACAAAATTCGTTATTGTGAGTTATCTGTAAAAGAATACCCGCCATGTGCTGCTATGCTTGCAGAGGAATCTACGTATTTGTCGCGATCTTCCTTGGCATCAATGGAAGACAAAAATGGTTATTGTGAGTTATCCGTAAAAGATAAACATATGCTGTCGCGGACTTTTTTGTAGAGCTTTTTGAGATATTCAATTCTGTGTACATTAATTTTGTGTATTTGTTATGGTTTAGGCAGCATTAGCCATTTAAGCGTCCAAAAAGCTACTTTTTTCACGTTTTCCACTATAAAGAGAGATTTTTAAGGGTGTAGGAGTTGAGTATCACAACTCTCTTATAGCCTATGTTCATTCCGGGGAATCTCCTGAACATTTTGCAAAAAGCCCCATCACAATCGGATCAACGGTATGGCCGCGCATAAAGTAATAACAAACAAACAAACAAACATTAATTTTTATATATTAGATAGAGAATCAATTTAATTTGAATAATAGAATATTAAAAATCTTGGAATGCCTTTTGATGTAGGCTTTAACGGTTATCCATAACGTGTAGGGGTGGTGATTTTTACCATTTTGAAATCACAAATTTTGCATTTTACTTTTTGTGTCGTTTATATTGAAATTTCCAAATTAAGATCATTTTGAAAAAAGTCATACTTATACCGTGGCAGCGAATAAAACACTGATAATATATTCTTACCTTGACTGTACATCTCTCACTACGCAGACCGATGATCTCCTCTGCCCCTCTTTTTTCACTAATCTGCGTCAATACTCGTAACAACGCTTGAAATGGAACTGGTATCAGCATCAAAAGGTTGCTACGTAATAACAAATAACGATGATGTAATTGAAACGCCTCGCGAGAATGTAAGTAAATCATGTGATCATGGGGAATCCTAACAATGACGACTGAGAGGTAAAAATTAAGTAATAGAATTATAACGCATGCGCAGTAAGACTGAATTTTGTTCGCTGCTAAGCTATAGTTATTATGATTTAATTTTAGAACAGTTAAATATTTTTTAATTACATTAATATGAAATTAAAATCACATTTATAAAGAGTCGATAATCAGCTAAAATGCATAAATTAAAGTTTGCAATTATATTTAATTAATTAGGGTTAAAAAAACCTGCAGAAAAAATACAATAAATTGATGCAGGCTATAGTAAACCCAGTAAAAATAGATAATTTTACTGACTATTTTAACTCATGGCCCAAATGGGAGTCAATGACCTATCACATTTCAATGATTTTTATTTAGAACCAATAGCAATCTTTTTCACCTCGATTTCATCAATTTAATTTTATCATTTAATATCAAGCTCCTCCTTTCTAGCAATCTGAATAGGCCATAGCATTACTTTGCAGTGACTGCATGTGGCTACCAGATGTATATATAGTGCACGAATGTTAGCAGGTAGTGCTTGCGGGTTATAATATAAAATCATTCGTAGCAATTGATTATACCACAAAAAATATACCACTGTTCGCACTTTCTTAAACGTATAATTTCGCAGGAATTTACATTCCAAAAAACTATAATTGATATATTAACATCATAGGGCATCAGAAATTAATTAATAACCTATAATGTTGGTTATAAATTTCTCCATTGGAGTACATTCATACAATATTGCGATCCTTTGGCAATAAATAAAATGATTTGATTGCAGTGATGAACAAATGAAGCATAACAATCGTTTCTCATTTTTTTTTCAAACATCGCCATTTATATTAAATATATAAATATTTTTAAATAATTATATTTAAATAATGATTTGTGAGTTTAATTTTATTCGATAAATAGTCCTTACTATTGCCACTCTTGATTTCCAAATTCTGTAGATAAATTGAAAATCACTCGAGACATCACTTAAAAGATGAAAAACTGTATAATAAGAAGGCTATTGAACATATCTCTATACTTTGTTCTTCCAATCGGTTCTCCTGTTTCTTATAATTAAATTGTAATTATTGAATTTTTTCCAGAATATACAGTGTTGGTAGGATCCACAACATATTGCAGAGCTACTTGGTCATTTGCAAATCAGTATTCTCTGCATTGGTCTTTATTTTTATTTCAGGATTGTTTCCACAAGCAAAATATACAATTTTTTTCTTCCACACTTCCCGGTCTTGCGTGTCTGCTTCTGTCATATTTCTCTTCTTCAAGTTGTCTTTAATTCCCTTTATCCATGTTGGCTTTAGTCTACCACGATTCCCTTTTCCAGGAGATATCCATTTCAATACTTTTTTGTTTGTTTCTGTGTCCCATCTTCTCATTATATGTCCATACCATCTTACATGGATTTCTTCAATCTCTTGTACAATATACTTTTCTACATTCATTATTTCTCTTATTGTATTATTTTTTATTTTATCTAATTTGCATTCGTCTTTAAGTACTGTAAAACTGAATTTTTATATAAGTCAATGTTATTGTTACTTTTGGACCTTTAAAATGTATGTAACCACATTTTTCTATCGAAAAAGCGTATCAAGAATTATAAAAATATTAATAACTCAAAACGTGCCAAGTGGCCCTTTTAATGAGCATTTAGATATCCATCCATAGTAATTCTGCCCGAGGGCAGGTCTTTCACTGCAATCATAGCATTTTGATGCTATGCTTTGCAGCTTTACTAGGGAATTATAGGTGTGGTAGCTTCCCGTTGCTTTCTACACCGGTGAAGGATGATAATGGCCGGACGATTTTCGGAGACCGTTGGGCCCTAAGCGTCCTGACATTTGACTTACAGGTGAGGAAAACACCGAAAAAACCTCACCCAGGAGCCGTCCCGACTAGGAATCGAACCCGGGCCCGCTGCGTGACAAGGCAGCACGCTACCTCGAGACCACAGCGGTGGACCATTTAGATATACGAAAAAAATATTACATTTGTTTTTAATTCTAATTGATACTATATATAATCCATACATCCACAGTAATTCTGCCCGAGGGCAGGTCTTTCACTACAATCATAGCATTTTCATGCTATGCTTTGCAGCTTTACTAGGGAATTGTAGGTGTGGTAGCTTCCCGTTGCTTTCCACACCGATGAAGATGATAATTATGATGATGGCCATATGATTTCGGGGACCGTTTGGGCCTTAAAATTTTCCTGAAACTTGTCTTACAGGTGAGGAAAAACACCGAATAAAACCTCACCCAGAAAAACAGCCCCGACCGGGGATGAAACCCGGGTCTGCTGCGTGACAAAGCAGCACGCTACCTGGAGACCACAGCGGTGGACCCTATATATATATATATATATACGAGGGTCACTAGATAAGTTTTGAGACACGGCAGAATGGCGACAGGAATGCAATAAACTAATATACCATTTGAAAGCCCGACTCTCGAACGTCAAAACCATAGCAGGTAGAAACGATTCCTTTCAGTTGTCTCTGAGCAGCACCTTTGTGAAGTAGTCTGTGTATGGTGAAATCAAACGTGTCCTATGGAGCTTGAGAGGGTGTATTTTCTTGCTATGATTTTATATGATTTTAAGTGCGGTTTAAATGAGTCGTAAACACTTTGAGCAATTCACACAAACATTTGGGGACTTTGCTCCTTCGTGTGCAACAGTTTTCCGCTGATTTCCTGAATTTAAGAGGGAGAGATCATCCCTTAAAGATGAAGGGATAAATGAGAGGCCAACAACAGTGGCGACAGAATACAATGTCTCTGCAGTGGTGACTCTGATTAAGGACGATCCACGACTGACCTATAAGGACATCGACTGGGACCTAGGGATTAGTTCGCCAAGTGTTTCCACCATTCTGCACCAATACTTAAGAGTGAGGAAAATTTATTCTCGATGGGTGCCACACCACTTGTCAGAAGGGCATAAACACACTAGGGTGGAATTGTGCAGAAAAATGCTGGCGAGATTCAACAACGGGGACTCCCGCCGGAGTCAGACATATTGACAGGTGACGAATCTTGGATCTACCAGAATGGCCGTGAAACAAAGCACCAATCATAGGTGTGGGTCTTTCCAGATGAGCAGTCTCCGACAAAGTCAAAAGGCCTAGGATTAAGGGGTAGAAAATGGTGGCCACTTTCTTTTCAACAAGTGGTCATCTGGCTAGAGCTGTGCTAGAGGATCAGAAGACAGTTACTACTAAATGGTATACAGAAGTCTGCCTCTCCAAAGTTTTCTCAAAGATCCAGGGGAAGCGGCCAAAGACTTGACTGCGGGGAATTCTGCTCCACCATGAAAATGTCTCTTTGCACACAGCCAATGCAACAATTAGGTTTCTGGAAAAGACGCCGGTTAAATTACTGTCTCATTGAGCATACAGTGTGGACCTAGCCCCGTGCGACTATTTCCTGTTCCCGAACGTGAAGAACTGCATGCGCGGACACCAATTTCCTAGTCCAGATGATGCTGTTGGAGGAGCTTAGTGCAATGTCTGAGATCGAGTGGCGTGGCTGCTTCCAGAAGTGGTTCCAGAGGATGCAACGGTGTGTAGAATGTGCTGGAGAGTTGTTTGAAAATATGTGATAGGTATGGAAACTCTATCATGGCCCATTTTTGCACATCTCAAAACTTATCTAGTGAACTATAAAATAAAATAAAATAAAATAAAATAAAATAAAATAAAATAAAATCTAAAAATTATTTGTTTCATTGCCCCATGATTGAGAGTTCAAAACATGAAATTTCATATATTTCCTGGCTGTAGTTATATTTTACCACAATGTTGACAAAAGCTGTAAATGTGAAGAGGAAAAATTGATTGCCAAGACTTTTAGCATTTCTTAAATAAAATCACAATTATTAAGGAAACATCAAATAGTAAACAAAAATATCACAATTATTTTGTTTTATGTATGTTTGACCATTGCTAGTGTAATGACTAATATCAATTGGCACTGAATTAAATACACAATTTTTAAGAAAGACTTAGTAGCAGAAAATGAATCCTACTGGTATTTTTAAACTCGTATACCATATCAAATTTGACATGACACATTAAAGTTTCTTTCTTGCTTCCCAAAGTGATATATGGGCTTTCCTTTTAAAAATATATTTGAGTGCCTACAACCTAAAATATGGGAATATGAACAACTTACATGTAACAAAGAATTGTTTAATTAAATTAAAAGTCTAACAACCATTCAGAAGCGTTAGTTGTTACATAACTAAACTTCTTCTTCTTAATCATAATTTGTAGGATTTTCATCCTGTTTATTTGCAAAGGAAGAAGACATATTGGATATGCATTCACTATCTATCCATCTCTTGGCTGGTCTTCCTCTTGTTCTTTTCCTGTCCATTGACTATCTTCCTTAGCTCTTTTTGCAAGTCGGTTATAACTTAAATTATTTTCTTTAATTTGTGACTAAAGTTTATTAGAACTTAAAATTGAAATCATAGATTTTATAACACCTTCTATGTAACCAACATTCACAATTACATGTTAAAATTAAATTGAAATCTTCACAGAGATTAGTATTTCACTCTCACTCTGTAAAACATGATGTAATTCCACAGTTACCGTCAAGTTTTAAGTAGAATTACTATTAAAGATAGAAACTCCATATTTTCTGTTAAATGGATTGAAACTTACAGGCCGATTTAAATGTTTCGAATAAAAAAAGTAGTGTCCTACTACCTGAAAGCTAAAAAAATAAAATGTTATTCTATTCAAATTGTAATGTCAGTTACCAAACTTGAATTTTAAAGTACGAATATAAAATCGATTCCAAAAAAAATGTGTAAATCCAACTGGAGACGGAATAACATCCAACGGAAACGAGAAAACTGATCTCATATGGGGCGTTGGGTATGGCAACTATACTCAACAGCAGGCATATTAAATGAAAATTATCAATTATTAAATGTTGTGAGGTCAAATTTAGAAGTTTTGCACAATTTAATAGGACAATATATAAGTAATGAAGAAAATGTTATAAATTAGTGTGTACATAAGTTTTATTTATCATAATATACCAACAATATTCGATTCGTGACTATTACTGATTGCTCTGCCATCTATGTGCGAGAACTCTATGACAGTCGACTCCAAGACATACATCTTACCAGACGCTGGGAACGCTGATGTCATGAGGTTATATTATAATCCGGCATAATAAATTGCGTACGTAACGTTCATAGAGAACGCTGCAAACATTTATTGTATATTTATGGCATTATGGAGTGACTGGTGTATGAAGCTTTATACGCTTACTTTATTAAATATTATTAATACTATAATGCAAATTATCTAAAAATATAATAATTAAATATTACAATATACAACGGGATAGCAATAATTTTGAATACACAAATTGCAAATCACAAAACATTTTTTACACGATAGTGCGTTTTGTCGTACTTACAGCAATAGCGACCATGATTGAAAATTCAACCTTCTACATTTCGGAATTGCCAACCTAAATAAATATACTGTTATATTACATTTACACCCACGTGCGGGAAGTAAAATCACAATGTATATAAAAAAATGTCCAAAAGGTAGTGTTAATATACATTATATGAAACAAATCACTGCATTTTAAATAAATTGAACTTTATTTGAAACATTATAAAACAATAAATACGTATTGCGGCTATTTGATCAATATTTAGTCTCACGGCCTCCTGTACTTTCAACTAATAAGCATTGCCCACACTGTTAACGTTAGTCAATTATATTTAATGAACGCAAATATTTCCAACAAAGATGTTATTATTTGACTATTATTTTTATTATTTTGAAAACGCCATCGCGCAAAAAATAATGTACAACGCACATTTGTGAAGTGTTTGACATAATCTCGGAAATTAAAAACCTCGCTGTCGCTCGGTTTTAAACATTTTCCTCGATTCTGTAAAAACTACTTCCCAACTTCGCATCGTAATATACTATTGTATAGGACTAATCTCACGTGGAGAAACAGTAGAGTAGTTCGTTTAAGTCAAAACCCTACGAACCTTCTTGCTACACAATATTTTGTCGCATGTTCTGGTAATTATTAATCCTTCCAGATACAAATACTCTGTTAACAGTGAAAGAAACTCTAATGCGGTATAACAAACGTCCGTTAAGCAGGAGCTGCACAAATTAAACGAATTCCTCGTCATTTTAAATGTTGGGTTCTAGGTAAACTTCCATTCGTAACGGTACGATTTTTCCACTAAAAGCAATAATATGTTTTTTTTATAATTAAATCGTACATCCCAAGTCTCGATGTGACAAAACAAATGTTGCGGTCTTTAGTGCGTTGAAAATTATCCTTCAAAAATTAACTTTTAAGGTAACTCCCACTCCTAATGGTCCAATTTTGCTCTTTAATGATCTTCATGTTATTGTTCGTATTCAAATGCCGAATTTCGTTGTGAAAAAATGGCAGTCCTTGGGCGATTTTTAAATTTCTACCTTCAGGCAAACCAACACTCGTAATCGTACGGTTTATCTAATTTTTTATTGATAATACTTTTGTTCTTTAATCTGAATGGGCTATACAGAATTTTGTTGCAAAAAAAAACATAATAAAAATCACGGCCGCTATAATGATTTATTAATTTTCGCTTCAGGATAACCATTCCTAATTAAATACGAAAATAAAGACGTTTATAAACTAAAGTACAAAATTGTCATATACTGAACATTAAAAAAATTATTTATTACTATTAATTATTATTATTGTGCAGTTTAACCACTCTGACTGCTACCATATTGTGCAGTATGAACCACGCTCTGCTAAACCATTTTTGTGGCGTCTTATTATTACATAACCACGTTCTACTACCATTTTGCACCCACGCAGGGTTATATTGTTGATCACTATTTTGATTGGAAAGCATAGATTGTTCAAATTTTTGACATCTTTGCCCGGGCCCATAGAGGCAAAGAGGAATTCAACTTTCTTTACTAAATTCTCCCAATATGTAATGTTTACGGAGTTATAAAATACAATCGTGGAAGCTTTGGGATAAAGGAACTAATACATGCTTGAGCAAGCTTTCGGAATTTGACTTTGATATCTGACTTATGCTAACTACTGAATGAATAGGCATAGAGTAAGTAAAAAGCACGTCTAAAGCTTTTATTGCAAGTCAAAATATAGTCAGATATAATATATTTTTCATGCTATGCTTGCAGCTTTACTAGGGAATTGTGTAGGTGTGGTAGCTTCCCGTTGCTTTCCACACCGGTGAAGGATGATGATGATAATGATAATGGTAAGGATGACAATGATAAGGATGATGGCCATATGATTTTCGGGGACCGTTTGGACCTTAAAGTTTTCCTGACATTTGTCTTACAGGTGAGGAAAAACCCCGATAAAAACCTCACCCAGAAAAACTGCCCCGACCGGGGATCGAACCCGGGCCCGCTGCGTGACAAGGCAGCACGCTACCTCGAGACCACAGCGGTGGACATATAAAGATAAATAAATAAATATTCAAATTACAAAGAAAAGAAATCATAGTAGATCATCTATACAAAAAGAAAATATGATATAAATCAACATACATACATACATTATCACCCACTCTAGTCCAGCCTCGGGTTGGGGGAAATACTGTCCTAGCGTCCCCACCCTGGCTTACTGGACTAAACAAACAAAACCAGCTTTCCTGAGCTGCTCTGACCAGACTCCAATGGTGACTAAGTAGATGATGATTCGATGTTACGAAACACAGCTATTTATGAGAGTTCACAGGGAGAGGGGGAATGCGCGATAGCACAGGGTGCGCACTAGGAAGGGAACGGATAGATAGGAAAGCATTTGGCACTGTTCATAAAGATGACACTCGAGATGGAGACGCGATGACGTATAGTTTGCGCAGTAAGACGTAATTCCTGTATCGAAATGGACATTTCGGTACATTATTATTGTTACTATTATTGTTGTTATTATTAATATTATTATTATTATTATTATTATTATTATTATTATTATTATTATATTATTGAATCTTCAAGTATTTTAAAACCCTATTTCGCCACAAAGGCATGTTAGGGTTGTAGCTTATTATAACAATATTATACTACATGCCTACATTGTAAAATATTAATATTATCTTATGGTTTTGAATGAGTGTTATGAATTACATAAATCGTCTAATAAGTGTCTTAGAAAATACTACATATTGTTATGAATGTGTATTATTAATTTCATAAAATGTTTATAATAATTTTGGTTCTTAAAAATCACTTCACACATTGAGGCAGAAGCCTCATCATCATTTAAAAGTAAGTTTGACCAGAATCGTTGTCTTCCGAATATAGGACAATCAAATATAACATGTTTTACAGATTGTGTTGATTCTTGATATTTAAAATTAAGATCACTGTCTGAGTTAATATTACATATCCTAAAATAACTTCCAAATTGTCCATGGCCAGTCATAAATTGTGTTAAGAGGGTGATGGCTGAAATTTTCGACATTTTCGGTCAAATTTAGCATTTTTTGTTTTTTGTATTAAAAAATACTACGTACCTTAAAGTATAAGTTGGCGACGTTTCAGTGTCCTATGGCGTTTGTAAGTCTCCCTAATGACTGTAGCAGGGAATGTATGTTACATTCTAATTTAACTGCATGCAAACTTTCAAGTTGGCTTTTCCACACCTTTATTTTCATTGTATTTCAATACATTCAAATCAAAATAGCATTGACAAATTTAATGATAGAAGCACGAACTTTTAACTACATGTCCCACACACTATGGCTAACAATTCTAAGCATGGATATTGAAACAACGTTGATAGTTTTTTAAATAAAAAATATAATATGCGTAGTAATTAAAAAAACATTTCATATGCAGAGGATGAATATATTTTTTCTTCCTTTATTTTAATGCTGTAGGAAAATTAATGCATAGTGTTGTTCTAAATAAGTCCGTGGTTGTGTAGAAAACATTAAAAAAATTTACTCAACAATTATGGGACTTAATAAAAGTTTTAATATGCAAATTTTTTAATGGATTTTCTTCAATAACTCAAAAACCTATAAGCCTAGAAGGATGAAACTTTAATATAATATTAAATTTTATGGCATGAATTTGTGTACAAAACATCACGTATGTAGATTAAAAACTGTAGAAAATAGAAATTTCACCCATCACCCCCCTTAAAATGAAATATGGAATTTAATGTTTTATATTTAGCCTATGGATGTTCTGTAGGAAAGAAAAGCTCATTATTCAAAGCACCATTTGCACGCCTTATCCAATGTTCATTCCAATCAGTTATGATATAGCCCAACAGCTTCTTTTTGACATAGGATATTGGATACTTTGAAAATGGAGAATAAAGTTCAGAAGATGCCGCTGATTTAGCTAGTTTATCAGCACGTTCATTTGCCACAGTTCCCTGGTGCCCTCGTTTCCAAGACAGACACAGGTGTTGTGTGTAATTTTTTATGTTATGTTATTGTTTTATGTTAACATGACATAAAAAATATTAATAACGAAGAAAAATCAGTTTTGCCAAAAATATCCTAGAATCGGGTCATCAGTTCGACAAAATCGATAATACTATGACAAAATTGCACAGAAGAATAACGACTATTTAACTCATGCCCCAAATGGAAGTCAATGACCAATCACGTTTCAATGATTTCTGTTTTACAACCAATCAGAGTCGTGTTTCACGAAATATTTATCAGTGTTATATTTACCATATTAAAGAAAGCTCCTCCTTTTTAATATTCTGAACAGATGTGACCATTATTTTACAGCCAAATAACCTATAAGAAATACGGCTACCAGATTGTATATATAGTGCATAGATGTCAACACAGGAGTTAATATAAAAACATTTGTAGCAATTTATTATACCACCAAAAAAAGAAACCACTGTTTGCACTTTCTTAAATGTATTTTTTCCCAGGTAATAATCCAGAAAAATATAATTGTCATATTTACATCATACGACATCAGAAATGAATTAATATACAGTTTGATGTTTCATTTTTTCTCCACTAGAGAGCATTCTTACAATATTGCGTTCCTTTGGCAATAAATAGTATGATCTGGTTGCAGTGATAGACAAAAGAAGCGGATGAAGCGTACCGATCGTTTCTCATTTGTTTTCAAACATCGCCGTTTACATTAAAGATATAAATATTTTAAAATAACTATAGTTAAATAATGATTTGTGAGTAAACAGGTTAATTTTATTCGTTAAATAGTCCTAACAAATGCCACTCTTGATTTCCAAATTCTCTAGATAAATTCACTCCTCACTTCGTGAGTCGTGAATTTATCGATAATTTGGAAATCACTCGTGGCATTACTTATGACAATATTAGCATCCTAGAATACATAGAAATTTTAAAACAAGCTGAGAATAAAGACTTGCTCAACAAGAACACGCCCGCAGACCTGAACTCGTTGTACAACTTATACAAACATATTAGTATTGTAGCCTCACTATTATGGTTGTCTAGCGGTTCGCTTTGTTTCCCCGCAGATGTTATATATAATTAAATACAAAATGCCGACTACCGCCACAATAATAATTCCACATGTTTATCATTGTCAAGCATTGTCGCGCCACCCGCTTTTATATAAACGGACAACCATCATAGCGAGACGATAATACCAGTTGCAATGCAGAAGATGAAACATTGTTTTGAAAGGCCATCATATTTTTAAACTACTTGAAGTTTTCAAACAGAACTTTATTTTAGATGAGGACGACTGGTTTATGAGGTACTAATTTTATATTTTTAATATTAAATTAGTAAATGGGAGTAATAGACGAATAAATATTATTTAAAAAATTATCTATCTCTATCTTCGGGTTTTTACAGCTGCTGCCGTCTTCCCGTGCCAAACCTCCACAGCCCACGATCTTGGGCGTCTTCAATGCTTAGCCCTCTTGATTTAAAAATTTATATTAATTATTTAATATATTACTTAAATATATATTTTAAAATTGGTATGATATTAGATCCCACAATCCGTTTTGAGACTCATAGTAGCCAACCTAAAGAAGTTGACTCGGAAAAGAAAGCCATATATCAGCCAACAGTTGACTATTACAAAGATAAATACCAATTAGATAGTATAACTGTCACAGGATTGATATTTGGGGCAAGAGGTACTATACCAGGATTCTTAGCTAAATTTTGGAATTCCTTAGGTTTGGACAGAGTGTATCTTTCTAAAATTGCCATCGCTGCCATTAGAGGATCAATTTCAATTTTAAAAAACCATGTTTACAAAATTTCTACTTCATAGAATATACTTCAATTACAATTTGAAACTTTTTAATGTATTTTATCAATTTCGAAAATTAATTGTCTGTATCACTTTGTCTCTGTGGCAATCCTCTAATGAGGAAGGTTTTATATAAAAATATAATAAAAAAAATGTCATGTTGCATGTAAGAATGCTAGCACCCTGAAAAGAGGTGATTTATTTTCCTACAGAAGGAACAATAAATTTACCCACTATTTATATTTGTATATATATATATTTCCCTGTACAAAGAAATATTAAAGCATGTTTGTTAAAATGGTGTAGAAACACATGAACATTTTAAACGTATTCTTATCTTTTGTTTTGTTAGTACGTAGAGGCCTGTTAGTTCTTATTTTTTTTTCTCCAGGCAAATATTAATTATTGCAGATTAGTCTTTCGTACAGGTCCCGCCGGAGAATAGGAAGTACGGGGTGAATCATAAATATGGCTATACCTTTGATCCGTCGTGTGATGAAAATATTACTATTACAGGAAATATGAAATTACCGTTGGAAAGTCAATTATTCAAATTACAACAATGGAATAAAACAAAACAGTGTAGAACTTACGTCATTAGTCAAAATGGCGTTGAATATGCAACAGCAAATTACAATTGCTGCATGGGCAATAACGTATGCTAGTGATCGTGAGGCCGCAAGACGGGCAAGACATGAGTTTAACATAGCATTGCAGCCGTAGACTGTGGGGAAGTGGAGAAAAGACTGCTGGAAACAGGAAGGATGCAGAAAATCAAACCTCCTGGAAGGCCTCGCATTAGCACGGATGCAGAAACAACGAAGAGAACTGTGGAGGTGTTCGACGCTAGCGCACAAAAGTCAATCCGCCAATCTGCACGTGAGCAGTGATTTGTTTTGTTTTGTTATATTATTGTAATTTGAAGGATTCCCTTTCCAATGATAACATCATATTTCCTTTAATAATAATATTTTCGTCACAAAATGCGATTGAACGTATAGCCATATTTCTGAATCATCCTGCAGAATGCATGCTCCATAATTAGTACCACGCTCCGCTCGGAATTTGGAGCTCTGAACTATGGCATGCCTGTCCTAGAAAGTCATGAATATAGGGAGTAAGTCTGCTTATTAATGTATTTGTTAGGATTTTGTACGAAGTTAAAAATAATATAACGCCCCCTGTAGCTGTTGCAATCAGTTTTGTCAACACACACACACACACACACACGTTTGTTAGCGGATTTTGTCTTAAGTTGGCTACACTGTTTGAGCAATCAATAATGCAAAATTTACAAGTAAATATGCTGATTGTAGATTATTTTGAACTCAAATTCTCACTTCATTTTAAGGCATTTTTTTACATTTTTGGGAAAAAAATCAGCATATATATTTCTGTCAGGTAATTATTGACATATTTAAACTATAAATTGTGCGTTCATTTCGTTTTTATTTGAATTTAAGTTGGTGGCATAGAATCCCCATTTGTGATGTTGTAATAAAGGGAATATGAAGTGTTGTTTGGACTGTACAGGAAACAGTATACGACCGTCCAGAGGTATCACAATGTACACGCTTTGCTCTCTTTAATGATCCATTCAAGAAATGCACGTTTATCTTTGATACAATGTGCTCTGTTTTCTCTGCACAGTGCAAGTTGGCTTGTAGGACAATGCAATGCACACAATACATTCTTGTTTGACGAATGGTTTGTGTCTTATTCAAGCGATTCTGAAATTCACCTTGTTAAGACTGGTTTATTATCATTTCTGTTACCAACTATTATTATGTGTTACACAAACAAAATTTTGCACTTCGAAAATAAAATTAGTTTAATATTCTACATTCCTTGATGAACACAAAGCCAATAATTTAATATTTAATACTGTTAATGCTACTAACAATAATAATAATTTATTTAAACTGACAGAGTTAAACATATACTAACGACACTTCAAGTCCACATCGTCGTGAACAACAGACAGTAGCAGACTCATCATGCTGATGATGGAAGTTAACTTCCGAAAGGCATCCAGTTAACATTTTAATATATTTTAACATAGTTGAAGATGATGGCACCTGACAACAGGCATATTTTAATTTTTATTTTATGACTATTCACCTGAATGAAATTTGATATGAATTTTATTAGTATAAACATATAAGCCCCATTTTTCCACTCAACTCGTGAAAAATATTAAACATAGACAAAATTACAATAATTTGTAACATATGCAATTATTAATAAGTACTTATAGAAACTAAAATTATTAGTTTAAAAAGGCAGAATTAGTTAAAGGGTGTCGCTAGTAGAAACTGTTTTACCTCAGTTGAAACATGGTCTTCGAAGTTTGCGCAGGCAACACGAGTTGTTGGGGTAAGGATCCTTAACAGTAGGCGTGTCTCTGTCACTGTAAACTTTCCTTACTACGGTATTCGTAATAAAAATATTAACCCTCAGTAGAAAATGATTTGAAGAGCTATCACCTCGTATAGTTACTTATAACTGACAGAAACGAGAATATGTTTTTTTAAATACATTATTAGATGTATATATCATTTCGAGTTACTATGTTCTGGATAGTCCACCGCTGTGGTCTCGAGGTAGCGTGCTGCCTTGTCACGCAGCGGGCCCGGGTTCGATCCCCGGTCGGGGCAGTTTTTCTGGGTGAGGTTTTTATCGGGGTTTTTCCTCACCTGTAAGACAAATGCCAGGAAAACTTTAAGGCCCAAACGGTCCCCGAAATCATATGGCCATCATCATTATCATCCTTGACCGGTGTGGAAAGCAACGGGAAGCTACCACACCTACAATTCCCTCGTAAAGCTGCAAGCATAGCATGAAAATGCTGTGATTGCAGTGAAAGACCTGCCTTCGGGCAGAATTACTATGGATGGATGAATGTTCTGGATATTCTGCACTGACAATATAAAGTTCCACGCCCGATATTTATCTTTCTGAATCACGTTTCATTGTTTTTAGTTTTCTATCTGTCTATTCATCGATCCATCCATCACATCCTATGACTCTTACTGCCCAAATCTAGACCTAGCCTCATCTTTGGGGAATCTTATCCATCTGATTTAGTTAAGCTTACTTCCCTACAAATTTTGAGAGTGACATTTAGTCGACATGTTGCTTCAAAGAACTAGTAAGCATATAAGATATTAATTGGATGGAACAAAGTCGGTAAATTTTGCTTAGAGATTGTACCGGTGCTCAAGTGTAGGCAAGAGATCTCTGGGTTATGATTTCTTTTGAGGACAGAAACAACGTACAAATTTACACTCAATTTTAACTAATCCAAAACTATTTATTTACGGAGAATTTACACTTTAGTTGATACAATTATTTAAAGATTTTATCTAAGAGTGGAGTCGATGAAGTTATTCGAGGTCCACGTGCTTGTATCAAATATTTTCAAAGTTCAAATTTTTAACGGACTTTAATTTTAAATTTAACAATTTCTCGGACGAATCTAAAAATTAACTAGATCGGAGATCGCGGTCTGTAGATCTACGATGTTTTAACACAGAACACAGAATGACTGAGAGTGAGTGATTTTGATATATGTTCTCGCTTAAAAAGACGATAGCTCCTCCCACTTCCTTCGATTCCACTCGATACAATTTGAATATACATATCTTACAATAATCTTATTAGCTAGTATGTGTTTCCTTAGAGTGGGGTTACGCCCTTGGAGTTCCTAAAATGTAAATTTGTCAACACCGCTATGTATACCTCGATAATTTACAAGTGTGGTTCTTTTACATGTAAATGTTTTCCTTATTTATTGGATTTTCTGGTTAATAGCGTTAATTACAGTTTCTAAGAACTGGGTGAATTACTTTTTTTATATTTAATAGATAAATGTTTTTTTCAGTTTCTTCAGTTTTGTAAACAGTCAATTTTAAGAGACTGTTATCTTTTATAAAGGGAGGATGAATGTCTTTTGTTACCTGCATTAGTCATGTAGTAATTATTTATATCCTTATTTCTTGGAATTGCTGGTTAGTAGCGTTGATTATAGTTTCTAAGAACTGGGTTAATTGCTTTTTGATATTTTTAATAGATATCTAGTGTTATATTTTTTTAAGGGGAATAAATATTTCTTGATATTTGTATAGACTAATAAATAGAAATAGTTTTATTATTTTGACAATACCTCTTTATTCTATTCATGTATTGGAATTTCCCTGGGCCAGTATTACTTATTTTGCAAATTTGTCTTTTATAGCGATATTAATAATATATTATATTTTGATTATTTATTGGTTAATTTTATTTTAATAAAATTTTGATATGATTTCCCTAATCCTTGTAATTTTCTGATTCTAGTGATCTATTCTAAGACATGTCTATCCTGTGGTATACTTCCATTATATTTCGGAACATTTTAGTTTCAGATCCATGCTTAATAGAGTTTTATTTTAGTTTATATGTCTCCTATCATATTTGCTACAGGATCTATTTTTCAGACTTGATGTTCTTTTACGAGCCTGAAAATCTTCAGAGTCGGGACGCATCGCTCATAGTCCTTCCCGGAGGACTTATTTCTTGTTTTTTCATCCTAAAAATCCATCGACACTGGCCAGGTTTGATTCCACGACCCTTGGGACTGGAGGCAAAAATCATAATCACTAGACCACTACAGTTTTGTTTGAACTGTAAATGACGTGAGTCTTGTTTGTCTAAAACTATCTAGATTCGAAACTGGTTTCTTCCTGATGTTGAGTGATTCCTATTATTTCCCTAGATTATATCGAGAGGCTATAGAAATACACAAGCATAAGGAAAATATTAACAGAAAAGAGGAAGGTATTAAACTGTCTAAGGCCTGGTACCGTACACTAGAAAATAAATGCATCAACACTAGGGACAACAAGGAGACGACCATTAGCCAATCAGCAAGAGCCACGCCCGCTCACCCTGCTCCCACCACTAGTATCAATACAACACCCGCAGCGTTCACTCTAAGTAGAGCTTCCGACCAGGAAACACGCCTAGAAGCACTCGCCACTGAAGATGCCCTCCGCAGTTGAGGGCGAAACGTCTGGTATCAACACCAACTATGGACCACGGCCACAGAACCCGGAATCACTCAACATCATGATTACCGGCCGTGAAAGCCTGCATTCAACTGGTTTCTTCCTATTCATTTTTTAACGGGAATATGAGAAACATGTGCCCAAATCGTTAGTATCCAATACTTCATCATCATCATCATAGTACATTCACGAATTTAGGTCATTTGTGGACCTGTTTCGGCCTCGAGAGAAACACCATCCAGAAGTCTTTTGAGTGGACGTCCTGGTCTTCTTCTTCCTGCAGGTTGATATCTTAACATTTGTTTGGGTATCCTGTGATCTTCCATTCGATGAAAATGTTACATCCATCTTGACTTATAATCAGAGTTTTCTAAAGGTTCCATGTGTAATTCTTCTAAGATGTCTTCATTTTTTTGTGATCTAGTAGTGTGTATCCTGAAGTCCTCCGAAGGTATCTCATTTCAGCAGATCTTAGTCTCTGTATATCCTTCTGTTTCAACGTCCATACTTCGCTACCATACAAAAGAGTTTAATGGGCCAGTGTTTTATACACTTTTAGTCTTGAATGTTTTTCCACTAACTGTGGCTTGAAGATAGAATTTATTAACCCTAAAATTCTTAAAAATGTAGATATTTTTGCATTTATATCCTTTTCTTATTCATATGAGATATTGCATTCTAGATGTGTAAAATTAATCACGTGTAGATCGCAAGGAGTGTTGGGGATAGGGGGCACCCTTGTCTCATACCACGATTTATAATTCTTTCTTCAGAAAATCTGATCCAGAAGGAATAGCTTTATTTCACTAATTCAGTATTGTTCCTAAGGAACTTTTCAGAACATTTAGATGCCATATTTCCTCTTCATCATCATCATCATCATCAACAACAAGGATTATGCCCAATGGCCTGTTCCGATCTCATTATAGGTCGAATTGGTCCTTCAATCTCTTCGATTTTCTTCCCAACATTCTTCTCCCTTTTGGTTTATAATTATATATTCTTCTTGGTATGCGCTGTTCATTCATTCGTAATACGTGCTGAAGATAAGCATTTTGATAATATTTTATTCTTTCACACAGATAAATATATTAAGTTCTGTTCTTATATCTTCGTTTTTATTTTTATCCGTCCTTTGGTATCCTGCTATTACTCTCAACATCTTTATTTCAGCAGCCTCTATTTGTTTACTATCTACCTTTGTTAATGTCAAGATTTCACATCCATAGATAAGAGATGGAACTGCCAACACTTGTAAAACTTCCATATTTCCTCTAAGATGAAATTGTTATTAGTTTTTCAGTATTCTTCCGTCCGCTTTTTGTTTCATAAATTTACGAACGTTCCATATCATTCCCAAAATTTTCAGTGTTAAACTTTGCCTTTGTTTAATGTACTGCGTGTCGGTGATATTTTATCCATTGTTGTGGTTCCAGCATAACGTTGCCTCATATGGAGTGGGGCCGGGTTATATTTCCGGCCCGTACGGGATTGCAGGGTGAGGTTTGTGGCTCATTTTCCTACCCGTAAGACAAATGTTGGGAAACTTTAAGGCTCAATTAGACTCCAAACAGTATTTACCATCTTAATCATTCGATTATATTTGTGTTCTTTAGCTTGATTATGTGAGTGAATAGTAAGACTTGTCTTAAACATTCGTACGTTCTTATTATCATTTGGTTTCAAAGGTTGTAGCAACTGATTAATACATTATTTTATGATCGGCCGTTTATAAAGAAATTTGTATTTTTTTGAGGAAGGGGGGAATGGGACTCTTGACTGGTTCGATACGTGAGCTTTTACGGGCTACGTGTGAAAAAAAAAATTGATTCTGTCAGCATTCTCAGCTGATACAAGTGACCATCCAGTGATTTTATATTTATCATAACAATCAGTCTCTTCCTTAACAATGGTACCAACAGTATATACTGTTTGGTGCTGGTGAACTTTACCTAAATATGTGCGAATGTTGACAGATGTCCATTCCTATTCTGGCCTTTGTATATTAATACAATAGATTAACCGAATGTTATTACAAAATCAAACAATCAGAAACAGCAATTAATCAACTGGAAAACCAATACAAAAGAAATATAGGCCTATTTAAATTCAATTATAGCAAGCTAATGCCCGGCAGTCCCTGATCTATTATAGCCTGTGTTCATTCCGGGAATCTTCTGAACATTTTGCAAAAAACCCCATCACAATCGGTTCAACGGTAGGGCCGCGCATAAAGTACGAACATACATACAAACAAACAAACATTAATTTTTATATATTAGATTTTCTGTAATGGCGATATAATAATAAAAAGATATAAAATAGTTTTTCAAAGTATTACGAGTACTACATCTTGCTACAAAGTATGGAAAACAACAAGAGGAAATAAAAACCGTCTACCGGCCCTAGAGATGAACTTCTGGAGAGTAATATGTGAAATATTCTAGCTAGAAAAAATATCTAATAAAATGATCCGAAAATTGTGAATATTGAAAGGACCATTACAGACACGTTAAAGAACATATAAGACAATCAACGTGGTCAATCAGAAAAATCTGCTGTAGCTGAAAATTTCATAATAATACTAATCACATGATTTTATTTAATGACACTCAGGTTTTACATTATTATACTCGATTGAACAGAGAAGCTATTGAGATATATAAACATAAACAAAATGTTAACAGAAAAGAGGAAAGTTTGAAAATTAATAAAACATGGTATCCCGCCCTAGAAAAGTGTCAAATAAAGCCTTATGTCAAATATAGTTTAGTCATTTAAAATATCTCTGCAGGCGGAAGAATTACGAAGTTCTGTTTGTTGCTACACGTGACGTCATATAAGGCAGTGTACACTGTCAGCGTCCCACGTCCCATTCTCCTCTGCATTCATAGATAGCAGTGTCACGTGTTCTATTCCTGCATAAACATGACTGCAGTGTCCTCCGTCAACAACTGCGCTTACTCCTTAAACGGGTAATAAGTCATGACATATACCATAACAACAACAAATGAACGAGCTGCTCTACGTTTAACATCAACCAATTAGAAATGATATACTAAGATATGTAAGATACATAGTTACGGTAAAATCATGCAAATTAACAACTAATTAGCTTATTTGAAGAGAAAAATTATACGCTCAGACCGGGACTTGAACCCGGGACCCTTGGTTCTCTAGACCAAGTGCTCTACCAACTGAGCTACCTGAGCAAGTACCGATCTAAACGCAAATCTTTCTCTATATACATTGTAATTCCCATCCACCAAATGCTGTGAAGCCATGCTTCTATCTTGCAAATGGCGGCTCCTTTATTAAGAAGACATATTTGGGAATTATACATTACAGCCAGTACGGCTTTTTTTTATGGATCTCGCTCCACATGCTGCAGGACAGCTTCCTCAAATTGCAGCGTTCTTACTGTGGACGGTGTCCCAGTCTAGGTAATCTGCTAAATGACCCGGTCTCACGCAGACGTTGGTACACAGTAGTAAACGTCGCATGATGCGGGATACGGCGATTAGGATATTGTTGCTGACTATTTAACTCATGCCCCAAATGGGAGTCAATGACCAATCACGTTTCAATGATTTCTGTTTTACAACCAATCAGAGTCGTGTTTCACGAAATATTTATCAGTGTTATAATTACCATATTAAAGAAAGCTCCTCCTTTTTAATATTCTGAACAGGTCTGACCGTTATTTTGCAGTGACTGAGCCTATAAGAAATACGGCTACCAGATTGTATATATAGTGCATACATGTCAACATTTGTAGCAATTTATTATACCACCAAAAAAAGAAACCACTGTTTGACTTTCTTAAATGTATTTTTTCCCAGGTAATAATCCAGAAAAATATAATTGTAATATTTACATCATACGACATCAGAAATGAATTAATATACAGATTGATGTTTCATTTTTTCTCCACTAGAGAGCATTCTTACAATATTGCGTTCCTTTGGCAATAAATAGTATGATCTGGTTGCAGTGATAAACAAAAGAAGCAGTAGAAGCGTACCTATCGTTTCTCATTTGTTTTCAAACATCGCCGTTTGCATTAAATATATAAATATTTTGAAATAACTACAGTTAAATAATGATTTGTGAGTAAACAGCTTAATTTTATTCGTTAAATAGTCCTAACAAATGCCACTCTTGATTTCCAAATTCTCTAGATAAATTCACTCCTCACTTCGTGAGTCGTGAATTTATCGATAATTTGGAAATCACTCGTGGCATTACTTATGATAAACCCGCTGTGCAGCAGGTCCGTTGTGGTGCGCTACATAGTACGCACCAACCATATCAGTGTACTCACTCCAAGTGTATCGCTCTATTAGTAAACAGATACAATTCACTACTACATTGGTTGACAAAACAATTTCTACCATCAACGGCGGTTGCAATCATGAGCGTAATACGCCCTCTCCCGGTTTAAATAATTATCATAGGAAAAAATGACATTAGGCAAAAATATTTATTGTGGTGTCCCCTACAACCTCCCAGAGTTTGTCGGTTTAAATAATTTTCACCCTGTAGAATAGAATATAATATCTCCTGAAGATACCACCCACAGTAGGTGATGAAACGTCACGTCGAGAAGACAACACTGCAAGACATACCAAGAATCCCGAGGTATTTTAAAATATATAACGATAGCCGTGAAAGTCTTGTTCAATGCATTATAGACACAATTGAGTCGAAGAAGCCAGTAGGGTATGATAATCTTGAAAGAATGGAGGAAGATCGATGCCCATGAATGATATGGAAGATTGAAGAAAGAAAGGCCAAATAACCCTTGATTGGCAGGAACGTGAAACGTCTAAGAAAGGAATCAGGAAACGGAGTCAGCTGTAACAAACATAAATGAGGATGGTGACGACTTTCTTTGTTTACGATTTTAGCGGATTCTCAAATAATGTATTGTTTTTATTGAGAGTGTATTCAGAAAAATGATGTTAAGATGAAAGTTTTTAGGTGAATTAAAAATTTTAATTTACCTTATATTATTTTTAATGAGGCTATGAAACCTAAAAATGCTTTAGAAATGTTTTGCAGACCTTCATCCCATTTAGCGAACGAGACAGCTAAAATTATCATGAGAAAAATTTACACATATATAGGCTGTATGTGCGTATGTTTAATCACCCTAGATGCTGTATTTTTTTCGAAATCAAACTCGGCATGTAGCTATCGCTTAAGAAAAATAAGGTCGAGTTTTTACAAATAAAATCAGACACATGAATTGAGGTTAGCCTGAAGCGAAATTATAAAAATTCCTGCAGTCCAAGATTTTGTTTTTTTTTTATTTTCGCAACGAAATTCTATATACGTTGTTGTAATAAGATTTGAAAACCAATTAGTATCCAAAAATCAGCAAAATTCGTCCATCAGTATTTGGGGGTTTGCCTGAAAATTGAAATTTAAAAATACTCCATGTGACCATGAACCCCTGGGTTCAACAGTATGATTTACTTATATGTAGTAGTTAGCGAAGAAAACACATCTTGGAATGTGCAAATGGCCATCAGCGTAACTTCTCAGTAAAATAGAAGTTATTAATATTTGCATATATGTGTAGCGAATTTTTCCAGGGTTGTTTTATAAAATCGAATGAATATTTGTGTGTCAATGTTATTGTCAATTTTATACCATTGACACGTTATATAACCGGCCCTTTTCACTTTTTCCTATCGAACATTTTTTCTAATGTCTTCTTCTTCTTCTTCTTAAACTTAATTTGTAGGATTTTCATCCTGTTTATTTCCAAAATCACTCCTCGGAGGAAGACGTACTGGATGTACATTCACTGTCTATCCATCTCTTGGCTGGTCTTCCTCTTGTTCTTCATTAACTCAAAACCCAACAAGTGGTTCCTTTTAATGAGCAAGTACACATGAAAAATATTGTTTGCGCGATAGTGCATTTTGTCGTACTTACAGCAATGGCGACCATGATTGAAAGTTCAAATTCCTACATTTCGGAGTTGAAAATCTAAAAAACTATACTGTAATGAAATGACTATACTGTAATATTAGACCTACATATTACAAACAAGCGTGTAGAAAGTAAAACCACTGCTCTCTATGTATACTACATACAATGTATATACAAAAATATCCACAAGGTAGGTGTTAATATACATTATATGAAACAAAACACTGTATTTTGAATGAACTGAAATTTATTTAAAACAATGTAAAACAATAAATACGTACTTGCCGCCATTTTATAATTAATTGGTCTCATGGCTTCCTGTTATTTTTTCACTAATTAGTCTCACGGCCTCTTGTTGTTTCAACTAATACAAATTGCCCACGTTGTTAACGTCAGTCAATTGTTTATAATGAATGAAAATATTTATAACAAAGGTGTTATTATTGTAACTTAGTAGTATTTCATGCTCATATCGATTTTAAGGGACTAACCTAAAATCGAATCCAAAAAGTACATGGATGTAAATGGCATGCCGGCACCAGACGTTCGCGGTAATTTTTAACCATGGCGTTGAATACGACAGCCATGCAGAACTAATTTGAAACAGCACTTCAATAAACGTATATTTAACTAACACTTTAAGCCATATCGATTTTAAGGCACGAACCTAAAATCGAATCCAAAAACTATGCTAATTTATAACTAGATATGTCAAACCAATGCGCTGGCCGATATTCTTAACTAGGGTAATGAAAATGGCGACTATGCAAAACGGTTGGCATATTAATTGAAAATGTACAATAAATAAATCCTGTGAAATCAAATTCACACGTTTTACTTACTCTACAAAGGAAATATATTAACCATGAAGAATATTTGATAAATTAATATATACATATGTTTTGTATGTTATAATATACCAATAATTCAACTGTCGATTATTACTGATTGCTCTGCCATCTATGGGCGAGAACTCTGACGATCGACTACAATAAATAAGGCCCATTGGATTTTGCTATTTCTGCCAAACGCTGAAGTATTTCAATCGCTGTGATGTCATGGGATAATATTACGTATAACCCGTCATAAGAAAATCCGTATTTGAACTTCATACATATCGCAGCAAACATAATTCAGTAATTTTTTGGTACTATGAAGTGAAAGGTGTATGAGGTTTTATACATTAACTTTACTGAATATGATTAATATGATAATACAAATTGTATTAAAATACAATAACAAAATGCATCTGTATCTAATGGCTATCAGTGACCTATATTATTTTATGTGAAACTAGCAGATAGGCCATAATGATGTAGGAGAATAGCATTAACCATTTTTTTGGGAAAATGGAATATTCCAGAGATGATTGGCAAACACTAGCTCATGATACGGATGTATGGAGAGCTTATGTCCGCATGGTCATGAGTCTACAGCTTTGATAGTTCGTTTAGTTTAACGGATATACATTGTAACCCAACGGGCCCGGATTCGATTCCCGTGGAGACAGGCTCCTGGTTGAGGTGTTTCGGGGTTTGTCCTCTCCTTAAGACAAATGTCAGAAAGCTTAGGGCCCAACGGTCCCTGAAAATCATCTGGCCATCATCATCACCCATTTCATGAAAATACTATGATAGCAGTGAAAGACTTGTCCTCGTGCAGAATTATTATGGATTAGAATACATAATCTACTACAACGCATACACGTGTATACCTTTACCACTAAATAAAATTATGATGCTTCAAGAATGTAATGTAATTTGCACCAAACTCGTCTTTTTACTAAAAGATCACTTGCAACCCCTTTTGATTCTAACCGCCTCAATTGAAATATTTGAAATCTCAGCTGTTTCTTAAATCCAGTCATTAACAAGCAGATGAAGCAAATTTGTAGAAGAAGGATATAGACGACTTGAATGTCTCTTATTGCTGTGTTATATGAACCTGGACTCTCTCTCCGTCCAAGTTTATATATAGGTACTACAGCACAATACATTTCTGAAGCAAGAAGGTACCGGCAACCACTCTTACGGGCTACATTTCCATCTTAAGAAATCATCTGTGTGGTCAGTTTCCAAAATCTGGTGCTTGATTGTCCTCTTCATTCACAATAATACTTTCACATACACTCTAGTTCCATCTTGATCTATGCCTATTGTACAAATTATAAAAGCAGTCTCTATATTATCTAATGTTTTAACAGATTTTCTCCTCTATTGTCAAGTATATTTTGTCACTTTAGGCAGACCGTATATGGGTAAGTTTGTTAAATATTTTATAAGTAAATTCACACACAATAATGACTTGAAATAATTAATTTAACAAACCAATCTTAATTGTTATTTATTTTAATAGTAAATATTCTGTATTTGTTAATTGTTTTAATTATGATATTTTATATTTCGCTATTAAACCCGCCTTCCTGACTACCGGGCCTGAGTTCGATACACGGCTTGGTTGAAAATTTTAATCGTGAAATTAATGTAATTAATTTCTTGTAATCCACTTCAGAGGTTGGGGCGCCTGGAAGGCGGGGTTAAGTTGCCCAGATGATATGATGGGTGATGATGATGATAGTGGTGCGCCAGGATAGTCCTTAATCCTAAGCTGAATCTTAAGATGGATATGAATGATGATGATTGCGATGGCCATATGATTTCGGGGACCGTTTGGGCCTTAAAGTTTTCCTGACATTTGTCTTACAAGTGAGGAAAAACCCCGATAAAAACCTCACCCAGAAAAACTGTCGCGACCGGGAATCGAACCCGGGCCCGCTGCCTTTCATATTCATCTTAGATTAAGCTTAGGATTAAGGACTCTCCTGGCGCACCACTATAATCATCATCGCCCATCATATCATCGTGGCAACGTAACTCCGCCTTCCAGGCGCCCCAACCTTTGAAGTGGGTTACAAGTATGCCATGCCAGGGAGAACACCAGGAATGTCGAAAGACAACCTGGGGCATTTTTGCAAAAAAAAAAAATTGTCCGTAATATTTTCAATCTCGAGTCTAGGAGAGGTAGTAGCGTACAATTTTTAATAGCTAGATTCAGTAGTCACATAATCAGCAGAAGGAGCAGGAAATAGTTCTGTATCTACTGACCCTGAATACAATACATGTAGATACAGATCTATCTCCTGTGCTGATGATGGAACTAGTCCCGAAAGGTCTACATAGAATTCATACACCGTGTCCACATAAACATATCCCGGTTATCAACAGGTGTAGCGTCGCTGTTAGTTATTGGATTTACATGAATCTGATGTCATTAGAAAGAGAAACTGAAGCAGTTTAGTACCTATCTCAAAGACACTCAATGTGTAGAACGTAGGATATTCGAAACAGTGGATTTAGAAAATTCTAATTCTTGGCTAGCCCTTTCGCACACATTTTCGAGGAATACGTGCAAACGCATATTTTCCACATTGACTGGCCGTTTCCCTGAATGGTTTTTCGTCCTATCATATACGCAACCATGCTCAACAAACTACCTATATTATCACAGGGCAAATCTATGCGAGAAAACAAAATACCTCATGTTGGAAATTCCGTCTGAAAAGCACGCTGGACAATTACTACACTTCGTGTGCTATAGAATTCCAATACACGCGAACTACGTTCTCTGCGTTCCTGTGGTTCTGCCTCAACACCATTAACTCAGAAAGACGGACAATTGTAACGTCCAGATCATTTAAAGCAATGGTAACCAAAATTCAAACAGTGTCTGTTTACAACTTTTCTTTTTACTTTCTTCTTGTGCTGCCATCTTTTGCGGGTCAACAATATCAATTGCACAACTCCTGAAGTTGTTTAAGTTTCTCTTTCTAATGACACCAGGTCCAAGTAAATTCAACAACTGACAGCGACGCTATAACTATTTATAACCGGAAAATGTTACTGTGGACACCCTGTAGTATACAAAGTTACGGAGGCGGACCTATTAGGTAACTATTTTATAATTTTATATTATAATTATAATTTGGTGACTAATGCCTCAATGGAATTTTAGCATGGATTTTATTTATTAATATTGGCTTCCGAAGGAACCCTCTGGCGGCACTATGGTCCTGGGGTCGATTCAGCCTCTAACGGAAATCAGTAACAGACGCTTGTTCTGGGAGTAAAGGCGGCCGTCACGCAGGGCTGACAACCCGGTTGACATCAAATGCCGATTGTCTAGAGAAAAGTGGGAGCCTTAACCTCCTACTACCCCAAGGGCCTCCTGAGGCCTGTCGTGGGATCTCCTTACTTTACTTCCGATGGAACCCACATTCTGGATTTTTTAGCCATATCCATATGAAACAGGAGATTTTGTCCTTGATAATTTTATTGAAAATTACATATTTTATTAAATTTTAGTTATTTAAATAAAATTTCTTAATAGTAAAATAAGTGTCTGTGTTGTAATGCCACCCACTGCAATTTGCGTGCTTCGGAATCCGTACTTGGAGATAATATGGCGTTATTGTGATCTATTTTAACTATACCCACCATTCGGGAGATCACTTTTACGCTGATTATGTATTCTCTTGTATTTATTACAGAAAGGGATTTAGGATGAGTGTACGATTAGTTTGGTTAGTGAAAAGACAGCTGAAACCCGGTGCCAACACGCAGCCTACTCCTGTCGAAAAACACCATGTTTAAATGTCCCACATGCCTTCAACAGCATCACATGCCTTCACAACATAATTCTGCGGAGAGGTTTGAAATTTAATTCAGGAATCTGGTGCACAATCTAGCGATTACAAATTTTACGCTACTACCTCTCCTAGCTCTGAGATTCAAGATTTTATGAAGAAATTAATTAAATTAATTTAACAATTAAACTTTTCAACCTAGCCGGGTATCGAACTCTGGCCCGGTAGTCGTGATGGCGGATTTAATAGCGAAATATAAAATATTATAATTAAAACAAATAACATAAGTACAGATGATTTAATATCAAAACAAATAATAATTAAGATTGGTTTGTTAAATTAATTCTTGAAGTCATTATTGTGTATGAATTACTTATAAAATATTTAACAAACTTATCCAATACGGTCTGCCTAAAGTGACAAAATATCTTGAGAATAGAGAAGAAAATCTATTAAACATTAGATAATATAGAGATTACTTTTTTTAATTTGTACAATAGGCATAGTTCAAGATGGAACTAGAGTGTATGTGAAAGTATTATTGTGAAGAGGAAAATCAAGCACCAGGATTTGAAGACCATATAGATGTTTTCTTAAGATGGAGATAGAGCCCGTAAGAGTGGTTGCCCGTATCCTAGTTGCTTCAGGAATGTATTGTGCTGTAGTACCTATAATAAACTTGGACGGAGAGAGAGAGTCCAGGTTCATATAACATTGTAATAAGGGATATTCAGATCATATAATCCTTCTTTTATGAATTTACTTAATCTGCTTGTTAATGACTGGATTTGAGAAACAACTGAGATTTTAAATATATTAATTCAGGCGGTTAGAATCAAAGGGATGTAAGTGACATTTTAGTAAATAGACGAGTTTGGTGCAAATTTATATATTTGAAGCATAACAACTTCATTTAGTAGCAAATACATATAAGTGTATGCGTTCGTAGTAGTTAATGTATGCTAATCTATAATAATTCTGCCTGAGGGCAAGTCTTTCACTGCAATCATAGTATTTTCATGATATGGATGATGATGATGATGATGGTCGGATGGTTTTCGTGGACGCTTGCGTCCTAAGCTTTCTGACATTTCTCTTACAGGTGAGGAAAAACTTCGAAATACTTCACCCTGGAGCGTGTCCCGATCGGGAATCGAACCCGGGCCCGCTGCGATACAAAATATATCCGTTATATTATAACTAAACTAACTAACTATCAAACCGGTAGGTTCATGACCATATGGACATAAGCTATCATAAGCTAGTGTTTTCCAATCATCTCCTGTATATTCTACTTTCCCCAAATAATGGTTAAATCTATTCTCCTACATCGTTATTGGCCTACCTGCTGAGCACTTTACCTCTGATTTTCCGAAAAAGAGTTGCCATGCCCATATTTCATTCTGAATTCGTGCTACATGTCTAGTTTCGCATAATGATCATATTGCTCACTGATAGACATTAGATACTCATGTATTTCGTTATTATATTTTTATATAATTTTATATAATCATAGTAACAATATTTAGTAAAGTAAATGTGTAAAACCTCATACACCATTCACATCATAATACCAAATATTTACTGTATACTTTTTTCTACGAAGTTCAAATACGGATTTTCTTTTGCCGGTTTGTACGTAATATAACCCCATACATCACAGCGATTAGTAATATTCCCAGCGTTTGGTAGAAAGTGCAGAATATAATAGGCCTATGTATTGGAGTCGATCGTCAGAGTTCTCGCCCATAGATGGCAGAGTAATCAGTAATAATCGACAATTGAATTGTTAATGTATAATAACATATGAAACATATGTATACATTAATCTATCATATAATCTTCATGGTTAATATATTTTCTTTGTAGGGTAAGTAAAACGTCTGAATTTTTATATCACACGATTTGTTTATTGTACATTTTGAATTAATATGCCAACCGTTCTACATCGTCGCCATATTCAACGCCCTAGTTAAGAATGTCGGCGGCCTCTCGTATTTCTGGTATGCAAATCTCTGTACGATTTTTGAATTTCATTTTAGGTTTGTGCCTTAAAATCGATATGGACGTAAGATGCTATTATGATGCAATTTCTGCTGATAAGAGTCATTGCACTTTCAATGGTTAGAGAGAGATAAGGCGAAGTAATTTTTATTAATCGTGGTTAGTTACTAAGGTTCGGTTTCAGCAACAGAGGTAACTGTATTACGCCAGTTTTCCCTGTGTATAATGCATAGCTTAAACTAGCGTAATACAGCTACCTCTGTTGGTGAAATCGACCCTAAATACTAAAAGACTTGAAAAGCAATCTTCTCTCTTCATAATTTTTTTTTGACTGAAGATGCTTTAAAGTCTTACCTTCAAAATTGTAGTAACTTATAATTATAACTAGGAAATTTTATCTTTTAAACTATCAGTAAGAGAGAATTGAAATAAATAATGTTTACATTTTATTATGCATAGCATCATTATAAAACCCCTTTGAAATCCAGAATAGGTTGAAGCAAGGAGATGCACTATCTCCTCTACTATTAAATTTTGTACTAAAGCATGCCATTAAATCTTTAGAGAATGAGGAACGCTTACAACTTAATTGTATTAATAAGCTGTTAGTTTATGCTGATGCTGTAGCACTATTGGCCGATAGCGAGGAGATACTAAAGGACAACACACACACACACACACACACACACACACACTAATGAGTAACACTAAAAAATTAGGATTGGAAGTAAATATCAATAAAACTAAATATATGGTCACATGTAGAAATTCATTATATAATGGAAATGGACAGCTAATGAAAAAAAATGAGGGAAATTTTGAGGAAGTGGCTGAATTCAAATACCTAGGAACAATAATCACAAATAGGAATGAGATGCACAAAGATATTAAATATAGGCTCAATTCAGGAAATGCGTTCTATTATGCATTGCAGAGACTCTTGATGCCCCAACTCCTTTCACAAAACATTAAACTGAAAATATATAAAACTATTATCCTACCAGTTATATTATATGGATGCGAAACATGGACTCTTACTTTAAAGGAGGAAAGGAGAATACAAGTATTTGAGAATAAAGTACTTAGGAATATTTTTGGACCAAAGAAAGATGAACAGACAGGTGAATGGAGAAGGCTACATAACAAAGAACTCATGGTATTTATATGAAGACAGATATAATAAGAACAGTTAAGTCTCGTAGACTGCGATGGGTAGGACATGTTGCGCGTATGGGGAATGAAAGACTTGCATGTAAGCTTCTTGTAGGAAAGCCACAGGGAAAACACCCAGTTGGTAGACCAGGAATGAGGTGGGAGAATAACATTAATTATGATTTGAGGGAAGTCGATTATACAGGGAATGATTTGAATAGGGATGTATGGAGAGCTTATATCCGTGCGGCCATGAACCTACGGGTCGATCGTGCCCGTGAGTAAGTAATAAGGATCATTTTAAATAAATAATAGTGTAAAACACTAAAACAACACGCTTTATTAGAAAACCGAACTAAAAAATTAAAAATAATTTTAATTTCCAGCACGCTTGGGTTAAATTAAACTGGTCAACAAAAAATCATCTCCAACACATCTAGAATAAAACTAGCGTCATCTACAAACAGATAATAATTTTACCATCAAAAGCGTGGGGTGCTCTATATCAATTAATATATTTAATAATAAACAATATTGATACAAGTAAAGTCTCTAAGACGAAAACGTAAAAACCATAAAAAGCACCCCATGCTTTTTATGGTAAAGTTATTTTTTTGTAGATAACTGTAGATTTATTCTAGATGTGTTGGAGAGGATTTTTTTGTTGGCCACTTTAATTTTTGTCCCAAGCGTATTGGAAATAAAAATTATTTTTAATTTTTTCTAATAAAGCGTGTTGTTTTAGTTTTTTTAAACTATTATTTATTTTTTTAATTTTTAGTTTAATTGATTGTGATAAATCGGAATCCCATGAAAATATAATTGCTTGCGATGCTTTTAGTGTCTAGGCACGAATATAATTAGCTACATATTTTTTAAATTATTATTATTATCTAACATTATTATAATATTTTTTTAATATTTTAATGTAGATAAATAGTTACAGTTAATCGTATCCTTCTCATATTTCTTGGATAAATTACAAAGTGGTAAATTTACAAAATTGTCATTAATATTTTACAGAATAAGATAATAATGGAAAAATATCTTTAAATTCGATACTATCATAGTATGAGCTAAAAGTAATACTCTTCTAAAAAAATCCTGCGTGCCGGATTTGAACCAGCGACCTATGGTTTACTGAAATTATATACCACTACAGGTCACCGCTCTACTAACTGAGCTACCAGAGGATATAATATTAATTTCTTACAACGATGGACTAAAAAGTTGATAAGTCCGCAACCTATTATACCAGACTTTGTTTTTTTGATGTCCTGTTGATCCTGGCCAGGATCATAGAAAACAATTTATGAAATTATTGTATTGTCATTAGTCCTTTACAAGTATACAAAGTTTCAATTCAATCCAATGTTTTTAAGTGGGTGAAAATCGTGTTGAAAGATTCCGTTACATAGACAGATATAGGTCAAGCTAATATAAAGCGTGTAAAATAATATTTACATGTGTACATGTTCATAAAATGGGACCACTTGGCGGGTTTTGAGTTAATGACATTAGAAAAATGTTGGATAGGAAAAAGTGAAAAGGGCCGGTTAAATAATATTAGCAATAACATTACTATGATGATGATGACATTGACACACAAATGTTAATTCGATTTTTTCAAAACAGCCCTTAAAAATATCGCTATATACAAATATTAATAACTTCTAAAGTACTGAGAAGTTACGCTCATGACCATTTTTCACATTACCGATATATGATGTACTTTCTTAACTAACTACTACATATAAGTAACTCACTCTGTTAAATCCAGGGGTTCATGGCCACATGGAGTATTTTTAAATTTCAATTTTCAGGTAAACCCCCAAATCCTAATGGTCGAATTTTGCTGATTTTGGGACAATGATTTGTTTTCTAATTTTATTCCAACAACATATATCGGATTTCGTTGCGAAAATTAAAAAAAAGAATGCTTGCACTGCAGGAATGTTTATAATTTCGCTTCAGGTTAACCCCAATTCATGTGTCTGATTTTACTTGTTAACAAACTCGACCTTACTTTTCTTAAGTGACTGCTACATGCCGAGTTTGTTTCGAAAAAACAAAAAAAAGATTGCAGAATCTAGGTGAGCAAATAGAGCCTATATAACATCTTCTCATGATCATGATGCTTTTCGGTGTCTCGTTCGCTAAGTAGGATTGATAAAGGTCTGTAAAACTTTTCTGAAGCATTTTCCTTAATACAATGTCAATAAAAACAATACGTTATTTCAGAATTCGCTAAAATCATAAACAAAGGATGTCGTCATCATCATTCACTTTTTTATTACAGCTGACGCCGTTTCCTGATTCGTTTCTTAAATGCTTCACGTTCATGCCAATCATTATCATTTCAAAGGGTTCTTGGGCCTTCCTTTCTTTCATATTCCTAGGGTAATTCACTTGCATATCTTTCTTGGGCATCGATCTTCCTCCATTCTTTCTAGAATATCATACCCTACTAACCTCTTCGACTCAATTGTGTCTATAATGTACTGATTAAGACTTCACGGCTATCGTTATATATTTTTAAATACCGTTTCGGGATTCGTCGCCGTGACTTGTACTTTTGTCTTCTCGACGTTTCATCACCTACTGTGGGTGACATCTTCAGGAGATATTGCTTGTGTACATTTTCGTAGTAAACTGCTAAAAAGTTTTTAACTTACGTGATTTTACCGTAACTATGTATGTTAGTAAATCATTTCTAATTGGTTGTTGTAGAGCAGTTCCCCCATTTGCTGTCATGGTAGGCCTATACGTCATGGCTTACTATATTTGTCGCAACGTTTTATCCGACACTTTTCTAGGGCAGGACACCATGTCTTAATAATTCTCAAACCTTTCTCTTTTCTGTTAAAAGTTTGTTTGTGTTTATATATATAAGGAAAAACTAAGATATAAGAACAGAACTTAATATATTTAATCTCTGTGAAAGAGTAAAATATCAAAATGCTTACCTTCAGCACGTATTACGAATGAATGAACAGCACAAAACCAAGAAGAATATATAATTATAAACCAAAAGGGAGAAGAATGTTGAGAAGACCATTGAAGAGATGGAAGGACCAATTCGACCTATAATGAGATCGGAACAGGCCATTGGGCTCAATCCTTGTTGTTGATGATGATGATGTTTATATATCTCAATTGCTTCTCTGTTCAATCGAGAATAATAGTGTATGGTATTACATAAAACCTGAGTGTCATTAAATATAATCATGGATTAATATTATTATGAAAATTTCCAGCTACAGCAGATTTCTCTGTTTGACCATGTTGACTGTCTTATGTGTTCTTTAACGTATCGATAATTATTAATTCATTATTCACAATCTTCGGATCATTTTATTAGATGCTTATAGTAGCTAAAATATTTCATATATTACACTGAGCAACAAAAAAGAAACTTTTTTGTCTCAGAAAGAAAAATATGTGATTCTGATAGTATTTTTTCTCCTAAATTCAAATATGAAATCGGGTTTTCTCTATAACGCAAGGTTTCCGAGAGACGGGCATTTGTAATTTCAAACACTAGTATTTTCTACATTCGTAACTACACAATATTCGAACATTCGGACTCACCTAGAAAGTAAGAAATGACGATTTTCTGATATTTTTCGCCTGTGGAACATCCCTCTTGATGGTCCAACAATAATCGGCCAGCATATTCGGATTCCATTTGCATTTATATCTCTTTTCCATAGCTGAAATCTCCTGAGTTAGCTCATTTGGTTTTATTTTACAATGGACAAATGGACGAAAAAACGTTTATTAAAAAAATATTTATTTAAATCCATTAATTGAAATTGAAATAAAAAAATGTGGGTGATAGAGATATTCTGAATACATATTTGAAAACACGATAAAAAAAACTGCGTTAAGTACAACTATTGGTACTCATGAGTCAAAAATCATGTTGACTAGTGTTATTCTCCAGACGTCCGCCGCTGTGGTCTCGAGGTAGCGTGCTGCCTTGTCACGCAGCGGGTCCGGGTTCGATTCCCGGTCGGGACAGGCTCCTGGGTGAGGGTTTCTTCGGGGTTTTTCCTCACCTGTAAGACAAAACTAAATATATGGTCACAGGTAGAAATTCAGTATATAATGGAAATGGACAGCTAATGACAAATGAGGGAAATTTTGAGGAAGTGGCTGAATTCAAATACCTAGGAACAATAATCACAAATAGGAATGAGACGCACAAAGAAATTAAACATAGGCTCAATTCTGGAAATGCATGCTATTATGCATTGCAGAGACTTTTGATGTCCCAACTCCTTTCAAAAAACGTTAAGCTGAAAATATATAAAACTATTATTCTACCAGTTATATTATATGGGTGCGAAACATGGACTCTTACTTTAAGGGAGGAAAGGAGATTACGAGTATTTGAGAATAAAGTTCTTAGGAAAATTTTTGGACCAAAGAGAGATGAACAGACAGGTGAATGGAGAAGACTACATAACAATGAACTACATGGTCTTTATAGGAAGCCAGATATAATAAGAACAGTTAAGTCTCGTAGACTGCGATGGGCAGGACATGTTGCACGTATGGGGAATGAAAGACGTGCATGGAAGCTTCTTGTAGGAAAGCCAGAGGGAAAACGCCCAGTTGGTAGACCAAGAATGAGGTGGGAGAACAACATTAACTTTGATTTTAGGGAAGTAGGTTATACAGGGAATGATTGGAAAGCATTAGCTCAGGATAGGGATGTATGGAGAGCTTATGTCCGCGCGGCCATGAACCTACGGGTTCGATAGTGCCAGTGAGTAAGTAAGTAAGTAAGTAAGTAAGTAAGACAAATGTCAGGAAGCTTAGGTTCCAACGGTCCCCGAAAATCATCCGTCCATCATCATCATCCTTATCATTATCATCCTTCACCAGTGTGGGAATCAACGGGAACCTACCACACCTGTAATTCCCTAGTAAAGCTTCAAAGTATAGCATGGAAATGCTATGATTGCTGTGAAAGACCTGCCCTCCGGCAGAATTACTATGGAAGAATGGATTCTCCAGAAGTCCATCTCTAGGGGCCGAAGACGGTTTTTATTTCCTTTTGTTAATTCATATAATTTATAGCAATATGAAGTACTCCTAATGCTTTCAGAAACTGTTTTATGTCTTTTTTATTATTGTATGGCCATTCCACAAAATAGAACATAATATTGTCCGTTTCCTTTCTGTATATCGTAACTTACAACATTTCTGTTACTGGAGTGTTAATAACTAAAACTCCCAAATATTTAAATCTGTTACATGCCTTTATCCGATCTTAAATCAAGGTTATATTCTAGTGCAAACTCTCGTGATGCCGCATTTTGATTATTGTGACGTCATATTGATTAACAAATATTAACGATGAACTATCACATAAATGTATCCGATTTATTTTCAATGCTAGTTAAAATCCAATCCACGTAAATAAAACTTCTGGTGTAAATTCATCATAGAATTCAATACGCGTAACTCAACCAGCAGTTCAAATATCCAACATCAAAATAATTAAACAGTTTCCTAATTGAATGAGTTGCATGGTAAAATTTCGTTGAGGTGTTCAATATAAAAAAAATACAACACAAATAATAATATGATATACTTGTACGCTCCTCAACTGTTAAAAGTACCTGGATAGTATCTGGAGAGTAACAAACAACCTTCTGCTGAGGATGGGACAGGTCCCGTAAGACATACAATGTTTTAATAATTTTAACAGTTGAGGAGACAGTATACAAGACACATAAATGTGTAATTATTTATTATAATTTTCATATACTTTCCCTAATTAAACAACGCTAATCAGTCTGTTTGGTGATGTCATGACGGTTAATCGATTGAATTATTCAGATTTCTTCGCCTTTAATTTACGGACATACTCTTACTGCTTAGCATTACTAAGAAAAATCAATGACACAAGCCTAGAAAGCTCGTACATAGCAGTCGGTTTCTGGCCTCATATCCACATGTGTTAATGATAGAGGTGAACAATCATTTAACCATTATAGGTGTGACATGTGGTCAGCACGTCAGGCCCCCAGCAGTTTCAGGTGGTTTCTCAACCTGGAGTCACTACTTATTGTATCTACCCAATTTCATCATGATGCTAGATGGCCGGATTTACATCAGAAATTTTGTTCCCCAAATTGGGACTCGAACCAGCGCTAGTCCCATAGCTCTGAACTGAGGCATCACGTCTTGCTTAACATTATATAAATGCTAACTATTAAATTATATTTCTCTTTTCTTTCTATAGGTGTTAAGTTAAAATATTCTGGTGACGTGCGTATCCGAAATTTGTATTCAATTAGTAGGTTATACTTGTTACATTTTAAATATATTGTATGGCATGCCCGTCTGTATAAATTCAAATAGCACGCAAATATTATAGTAGTAGAATGTGAATAATTATCTGAAAAATAGGCGTATACTTACTTGGTTTTAAAAATCCGATAAATGCTTGAAAATCCGTCATAACAAATGTCTAAAGGCATAACCTATTACGCTCTTACACCCGTCCTTTATTCATCACTAGATAGCAACGGAAGTCCAAGTACGATATGAGGTTGATCATGTACAGAATGCTCTGAAGAATGAGATTAGGCCTATGCATGGGCGGTCCAAATAGCACCAGTCTGGTACCAAACTCACCTGCTGTCAAATGTATTCCTGAATTATCTTCTTCTTTTACCAATGCAATAGGTCGGCCGCGGTGGACTAGTGGTTATGCTTCTTGCCTCTGGTCTCGAGGGTCGCGGGTTCAAACTCGGCCGGGGTCGATGGATTTTTTTAGGATGGAAAAATACAAGGAGCAAGTCCTCCGGGAGGGACTTTAAGCCATGGGTCCCGAGTCTGAAGATTTTCAGGCTCGTAAAAAATCCTTAAGACTGAATGAAAAAGCCTCTAAGCAAAATTTACCGAATTTTCCCGTCCTAGTACTACCTTGGTTTCCTAGATGTTAATATGAGGCGGAACGCTGGCCACGGACCACTCAAAATGACATCTATACGAAAACAAGTGTAACTAAATTAGTATGGTTCAAATTCTTCCCTGTAGGGGGAGAGAGCCTAAATTTCTGTAAAACGAAAACATAGGCTTACAATACAAATACAATGCAATAGTGCTTTTCTCACCATCTATCACAATTAAGTTACTAGTATGCAATTCTAACACTACATGCAGTCTTCATGCATTTTTTAAATTTTAATAATAATACAATAGGCACCTATTGAGTTCTTGAAATCTACAGTGCTGCCACATAACTTCAACAGTTAGAAATAAAGTAGATAGTGGGCTTTTTTGTTTTTTTCTCTTTTCGTTTACACTATTTTTCCTTCTTCTTTTACCTTTTATTACCTTATTGTTAACTTTCTTTTATCCTCACATATAGACACAAGGACAGGACACACACCCAGACCCAAGGTTGATATTTAAAATTCCCTCCCTCGCCGGGAATCGAACCCTGGTCGCCGGAGTGGAAGGTAGGGACTCGATCGACTACGCCACGGCGACGGACCGTTCTAATACCTATATGCTCTCATCAACCGTTTCAGAGCGAGCAATTTGCAATCGAATCAGATAGTCATTGGGTCAGTAGGCCTATATCAATAATTAGGCCTATGTCACTATAGCTTGTACACAGTTCATCCTATAACTTGACAGTGAAGAAAATGCATTGCTACTATTTTCTTACCTTTACTGTACATCTCTATCTACCCAGATCAGTGTTTTCCTCTGTCCCTTTCTTCAACCATTTTCAATAAACGTATCTCTTGAACTTAACCATCACAATAATATTGAGTCTAGGCCTATACTTAAGGACGGATTCCTGTGACATGTCATATTTTTAAAAACCTTTATATCGAGTTTCGAGTAAGGAAATCTGAATATAATTTAGTGATTTTTATATTGCTTTAAATGTAATATTTCTTATGTTTTTAGATTTTTTGGTCATATTTGTTTTATTTCTGAAATAAAGTAATATTTTTGTCACTTTTCGGGGATTTTTATAAATCGTCAGCCAAGTTCAAATAATGGATGTATTTTGCAAGTTGCATGCTTACTTGTTAGAAGATAGCTTTTATTATTAGAAATTCATTTAAAGACCAACCCTTACAAACCCTCCTTTCACTATAGTGAAAAGTTGTAAATGTATATAAGTGAATAATTTGTATAGTCTAGTAGCTTACATTCATTTGGCTCATTAAATTATAAAGTACTTCTGTATTTTTTAGTCATATTTAAACACTTTTTAGGTTATAAATACAAGCATATTTTCTTATTTTTTGCTTGATTATGATTAATCTCCTAGTGTGAAGTTTCCTAAGCATACTAATTTAGTTAGCCTACGCTTACTTTTCTTTAATTGTCAGCGAGTGATACGTGATTGTTACATCGCTTCTGGTAGGAAACTGAGGTATTACTTGGATGAAGGAAGATCAGTTAAATTTTGTTCAGATACTTTTTTACTCACGCTTGAGGTTTTTTTACGAAGCAGAAAAAACTTCAGACTCGAGACCCACGGATTAAAGTCCCTTCCGGATGACTTGCCCTTGGAATTTTTCCATCCTGAAAACCCATCGACCCCGACCGGGTTTGAACCCGCGAACTTGGTGACTAGAGGAAAGGAAAATAATCACCAGACCACCGCGGCCGACTTCTTATTTTGTAGGTCACAGAAGTCAACCCCTTTGTATTAACCAGTAACAACGGCGCTAATGTAATTGAACGCCTCCCAAAGTTACAAGTAAGTCACGTGATCACAGGGAAACCTAGCTCAAACTGACTGGAAGGGGAGCATTACGTCAAAGATTTCTAGCGCATGAGTAGTAGGGATTTTGTTCGCTGCCAAGCTATAACACTGATTCTGCATTCAGTCAGACAAGAGAACATTGCATGCCGAAACTTACCTTAAAATTTCTTCCAGAGAAGAGTAGTGATGACAAAAACCGTGCCCAAAAATATACATGCTGTTTTTAACTGCAAGGCATTACAATCCAGCGCCAAATCTATCATTTTACCTAAGCGGAAGTAATGCAACTCGTGAATTGGTAGATTCAATAACGCTTACTATACTGCAGCCACTGACTCTCCGGCCTTCACGTTTTCACGACAGTGTTGCCGATATGGATATTCAGTGGGAGTGGCCGCTTTATGTATGCGGTTAGCAGACATACAGCTGACAATATCTCAGCAATTTCAAACCTTATATTAGCGCGCTGTAGCTGCGTCAAGAGCACTGATTGGTTGTGGCAAACGTTCATTCCCATGCAACCATTTTCTTATTGGCAGTAGAGGGCGAGTTCTCCCTTTTACCCCTCGTACAACCTAAACTTCAGAGCCGGGGTATCGGCGGTTCGGGTATACCTGCCGCCCGCACCGTATCCCGCCTCAGTTCACTCCGATCTCACACTTGCATGGACTCCGTCTGGCCTCTACAGTGGGTTGCCATTACTGTATTTTAGCTTCGTTTTCTGTGCCTTGCAATTAAAAACGGCAGAAATGTGTTTTGGACACGACCCTAGTACATCGGAACACTTCTCTGGGATAAATTTCAAGGCAGGTTTCGTCATCCAATGGTTGACAATTCCCTTATGAGATGTAAAATATCAAGTTTAAATTAATCTAAAACAAACGTACTATATATATAGGGATATCTCTCGTTTTTTTGTTAATCACTCTTAATTGCAAAGATTCTAAATCCATGCTACGCCACTGTAAGCAAGTATGATAATTGCAGACCCATTTGAAAGGAGATAAATGTTTTCTGTTTGGTTTAATCACAGAAAGTGCCGGAAATAAACACGGGCTATATGTATTTTTTTTTTTTAATTTGGTTCATTTTCCCACGCCTGATACTGAAGTTAGTGGAAAAAGTAAGTAAATGAGGTAATTGGTTATAATTGCGTTACACAGTTGTGACTTCCACTTAAACAATAATTTAATTCCGTGTTCCAATGACTGCCTTTGTTTCTCTATGATTTGCGTTTGACAGTCATTTGTTTAACTGCCGACCACAAACAACAACCAACTTAATTGTGAATTCTCAATTCGCTTTTTTATTTTGCTTTAAGCGACAGTTTTTACGTTCATTGTTCATTGTGTAGTTAATGAATAACGTACTTAATAAATATGCCTTATTTCATTTTTAAAAACCTCTTTCATTGTTTCTTTATTTCTTTCATTTTCTTAGTTTAACCTCTCTCTTCATAGACACATTTACATGTTTCATGCTACGCGGGTCTTACAGTGTCACGATCGGTCTGCAGAGACTTTTTTAAACCTTGGAGCACAAAATACTTTTTTGAGCACACCTTTACGCCTCCCAGGATGAGTGATCAGCTCAATGCCAGGGTCACCTCCGGGACAATACGAACAAGACATGACCCATACGTTTATACTAAATATGATATGAAAAGTGTGATGTCCAGATTTTGTTATGGAACTATTTGTATTTAAAGTCAATGACATTTTTCCGACAGGTGAGTCATGTTTTGGCCTCAGATCAAACTCCGGTTCGCTGCGTCTGAAGCAACGGCATTATCACTTGACGAAAGGGGTGATCGAATTATCCCCCAGTTGCAGCCGGACATTCGCCCAGCCTTCGTCCCAAATGAGCAACCGAATAATCAATATATCGGGATATAGGAAATATATTTATAAACAATTAATCAATTAAGTAATTGAAGTAATCATCGGACCTATATCGTGTGTAGACTCATTTTAAACAGAAAAACATGTAAAATACAATGATATAATTATTATTTATAAATTATATGATCCCGAAGAATCGAGATGGTGAATTAATAAGCGCCAAATCATGAGTTACTAAGCGCAAGCAAGTAACCGCTACCTTTCGATATTGTCCAGCTACAGTCTGGTGACACACATACAATGAGTTAAAATCTCTGGATTCCTTTTCTCTTCACAGAATTACATGCATTTATTCAGAGAGTTAGAACTAACAATGCTTAAACCTTGTACGTTAGAAAGCTGGGAATATCCCAAACTCAGCCCACAGGTGTTTTTACAAAGTGCATCATCATCATCATCTTCAAGGTATGGGCCTGTAGGCCCGTTCCGCTCCCCGGTGCACTATATGCTGCAGGTGCAGGTCGTCTTTCCAACGACGTTTTGGTCTTCCTACATTTATTCGGCCTAGAGGCCTATAATAAAGCAGCTGTTTTGATAAACGATTATTTGGCATTCTTTGTATATGTTCAAACCAATTACGTTTATTTGTGTGTATTCTCTCATTTATATTATATATTTATAATTCATCTCTGATATCTTGACTTCTCTTTTGATCTCTTAGAGATACACCTGCAACTGATCTGAGAAATCTCATTTATATTGTCTCAGTTTTATTTTTATCAGAGATCGTTAAAGGCCAAGTCTCAGACCCGTATGTTAACGTTGGAACGGCTACTGTTTTGTAAAATTTTAATTGAGTTTCCCTTGTGGTCTTATTTCTCAAATATCTTCTTATTGAACCACATATCTGTTGAATTTTCCCCAATTTCTTCTCCATGTCCAGTTGGAAAAACAAATTAGAGACGAAAGAAGCCACTTAACCTAAACAGAATTAGAACCAACGCAGGGACGGTTATCGACCCTAAGCAAAATTAGAGCGAAATCTAATGCCGAATTAGACGGGATACCCTGATTAGTTGTATAAACGCATATTCCAACTTTATCTAATCTCGTGAGAAGGAGGGTCCTGAGAACTTGTTGACGCCACGACGAACCACATGTCCCCAAAGCTCCCTCCACCGTAAAATTATAAATAATGTACCAATGATTTGCAATTTTACATTATAAGATAGGCCTATCACGTGGTCGCAAAATTGTGATGAGTGGGAATCAAAGTTTACCATGTTGCTTAAATTACTTGTCGACTTGTCTCATCAACTTTTCATCTTCATCTTGCGGTGCCCTGGGCACAAGTCAGTGATTGTCATCTTATACATATACTTGTTCATCTGTTGGATAGTAGGCCAACAACATCAATTAAAATACGAACCGAACAAGTGAATTACATAAAGTCGAATCATCAATTATTTTCATTGATATAAAAGAGCGATATTATATGAAGGGCTCGGCTGCAAAACATGATAACTGAAAAAATTCTTGAAAATTGAGTTGTAGCATGCAAACTGTAATATGTGACCTCTTTGTAGCATTTGGTGCACGTAGTTTTTACTACCGTCAATACATAGCAGATGTATTGTCACGGTAAATAAAACTTCATTCACCAAATGTTTTCAGGAGGTCACATATCACGGTTTATATGCTACAACTCAAGTTTCAAGAATTTGTCAGTTACCATGTTTTACAGCCGAGTCCTTCATATATCGTTATAGGCGCCAATTAATCTGCTTCGCCATAATAGTGTGACCACATGATAAACGTCAACCATTACGTTTTTTCATTATTATTGTGTGTGTTCAATTGTTCAACGTGGAAGAAATTATTATTAAAGTTAAATTAAATCTACATCTGTCATAATTTCTCCAACAACGAAATAATAATCGTGTCCGCACAATCCTTCCGTATTCCGGGATCAAGAGTATCTCAAACCTACCGTAAACCACTGAGCTACCTAAATTTCTCAGGCACTGAGAAATCCTATCATTATCCTGGTGCACACTAAATCCCTCTTACCATTAACCTTATACTAAGAACCCTTTTTGCTCCATAGTGAAATAAAATAATACATGTAAACGAATAATATCGAGCGAGTAGACTTAGGCAGGCGGTAGAATTTGAGTCTCGTATTCGGGAGGTCCCGTTTTCAAATGCTGATGCCGACCAACCTGACAGCTTTGATCGTAGTTTTTCACAATCCCGAAAGTAAATGGCGTGTTTACTCATTCTCCACCATATAGCTAAATAAAACTTAAAGTTGTATATGTGATTTTCATATTTATTAAAATCTAAATTAGTTACAGCTGTTTCGGTACTTTGTACCTTCTTGAGACAATACAAATTAATGAATTTTGTTATTATTAATTAAAATTATAAAGATTTTTACCTAATAGGTCCGTTTCCTCAACTCTGTAAACTAGTAATTATCTGTAGGTCTGTAGTGATTACTGTTGTACGGACCCACGAAACCACGGAGGATCCTTTGACTTGCCCTGTATAATACAGTTCAACATATAGGCCTACTTATATAATAATTTAATTATTGAGTGTTGTAGTAGGTAGCTCAGAGCAAGTATTTCATTTTAGAAACAATTTGACAGTTAATAAGAATTTAGGGAATTTTTTAAGAATTCAAATAAATTAATACAGTAATAATAGTTACAAAGAGGAATGAGGTGCAGAAAGAAATTAAACATATGCTCAGTACTGGAAATGTTTGCTATTATGTATTACGGGACTCTTGTCATCCCAACTTGTTAACATTTTTTGATAATAGAATTCTTAGGAAAATATTTAGACTAAGGAGAGGCGAGTAGACATGTGAATGGAGGTGACTTCATAGCAGTGAGCAACGCGATATTATGGGAAACAAGAAGTAATGAAAATAGTTAAGTCTCGAAGACTCCGCTGGGCAGAATATGTTGCACGAATGGGCATATTTAGGTTATATTTACCTCAATTCTCATTCAGTTTTAATCCATATTCAGAGTTCCTTAAAAAATGTAGGCTGTTTGAATTGCGCAGGGTAATTACTTTCTGTTCTTTCATTATTACGGCAAATTCTGGCGGACGTTTTCGTTTTTTTTATAAATTGATGGGCAGAGGTTCATCATTGAAAGAAGCCCCATTGCATTCATAATAATAATAATAATAATAATAATAATAATAATAATAATAATAATAATAATAATAATATATAATAATAATAATAAAATAATAATAATAATAATGATAATAATAATAATAATGATAATAATAATACAATATTATTGTAAAAAGTATAAGAATAATAATAATAATACATTATTATTATTATTATTATTATTATTATTATTATTATTATTATTATTATTATTATTATTATTATTATTATTATTATTATTATTATAGCAATATATGCACCGGAGGAAGGGAGAGATGAAGAAACAAAAACATTTTATACTACTCTACAAAAGGAAATAAATAAGATAAACAAGAACGACATAATAATATTATTAGGAGACTTTAATGCTAGAGTGGGGAATCAACCAGTGGCAAATGTAATTGGGATCCATGGAGAAAATGTTATAAATAAAAATGGACAAGAATTAAAACAATTTGCAATTTTTAATGATTTTAAAATAACAAATACATTTTATAAGAAAAAAGATATTCACAAATACACATGGTCACACGAGGTTTTCGTTCACTGATAGATTATGTGTTAATCAATAAGAAAGCATCATCATTATTAACAGATACAGAGAGTATTTAGAGGAAGTGACATCTATTCAGATCACTATTTAGTAATCTCAAAAATAAATATATTAGCGAGATGGAAGAAAACTAAAAACAAATATAGAAATAAAGAGACCACATCAAAGTACATTTATTACAAGATAAAAGTATACAAAATCTGTATCAGAATAGGCTAAATGAACAATTAATATTAAAACCTACTTCCGAAGAAATAAACCGAGAATGGGATAATATAAAAGAAAGCATTGATAAAGCAGCATATGAGGCATTAGGAACAAAATATAAAATATATAACAAGAAGGGTTTAAGAATATGGAATGAAGAATTAGAGAGGATAATAAAAGATTAAAAAAGAGGCTTATCACAAATATTTACAGAATAGAACACCAGAATTAAGAGCTGATTACAAACATAAAAGTGCAATAGCCAAAAGAGAAATTAAAAAAACACACAAAGTCAGTTGGGATAGATATATAAGCAGACTAGAATACGATATACATGGGCAGCAAAAAATAGCCTATAAAGTAATGAAACATCTAAATAAACTAGAAAAAGACACAATACAGATCAATGCAATTGGGGAGAAACAATGGGAAGAACATTATAAAAAACTGTGGTATAATGAAAATAAAATAACTAAAGATAACATATATGAGTGTGAGATAGGAATAGATATGATAACAATGGAAGAATTAGAAGAAGTACTGAAAACAACAAAGAACAGAAAGGCAGCTGGAATAGACGGAATTAATATGGAATTAATAAAATATGGAGGAATTTTTTTAAAACTGAGATTATTACATTTTTTAAATTTATGTTGGAAACAAGCAACAATACCAGAAACCTGGACAACAGCAATAGTACAATCTATTTTTAAGAAAGGAGAACGTAAAGACTGCAACAACTACAGAGGAATAAGCATTTTAACTGCAGGCTATAAAATATACTCAAGAATCTTAACATTTAGGTTAAAACAAATAGCAGAGGTAATGTTAACAGAAGAACAAAGTGGATTCAGACCAGGGCGTTCATGTATGGATAATATATTTACGATAAAAGAATTTATAAACAAAAGAAGAGAATATAACATGGAAACACACATAGCTTTTATTGATTTTGTGAAGGCATTTGATAAAGTAGACAGAGGAAAACTCTGGACAATTTTAAAAGAAAAAGGAATTCCGAAACACTTAATAGCAGCTATAAAGAGTTTGTACTGGAACACAAATTTTGTTATAAAAACTAGAAATGAAGTAAGTAAAAATAAAATTCATACTAATCAAGGAGTTAAACAAGGATGCAGTATCTCTCCAGTTTTATTTAACCTATACATCAATGATATAATAGAAAAATGGAACGAAGAAACAAATAAAGGAATAAAATTAGATAAAACACACTACTTGAAAACATTATTATACGCTGATGACCAGGTAATAATAGCAAATACAGAAGACGAACTTCAGAGGAATGTTTTTAAACTACATAATATATGTGAACAATATAATCTCAAAATATCCATAGAAAAAACTAAGGTAATGGCATTCCAAGGGAAAAATCAAATCAGATCGAAAATAGTAATAGGAAACAAAATCATAGAACAGGTGAACCATCTCAATTATCTAGGATGTGACATTTCATTTAATTATGATAATGATATAAATAATAAAATAGCAAAATTCCAGGGAATATGTGGTACGATAAAACGAACACTAAATAACAAAACAACAAGAGAGACCCAACTGAAATTTTATAAAATGTTGGCAGTACCGGTACTGCTCTATGGTTCAGAAGCCTGGATACATAAAAAACAAGACCTAAGTAGGATAACGGCGGCAGAAATGAAATTTTTGAGATCTGTTAAAGGGTGCACTAAAGAAGACAGAATCGAGAACACAGAAATAAGACAGGAACTTGAAATATTTGCAATAACTGATAAAATGGATACATATAGACAAAAATGGAAGCAACACATAGACAGAATGAATGAAGATAGATATCCAAAACAAATAGCAAAATACAAACCTAAAGGCACCCGAGGTGTGGGCAGACCTAGAAAGAGTTGGGCTGAAGTCGGAACGGGTCAACAGACCTAGTCCATGAATGAAGATGATGATGATGATGATTATTATTGGGTGAGGTTTTTTCGGGGGTTTTCCTTACCTGTAAGACAAATGTCAGGAAACTTAGGGCCCAACGGTCCCCGAAAATCATCCGGCCATCATTATCATCATCATCATCCTTCACCGGTGTGGAAAGCAACGTGAAGCTACCACTCCTATAATTCCCTAGTAAATCTGCAAAGCATAGCATGAAAATGCTATGATTCCAGTGAAAGACCTGCCCAGAATTACTATGGTTGGATGATTATATTATTATTATTATTAGTCTATTGTTATTATATTATTATTATTATTATTATTATTATTATTATTATTATTTATTATTATTATTATTATTATTATTATTATTATTATTATTATGTAAAGAAAAAATTATATGACAACAGGAGTAAACCCAAAGATTTAACTTAATATTAGAAAATGGCGAAGGATTAATAAAGGATTGATAAGAATAGACTACGAATGGGAGTCATCAATATGAGAGAAATTCGATAACTAATACAAGTAGGACGCCAATACCATGATTAAACAGTATTTTATGAGGTAAATATGTAACAAAAATGCAACATTTGTAATGCAATTCCAAGAAACGAAATAACTTTGCCTCAGAAATATTTAATCTGATAGCAAAAACAATAGATACACAGAAATACAGAAAAAACAGGAAGTCTCACGTAAAAAGAATGATCAGAAAAAGAATACCACGTCAAATCTTAAATTACCAGCCGCCAGGTAAGAGATCTTTGGGCAGACCCTTCAAACGTTGGATTCAGACTGGTAACAGACCACTAGGTCTACCACATGAAAGGAAGAAGAGGAGGAAGAAGAAGAAGAAACAATTGATAAATTGGATTCGACAGAAATATACTTCTCAGCAGGGATTTAGAGGAGAGAAAAATTGTGTAAAACATTGAAACAGAAGGATATACAGAGACTTAGATCTGCTGAAATGAGATACCTTCAGAGGACTGCAGGATACACACTACTAGGTCACAAAAAATGAAGACGTCTTAGAAGAATTACACATGGAACCTTCAGAAAACAAAATTTCTGATTATAAGTCAAGATGAATGCAACATGTTCATCGAATGGAAGATCACAATATACCCAAACAAATGTTAAGATATCAACCTGCAGGAAGAAGAAGACCAGGACGTCCACTCAAAAGACTTTTGGATGATGTTTCTATTGAGGCCGAAACAGGTCAACAAATGGCCTAAATTCGTGAATGTACTATGATGATGATGATGATGATGATGAAAAATTGTGTAAGTGTAAGGATAGGTTACTAGTAGAAACTATGAAAACAATACAATATTAAGATAGTTTATACATACGGAAATATGATAGAAGACAGATTGACGAAGATTTGTAAATGAAATTCGGGAGGGAAATGGAAGAAGAGGGAGACCAAAACTGACATGGACACAATGAGTAGTCGCAACAATGAAGTAAAAACGCTTGGAGAATAAAAAAAAGGGATGGATGGAGATTGACTATATACACGCGTAATCTCGAAATGGGCTCAGGAAGATGTCAAAAGAATTGTGAAACTGAGGTATAAAAACATCATTATTACTATCATTTTTATTATGAAAACGCTTAAAAACTAAATGAGAGACTCAGATGAAATTTTATAAGGTGAGGACAGTGTCAATACTGATATTATGATAATGAGAATTGGGTCATTAACAGATCATATAGAAGGAGGAAAAAACGGACATTTTTTTATGAGGAACGGGTTGTTATACAGCTGCATACGAAGTGAAAAATAACATCACTGAGGAAAAATTAAATATCGATATAATAGAAACAACTGAACATTATAAAAGAACAACATAAGAGTAATATTAAAAGCCACAGACATTATAGAAGACATTCAGACTTATCAGAATAATTGACAAAGTCATTCACAGTGGATGAATCCAAACGGACTACAATAAATGTTTTACTGTGCCAATCTAAAGTATTCAGAAGCAAGGATGTCCAAAACAACATGGGCATGTCAAGGACATCTTTAGTCATAGAAACAGGTTCGTAATGATGACGTGTTGAACTGACGATGAAAAGAGAGTCGATTGACCATATTAACTCAATGTAAAATAATAGTTTCCCTACTTTATTATTACATTATAAACTTTAGTGCCACGTGTTTGTCATTCGACATTTCAGGTATTCTCTCCTGGCATTGGCGTATTGTAACCCACTTCTGAGGTTGGGGCGCCTGGAAGGCGAGGTTACGCTGCCCCAATGATATGATGGGTGATGACGATGGGTAATGATGCGCCAGGAAAGCCCTAAACTTAATCTAATGAGGTGAATATGATATTGATGATAATGATGGCCAGATGATGTTCGGGGGCCTTAAAGCATCCTGACATTTGTCCTGCAGGTGAGGAAAAACTCCCATAAAAACCTCTCCCAGAAAACTTGTCCCAAGCGGGGATCGAATCCGGGCCCGTTGCGTGATAATGCAGCACGCTACCTCGAGACCACAGCGGAGGTTATAAACTAGGAAGATATAAAATATTGCAGAAAGACCTACAACAAGATGGAGCTGATAGATTTAAAACTTGTTGATATCTATGGAGGCCACTCAGCCTAAACCATATGGTTGATGATGATTACGACATTATTAATATTTTTATTATTATTATTATTATTATTATTATTATTATTATTGTTGTTGTTGTTGTTGTTGTTGAACATATTAAGTTAAAAAGGGATTCCACTACACTTGATAGCAGTAATTAAGAAAATGTATGAGAAAACAAAAATAAAAATAAATCAAAGGGAACCAATACATATAACAGGAGGAGTTAGACAAGGTTGTCCACTATCAACCACGCTTTTTAACATTTATTTTAACGACGTGATAAGATCGTGGAAACAAATGACGACTGGGGGAATTAACTTAGGAAATATAGTAATAAAAACAGTAGCCTTTGCAGATGACCAGGTTTTAATAGCAAAAACAGAAGACGAACTACAAAGAATGCTATATAAACTAAATGAAGTATAAAAAAAATACAACATGGAAATATCCACACAAAAATAAAAAACAATGACCTTCAAGGGTGCTCATCCAGTTCGGACAAAGATAATATTAGAAATTAAACCAATAGAACAAGTAGTAACATATAACTTCCTAGGTTGCGAAATATCATACACAGCAGAAACAGATATAAATAACAAAATTAATTAGTTTAATTATATAAGAGGTACACTAAAAAGAACTTTGAAAAATAAAGCCAGGAAAGACTCTATAATGAAATTATACAAGACAATGGCAGTGCATATTATTACTTATGGATCCGAAACATGGACAGTGACAACACAACAATCTGCCAGAATACAAGCTGCTGAAATGAGATTCTTCAGACCAATAGCAGGATATCAAAGAACAGACAAAAAACACAACACTGAAATAAGACAACAACTAAAAATAGAGGAATTAAACTCAACAATAGAGAAATACAGAACAAACTGGAAAGAACATTTGGCAAGGATGAATGAGAATAGAATACCAAAAGCAGCATACAACTATTCACCACGAGGAAGAAGAAGTTTGGGAAGACCAAGGAAAAGATGGAAAGAGCAGCAATTTGGAGCCGGAGCAGGGTAGTAAATAAGCCTTAACCGTGAAAAAGAAGAAGAAGAAGAAGATGATGAAGAAGGAGATTATTGTTGTTATTGTTGTTAATATCCATCTCTCTGATACGGGATACCTCGTTGCCTAGTAAGCATCGGGCCTGGGTTCGATTAATGGTCGGGACAAGTTTCATGTGTGATGATTTTTTTATGGTTTTTTTCCTCACCTATAAGAGAAATACCAAGAAATGTTAAGGCTCAGATGGTCCCCGAACATCATCTGGCCATCATTATCATAATTATCATATTCGCCATGTTTAGTACGACTGTGTGAGTGATTGGTGTGTTTTGTATTAAATGTTCGCGTTGTCTTGTAGGAAGCCCTGGATCGATCTGATCACTCCTTCTGGGAGTCCCTCTATATCCTTCTGCAGCCGAAATGTATGTGTTTGACCCAAAGTTTAAAATCCCTCTCTCGACAGTTGTACGCTCCTGGCGGTGTGGAGCGTGTACATATACCTATAAGTGAGAGGATAAATTACGATGGAAGAGAAGATAAAGTTATTGTTATTATTATTTCCTGAAGTCTTGAAAGCGGTATGAAATTTCCTATCAATCGGTTTGTTGGCCGAGAGTTAGTGTGACCTTATAAATCCTGGATAGGCTTTTATGTAGATTAGCATTTCCTCCAATCCTGATGCAACAATAATGGCACTGACCTAAGTGGAATGAGGTATTACACCTATAACCGAATATCTGTATAATTATAGGCAAAAATGGCTTCACCATGTTAATACAATGTCGTGATATACGTATATTAACTGAAGCTGTATTTAATTTTGTGCCCCTCGTTGTGGAGACATTTAAAGTTGGGTTTCTCGGTGAGATATCCGAAGTTGAAGATTTGTGATATAACTTAAATCACTTTAAATCTGCCACGGCACTAATAACTCTCTTCAGGGGAATGAGGAAATGTTTCTTACACAAATAACAACACTTTATTAACAGTTGAACGATAAGTTAGTTTATTTAAAACTCTCACTTTGGTCAAGATGAATCTTGTAATTTAAAAGTTCCAAAAGATTCCGGCTTCGGTTGATATTTTTCACTTCTAGAAGATTACCATTTTATGTATTTAATGGATGACGAATGCTAACGGTCAATCCAGTCATTATTATTCATTATTTTCACTTAGAAACTGTTTTTACCCAAGATGGATGACTATTATATCACTATATGATCTTTCATACTTTTAACACTATTTCTTTCTACCAACATCAATAAAATAAACAATTATTTCCTTATTCTTTAAGGAGCAGTCGCTGAACATGACCGACCATCTTCAAATATTGTAGCCATCTTTTTATTATGTAATAACCTCTAGGTTCTGATTGGTCCAACAGAAAAGGAAGGAGTATTTTCAAGCTAACTTCTATCCTCTTCGTCCAATCCCATTTATTTCTTTATAAAATTATCAATTTGAATATTTGAAGTATTTTACATACTGCATCAGTTATAAAAACATCTAACTGTATTAACAGTTTATATTGACTGGTTATTTTTTTTATATACTTATAAAAAAATTTGAATTCTATAAATCAATCTGATGTCCATTCTTCATATAAATAAATATAATTATAAACAAAACAAAAACCCTTATTATTATTATATGGGGATAAATATCCGGTTTTAAATTGCCCCTGATTTATTTTAATCTTAGCTACAACTAAGTGTGAGGCTAAATTAAAATAAATCACTTTCCCCAAATATCAAGTTTCTTTCTATACAAGATTCATCTGTATTAGAATCAATACAATGTAATACATCACAATTATAATAAATACATGTTACATAATGAAATAGAAGTATTAATTTTACAAAATTTACATACAATATTTTAAATACACTTTGAACTATTTGAAGTCACCAGCTACAACTAATTAATAGGAGTCTGAAATGGTTTCAACAGTTCTTTGGAATATTTTCCAATTTCTTTTCTAGTGTCTATTTCTCTTAGCTCATATGTAGTATCATTAAAATTTTAAATATTTCATAGGGACCTTTATACAATAGGTTCATCCTATGATATTGTTTCTTTAAAGCATTGGATAGTGAAATATCCCTTATGAGAACTTTGTCTCCAACTTTGGGATTCCACTTCCTTTTATGTCTTTTAACCTTATTGTTGCGCTTTTCTGCGCGACATTCTAACCTTTCAATAACTCTTTTACATATTTCCTCGGATGTCTCCTGGATTTGACTTTTATCAATGATAGGTAATGGTAAATTAGCAATTAACCTGTCAGGTTGTTTACCTGTCATTAGGAATATGGGTGCTTCCCCAGTATTGACATTAATTGAATGATTCATAACATTCTCTATGACACTGATATATTTAAACCAGTCAGAATGTTTATGATGGGTCAAAACTCTTAAACTTGTAGTAATTTCCCTATTAACTCTCTCACAGGGATTACTTTTTGGGTGATATTTACTACAATGGTACAATTTAATTCCTATCGCAGTAAGTTTATCTTTAAACTTAGGACTTGAGAACACTGAAGCATTATCACTAAGTAGTGCATCAATAGGTCCATAATTAGGTAAATAATCTCTCACAATTTTACCTAGGCAAGCTCTGCTATTTACACTTCTTAATGGATATATTTTTACAAATTTTGAGAATACATCAGATAATACAAGAATATGCTTGTAACCAAATTGAGTAGTAGGCATTTCTCCATGAGTATCCATTACTACTAAGCTATTTACTTTGTTCCTTAATATGTTTTGTGGAACTATATCATATTTTACGTTCATACATTTGGCTTTTTTGACAAGTTATGCATGAAGAAGTAAACTTTCTCAACTTTTTATCTAAATGTTTAACATAAAAAAATTCACTTATGTTGAGAGCTAATTTTTCACAACCTGCATGATTTAAGCCGACATGAAAAGTTCTAAATAGTGGAACTTCCATATTATTAGGAATTATAACTTTCCATTTTTTCACATTTCTCCCATGTAATTTGTAAAGAATGTCATCCTTTATACCGATTTTCTTATTACAATCAATTCCATTTTTGTCATCATTATTTATATCTCTCGCACTATACTTCAATCGTTGTAACTCTATATCAGATTTTTGATGCTCAACAATGTTTTTCATCAACAATGAAAATTCTTTGTCTCTATACAGTTTTACATTAAACATTACTACTTCGTGTTTAGGAGTATGTACAGTTTCAGGTATTTTCCCAACACTTTTCAATCTAGACAGGAGGTCAGCAAACACATTCTGTTCTCCTTCTATGTGTTTTATTTCAATATCATAGGAAATTATTTCCATGATCATCCTACTCAGTTTATTATTGGATAATCTACATTTACTTATAAAAACTTAGTGAAATGTGGTCACTATGAACAATAACTTTGTTTTTATAAACATAAATTCATATACTTTTCCATTATGTATGAAAGCTGTATAGGGCCGAACTTTGGGGTCTAGTTCTATCTGCCAAAATGAAGAAGTTAAATCAATAGAACTAATAAATCTACCAGTTTTCATATTTGCTATAGATGCTTCAATTGTCTCGGGCCTATAATTATCCCGGACAGTGAAAGAATTTGTCCTACGACTGTCTAAACACAGGCGAATTTTGCCATTAGGTTTTAACACCCAGCAAATATGGTTGGCGTAAGGAGAATCAGATTTCTGTATTATTCCTTGCATTAACATGTCATCTATCATTTGATCTGCCTGCTCTCTGATGGCAATAGGGATGGGTCTACTTTTAATATTATAGGTGGATGTTCCATCACTTTAAAGGAATATTTAAAACAGTTGCACAATCCTGGCTTCGAAGAAAAAGAACTCTTATTTTTCATTAAGATGTCATACAACATGCCTTTCTGTTCATTGTTTATGCCATGAGTGTCTTTAACTTTTCCTTTATCATTTCACAGATGTCTTTTTCAAGTTCGTCACTCACACAATATAATAGAGGAATTTCATCATACTCAGTATTGCAAGAGACACATTCTAAATCACAACATTTACATGCGACATTATCGTCAGCACAACCATTTTCATTATTAAGGCTTTCTTCGCCCTCGACACTTTTGTCGGAAGTACAATTAACTGCAATATTATCTTGCATTTGGCATCCACGGCCATTTACCAATTCCCTCTCCTCATGAACAACAATATTCTCTATAAAAATGTGTTCTTCAGCAATGTCACTCTCCTTCTTACTTAGATTCTTGTTCTCCTCATATTCATTATCAAATGGGATGACGACTCTCACATTATCTTCATTATACAAGGAAATATTCTTACACTCAAAATTTATTATGGCATTATATTGCTCCAACAGGTCGCAGCCTATTAACATATCACAAGACAAGTATGGAGAAATTAAACATATTGCACTGAAGTAATATCCTCCGATATGTAAATCTAGAAGGCACTGAAGCTTAATTGGCAGTTTCTTCTTGCCTATCGCAAGAGTACAATACACTCCACATATTCTTACAGTCATTATCTTATTCCCTTTGTTGACTAAGAAATTATAAAATTTCTGATCTATTGTTGTGTTTGAGCAGCCACTATCCGCTATGCAAGTAACATCATTGTTAAAAATATTTACTTTAATTTTGGGTGGTCGTCCTATGACATTTAATTCTTTATTAGTAACAGGCATAGTATCCTGATTCTTATAAATATTCAAATGATTATTCACTATTATGCTATCTCGCTGTCTTGAGGTACATAACTTACTATCTCCTCTCATATTTGCTGGTACGATTTCTAAATTTTGAAACCTTTCAAAGCATCTATTTTGGACCCCTAAGTTCATAACGATTGAGGTACATTGCGGAGTCTTTAATGTACCTTCTATGCGTTTAAAGCATGAGGTATCCTGTGATTTACTTCGTGGTCATTTTCATTACTAGGTATATCTTGACTTTGGTTGTGAATAGTTACAGAGTCTATTCTATTTTGCTCTGTCCTATCACTAGTTTCATTAATTTGACAATTTTGTTGTCGTTGGAAATACCCTTTATTTTCATTACCATAGGCATTCCTTCTTCTTTTACCTCTACAGGGAGAAGTCCAATACCTATTTCTATTTTCTCCTACTCTGTTAACATCCATATAATTAATTTGTCTGTCATTCCTATTTTCATTACGTTTGAACCATCCATTTTGGTTATTGTTACTATAATTATTTATCATCCTATTTTTATTTGGGCTGTTTCTATTTTGAACAAACCTATTATTATTGTTGCCCTGTTTGAAATTTCTTTCTCTATTCTCATTATGATATTCATCATTTCTTTTAGTTACAAAATTACCTTTCTTATTATAGGGCTCTGCCCCTTCCCCAAATAAATTTCTTTTACTACATTTATCTACTTCTCTTTTATTCTCTAGTAGAGCTAACAACTCTAACATTTCAGAAACATTTTGTGGTCTGGCTACTATCAAATGATATCTAATCTCATCTGGGAAGTGATGCGATAACATAGAAATTAAAGTTCTCTCATCTATTGGAGGCTGTAACAATGATGCCATTTTTGCCTTCTCCAAGAAATAATTAAGATAACCTTGTTTACCATTGTTGGAGAATTTTCCACTAGTTAGGTCTAACCTTAGTTTGTTTTGTCTTTCTGGTCCCCAGTAATAACCTAAGAAAGCATTTTTAAATGTTTGATAAGTCATTGAATCATGGCAAGCTATCTTAAACCAAGACTCTGCATTGTCTTTTAAACTTTTTCTTATGAAGAACATTCTGAACTTGTCTTCTATTCCTTTGATTTCGAAGTATTCTTCAATTTCCCTAATGAAATCAGTAGGGCTTTGGCCTACAGTATCACCAAAATTAGGTAAGTTAATTTCCCCTAAAAGATTAGCAGGAATTTTACATACATTGTTACTACTACTGCTAGAAGGAGGATCATTATTAACATTACTAGAATGTCCTGACATAACCTCAATCTCCTTTTCACTAGTTTTTGACACATATTTGTTTTCAAGTTCTACAATCTTAGTTATCCATCCTTCAACTTGTTCTTTTATAATAATTACTTCATTTGTTATCTTTGATTGAAGTTCTTCATTACCTAAGATAACACTTTCTTCGGAAATTTTTAGTCTATCTTCGACTTTAGTTCCTAATTCTTCGATTTTATCTTGGCAATTTTGCCTTACCTCAATCAAAGATGTTTCTATTTGATTATGAGTTTCATCAATCTTTTCATTACATTTTTCTATCTCATTTTTACAATCTTTGGCTATATTTACTATTCTCTTTTCCAGTTTAGAATTGTTTTGTTTGCATTCTAACCTAATGCTTTCTAATTTTTCATCTAGTTTTAAGTTATTTTCTTTAATTTCTTTACTAAGATTGGAAATATTTGTATCAATTTTATTGCTGAGATTCGAATTGTCATTCCTAATTTCCTTTAATTCTGCACTATTCTTTTCCAGTTTATTATTAATATCAGAAATGTTATTTATTAATAATGCTACCCAAGAAGGTGTATCATTAGTTTGATTATTTTCATTGTTACACAAAATTAAATTTTCTTGGCCTTCACTAATTTGTTCGTTTTCAATATTAACAGTTTTACAAGTTATATTTTCGTTATTGGCCATTGTTGGGTATTTTAATATTTTCTTATTTCTTAAAAGCATTAATTGTTATTATCACTAATTCACTTTTCACATATAAATTTTAACTGTACTCACTTTTGAAGATTTTTATTACTTTCCTCATTCTCGTGGTCCTTGGTTCGATTCAGGTTTACATGTCCCTGGTTCGATTCCCATTCGAGCCCTCGTTGATGCGCCATTTGAAGCTGTATTTATTTTTTATGCCCCTCGTTGTGGAGACATTTAAAGTTGGGTTTCTCGGTGAGATATCCGAAGTTGAAGATTTGTGATATAATTTAAACCACTTTAAATCTGCCACAGCACTAATAACTCTCTTCAGGGGAATGAGGAAAAGTTTCTTACACAAATAACAGCACTTTATTAACAGTAGAACTATAAGTTAGTTTATTTAAAACTCTCACTTTGGTTAAGATGAATCTTGTAATTTAAAAGTTCCAAAAGATTCCGGCTTAGGTTGATATTTTTCATTTCTAGAAGATTACTATTTTATGTATTTAACGGATGACGAATGCTAACGGTCAATCCAGTCATTATTATTCATTATTTTCACTTAGAAACTGTTTTTCACCAAGATGGATGACTATTATATCACTATATTATCTTTCATACTTTTAACACTATTTCTTTCAACCAACATCAATAAGATAAACAATTATTTCCTTATTCTTTAAGGAGCAGTCGCTGAACATGACCGACCATCTTCAAGTATTGTAGCCATCTTCTTATTATGTAATAACCTCTAGGTTCTGATTGGTCCAACAGAAAAGGAAGGAGTATTTTCAAGCTAACTTCTATCCTCTTCGTCCAATCCCATTTATTTCTTTATAAAATTATCAATTTGAATATTTGAAGTATTTTACATACTGCATCAGTTATAAAAACATCTAACTGTATTAACAGTTTATATTGACTGGTTATTTTTTTTTTATATACTTATAAAAAAATTTGAATTCTATAAATAAATCTGATGTCCATTCTTCATATAAATAAATATAATTATAAACAAAACAAAAACCCTTATTATTATTATATGGGGATAAATATCCGGTTTTATAACTAAACAGTTCTGCGTTACATTGCCAAGGAAGATGTTCTGTGGGTCGACTGCGTGGCAGATGCCTATAGGTCTATTTTCTGGGATTATTATTATTATTATTATTATTATTATTATTATTATTATTATAAAACAATGGAATGGTGTCCATCTGGAAGAAAAAAGAAAGGAATACCTCGAAACTCATGCATGCAAGAAATATGAACTAGAATGAGAATAAGTGGACTGTAGGACGTGGAGTGGATGAATATGGATGAGTGGAGAAAGAAAATAAAACTGTAGGCATAGAAATATATTTAAACATTGAAAACCTGTATATAAAATAATAATAATAATAATAGTATTATTATAATCATGGTCTTTACAGAAAGACAGATATAATAAGAACAGTTAAGTCTCGTAGACTGCGATGGGCAGGACATGTTGCATGTATGGGGAATGAAAGACTTGCATCGAAGCTTCTTGTAGGAAAGGCAGAGGGGAAACGCCCAGTAGGTAGACCAAGAAAAGAGGTGGGAGAATAACATTAACTATGATTTGAGGGAAGTATATTATACAGGGAATGATTGGAAAGCATTAGCTCAGGATAGGGATGTATGGAGAGTTTATGTCCGCGCGGCCATGAACCTACGCGTTCGATAGTGCCAGTGAGTAAGTAAGTATAATAATAATAATAATTATTATTATTATTATTATTTATTATTATTTATTATTGTTGTTATACTGGACCTACATTCAGGGATTTTGCAGCTGAAACCGCCTTCCAATTTCCAATCTCCATCCTTCTCGATCAATGGTATATTCTCCTTGAGGTCCCTGTGAAGAAATAGCTTATTCAAATACTTGGTACCATGATCTTCTTGATTCAAACAAATATATTAGCAAGCATACTTACTCCCTATATTGAAGACATTCTAGGGGATAATGAATGTGGATTTAGAAGAAAGAGATCTTTAACAGATAAGATGTTTAGTACAAGACAGATTTTAGAATAGAAATGGGAAATTAATGGCACTATACATCAAATATATGTAGATTTCAAAAAGGCATACGATTCAGTTAAGAGGGAGGTTATATAGTACCCTGCTGGAGTTCGGAATTCCTAAAAAGTTAGTTAGACTTATACGAATTTGTCTAAATGGCACAAAGAGTAGAGTGCGTGTAGGCACAGTTTTCGGATACTTTTAAAATTCACAATGGGTTAAAGCACTATCTCCTCTACTATTCAATTTTGTATTAGAACATGACATGAAATCTTTGGAAAATGAAGAAGACCAACAACTCAGTGGCATTAATAGGCTGTTAGTTTATGCTGATGTTGTATTATTGAGTGATAGTGACAACACAATACAAACGCTCTATTGAGTATCACTAGGAAATTGGGACTGGAAGTAAACATAAGTAAAACTAAATATATGTTCACACATAGAAATGTATTACGTAATGGAAATGGACAACTAATGACAAATGAGGGAAATTTTGAAGAAGTGGCTGAAATCATATACCTAGGAACACTAATCACAAATAGGAATGAGATGCAGAAAGATATTAAACATAGGTTTACTTCTGAAAATGTAATGCTATTATACTGTACAGGGACTCTTTTCGTCACAATTTCTTTACAAAACACGTTAAACAGAAAATATATAAAACTGTTATTCTCCCAGTCATATCATATGGATGCCAAACGTGGTCTCTTACTTTAAGCCAGCAAAGAAGGTTACGAGTATTTGAGAATAAAGTTCTTAGGAAAATGTATGGGCCAACAACAGATGAACAGACAGGTGAATGGAGAAAACTACATAATAGTGAGCTACACATGTATAGAAAGCCAGATCTAATAAGTACAGTTAAGACTCGTAGACTACGATGGGCAGGACATGTAGCACGTATGGGAGATGAAAGACGTGCATAGAAGCTTCTTGTAAGAAAACCAGAGGGAAAAGTTGGTTGACCAAAAATGAGGTGGGAGAATAACATTATTCATGTTTTGAGAGAGATGGATTAAATATAGTGATTGGAAAGTATTGGCTCAGGATGGGATGTATGGAGAGCTTATGTCCGCGCAGCCATGAACCTATGGGTTCGACAGAGCCAGAGAGTTAGTTAGTTAGTTATGAACTTCTTGATCTTCCACAAATATTACGGCTGTTGTCCAGTGAAATATTATTTTAGAACATCGATGCTTTGCCTTCTTATTTGGAGCCAAAACATTTTAACCCTCTCTTTTCAATTCTAAATATCACATACTTCTGTGCCCCATCCACTTCCTAATTCATCATAAGTAATGTCACGAGTGATTTCCAAATCAAGAGTGGCATTTGTTAGGACTGTTTAACGAAGAAAATTAAGCTGTTTACTCAAAAATCATTATTTAAATATAGTTACCAGTATTTTAAAATACTTATACATTTATTGTATAAATGTATTTTATGCAATCACCCTGATGAAGAAATGGACGAAGGTCATCTGAACAACTGCATCGCTATCAAACATGAAGATTCTGGGACCTCAAAGTATTGGAGAGCAAGACTGCTAATGCCATCAGTGTTAGATGCAGCACATTAGACAACAACAACATTTATTGTAAACGGAATTTTAAAATATTTATATATTTATTGTAACGATGTTTGAAAACAAATCTGAAATGTGAGGTTATGTTTATTCACTGCTACTTGATCACGTTATTTATTGCCAACTAGGATCGCAATATTGTAAGAATGCATCCTAGTGAAGAAATAATGAAACACATCAAACTTTATATTATAACCAACAATATAGGCTATTAATTAATTGTTTAAATAAACAACTCAGTAAAATCAAGGAATCTGCTCATTATTTGCTATATTCAATATATTTGTTGGAGAGTCAGGCACTGCAAAATAATGTTCTGACCTGTTCAGAATATTAAAAAGGAGGAGCTTTATTTATCACAAAACCAGGGGCTGATAAAGAGAAATCGATAAAGAGCGAGGTCAAACACGACTGTCATAGGTTGTAAAACAAAATTCATTGAATAGTGATTGGTCATTGACTATAATTAGGGGCATGAGTTAAATAGTCCTATTAAATAAAACCTCCACTCTTGTCCGGCATAATTCTAAGTCATGGGATCAGATGAGATGAAATCCCTATTATAAATGTTTGTGTAATAAACGGATGCCGGCTTACCAGACATGGCGTACTATTATATTAACAGATGAAAAAAAATTAATGGCATGAATGTAGAGAAGTGGTGAAATTAAGTTTTTGATAGAATATTTAAGTCATGCCGGAAATGGGAGTCAATAACCAATCACATTTCAATGAATTTTTATTTACAGCTAATCACTGTCTTTTTCACCTCGATTTTATCAATTTAATGTTTTCACTTTAAAATCAAGCTCCTCCTTTTTAACATTCTGACTAGGTCATAGCATTATTTTACAGTGATTGCATGTGGCTACCAGATTGTACATGTATATATATATATATATATATATATATATATATATATATATATATATAGTGCACGAATGTTATCAGATACTGCTTGCGTGATATAATATAAAAACATTTGTAGCAATTGATTATACTACAAAAAACAAAATCACTGTTTGCACTTTCTTAAACGTATTATTTCCCAGGAATTTACGTTCCAGAAAAATATAATTGACATATTTACATCATAGGACACAGGAATTGGTTATAAATTTAAAAAAATGGTTATAAATTTCTCCACTAGGTTGCATTCTTACATTATTGCGATCCTTTGGCATTAAATATAATATGATCTACCATTGTAGTGATGAACAAATGAAACATAACAATCTTTATCATTTGTTTTCAAACACCGCCGTTTACATTAAATATATAAATATTTTAAAATAAATAATTTAAATGATATCTGGATATACAGCTTAATTTTATTCGTTAAAAAGTCCCAACAAATGCCACTTTTGATTTCCAACTTCTCTAGGTATATAAATTCACTCCTCACTTCGTGAGTAGTGAATTTATGGATAATTTAAAAATCGCTCGTGGCATTACTTATGATAAAAATGGGAGAAACTCGAGAACACCTGTCTTGGCTTTGATTTGTCTGTCATGAACCTCAATGGAATCACCAAGACGAGAATTCTGAACCCAGATATTATTATTGTTGTTTTTATTATTATTGTTATTATTATTATTATTTTATTATTATTATTATTATTATTATTATTATTATTATTATTATTATTATTATTATTATTATTATTATTATAATATATTATTACTGTCTACCGCTGTGGTCTCGAGGTAGCGTGCTGCCTTGTCACGCAGCGGGCCCAGGTTCTATTCCCGGTCGGGACAGGCTCCTGGGTGAAGTACTTTCGGTGTTTTTTCTCACCTGTAAGACAAATGTCAGAAAGCTACGGTCCCCGAAAATCATCCGGCCATCATCATCACCCTTATCATTATCATCCTTCACCGGTGTGGAAAACAACGGGAAGCTACCCTAGTAAAGCTGCAAAGCATAACATGAAAATACTATGATTGTAGTGCCTTCGGGCAAAATTACTATGGATGTATTATTATTATTATTATTATTATTATTATTATTATTATTATTATTATTATTATTATTATTATTATGAGTAGTAATAGGAGTGATATTTAGAAGCTAGATTTGATGACGTAAATATTGTGAAATATGATTATTTCGATAAAACTTGAATAAACAATTAAGAAAGTTTTGTCCAGTACATGCTATCAATTAAAGCGTTTGGTTACATAAAACTAAAAGAAAAATGTAGAGTCTACCGAATCAGCAGGATGAGCACCTGCTGAGAGTTGCCAGTTGAGATTTCTGCTAATTTTTCTAGCGGTATCACGGCTGGATTGTAACTCATGCATGAGAAAACTTGCTTTGCGCCTTCCTCTCATAGATTATATGTAATATAAAATAATGTAGTCACGATAATAGTGCGCGCAGCCGCATTATACCAGACAAAAACTTTAATAGCTTAAGTATTACCACTGTAAACATGCCAACATATTTGTATTTTATTTTGTGGCAACACATTAGAAATTCCAAAATTTTAATAACCCCAACTTAGTAGCTTGTTTAGCTATTTCTGTTTTATTTCTTCATTTTCTTATTTTTCCTTCGCCTTAACCTCACCTTTTCTGATACATAGTATCGAATAACTAGGGATTTTTTTTGCAAATGCAAAAAGCGCGAAATACACTTAAAGTAGCCTATTGTACTGTACTCTTGTATTTTAATTTTTCACGATCTGTTAATCACTTTTAATGTAATCGTATTTTGAAACTAAGACAGTCCTAAATTAGCTCAATATGGGAAAATTATATCTAAATGCGAAATCAACCATTCTTTAAATATTTTTTTTTCTTTTCTTCTGGAAATGTATAGAAAAAACGACTATGCCGCAGGAACTGCGTAAACTAAGCGAATTCCTCAGAAAGTCCAATTTATGGTTCAAGTTTGCTGGTTAACGGAATTTATATTTATTTTGTTAAATTGGAGAAATTCAATTTCTCATGCAGCTTACTTAAAATTTCGGACTGCTGTGAAAACATATAATAGATAACTATTAGTTATTATAGCGAAGTTCGGGTAATGTGGACCCTTCTGTTTGAGTGGACCCTTTAATATTTTTTTTAATTGGTGCTGCCCTCGAACAGAAAATATTTTAACTTCTTCCCCTCATCACCTTTGACGGGTTCAAGGTCAGATTCTGTTATTATTTGTGTGAAGAAGGGTTTATTTATGATATTTATGAAAATGGCAACTTTAAATTTTTTTCAAGCTAAGAATCAATTCTTAATTTCTGCTACTGAATATTACAAATGTTGAAAAAGCCCCTAAATATATAATATTATGCTGTTTTAATATACTGACGGGTGGTTTCATATTATGTGTGACATGGTGGCTGTATAAAATAATTAAACATAACAAAGGAATTCGGTTAATGTGGACACCCTGGGTCCACTTTACACGAATACTTATATTTTATCAGTGATGATACTATCTGTAAAAACCATTCACTTAATTAATTTTATTTAATATTCTTGTAATTTTACAAATCCCAAAGATCGTCGCTTTCTGCATATGATTGAAGTGTCAATGTTATATTCAACAAACATTTTTCAAAACATCAAATAAAAATCAACGCTTTTTAATTATGATCAGTCATAAATATTTTCAGATTAATCTGTGCCTGTCTGTATAAGTTAATAAAGTGAATAAACTTAAAAATAGACTAAAAGCTAATGTGGGCTCTGGGGTCAACTTTAACCAAATATGGAAGTTAAAGTGGACCTTTCTTGTAATGTAAAAAAGTTTATAAATTATGAAGATGTTTCCATATTTGAATAAAATGACATTGCTATTTCATAGTTACAACACTGATGATAATCACTGTAATTAAACAAAATTTAAATCTCTTAATTAAAAGAAGAAAAACAACAAATTCAAAACAGGGGTCCAAATTACCCGACGTTCCTCTATCTATTTTCATATTGTTGTATAATTTGACACGAATTCAAATAATATCTACTCATTCATTTTATTATTACTTTTATTAAAAATATTAAATAAATGAAACTAATGTATATTTATTGGATACATTGCCAATTTAATGTTTAAACTCCGTTCCTAATTGTGGGATTTCGCTGATTTTTGATAATATCTTTCTCAGTTTATTTTAATAGCATGGAGATCTACTGAATTTCGATGTGAAGCATAGTAAATTGTGATGGGTAGAACGATTTTTAAATTTTCGTTTCAGGTGAACTCTTTTGCTTAACGAAGTCGATCTTATTTTTTATATTAAATGTTATGTAGTATATACCAAGTTTTGTTTCGATAGACAAAGATTTTCAAAAATATTTCCATCAGAACAACCTCATTTGCTTCATTCCTTCGGAATTCGTTAATAAAGGTGCAGGGTGCCCGCAAATGTTTGTTGCCTTTTTAGCTCAAATGGCCAGAGTCCTGCAGTGTATATGGAGTCCTACTAACATCATAATAATGAAAGATTTTTCAATAATTACAATTTAACTTTAGATAGATAGATGGAAAGCTCTGCGGCCATCACTTAAGTGTTGGCGGTGAGCGATCCATTTTGGTCCTCCTTAATAGGTAGAACCCCGGGTTCCTGTAAAATACATTAGCCCCGGTTTAAATTTTGAATTTAATTTTGAAGTTAATTAGCAGAGTGAAGTCGGAAGCGGACCTTTTGGGGTTCTATTCCAGCATTTGCTCTTTGGATTGAGGGAAACCGCTTAAAACCTCAATCGGAATAGTCGATCACGCGGGATCTTGCCAAGTTTGGCTTTCGGATGACTCTATATTGGGAGGGCATCCAGGCTTCTCTTTATTTAAATATAATGTGCGTACATTTCAGATTATTACAATTAATCATACAATTATGGTAACGTGCATTTTTTAATTTTTTTTTTGTATTCTTCAGTTGTTGCTGTTCTATCTGTAGTTGTCAGGTGATGTCAGTTTCTCTGGAACTGGTGGGATGAACCTGTAGCAGTAAGATTAGTTATTAGTTTTTAATTTGTTGTGTTAATATATTTTATTAATGTACATTATATGCTAATGTTGTAATTGTAATTGAATAATTGTGTAATGTGTTTCTGTTTCTGTGTGTGTGTGTGTGTGTGTGTGTGTGTGTGCCCTATCAGCTTTCACCGGTCAAGTGTTGTCCAGGATCCATTTTGGACGCTTGTGTTTGTTGTTGGCTGTTTCATAGGTTCCCAGCGATGCCACGAGTGGATTATCATGGCCTTCACATGTATTATAAAATTTAAGAGCCATGCGTTTAATATACTCCTCGATTGTTTCTACACCCGTTTGATCGTGTAATATGTCAACCGGTGTTACACGCGGTAGTTTTGTAATCATATATAATAATTTGTTTTGAAAAACTTGCAGTTTCTTTATGTGAGTTCTAGCGGCGTGTCCCCATATGGGGCTTGCGTACGTGAGTACTGGCCTTAATAGTGCCTTGTAGATTGTTAGCCCTGTGTTTATTCGAATTTTGTTATGGTTATTTAAAATAGGGTATAGCAGCTTCAATGTCCCATACGCTTTGCCTAAGGTATTTTGGATATGTTGTTTAAACAGTAGTTTTTTGTCGAGTGTTACACCTAAATAAATGGCTTCGTTTTTCCACTCGATGTTGTGTCCATAAAGACTTAATTGTGGGGGCATGTATCGATATTGAGAATACCTTTTTGTATAAAGAACTGCTTGGCATTTATCTACGTTTATTTTTATTCTCCATTTTTCCAACCATGGTTCGAGAATATTAAGATTATTTTGAATCTGTCTAGACGCGTGTATTGTTCGGGAGGATTGACTAGTGATTAGAGTGTCATCTGCATACATATATAGATGAGTGTTGTTATGTCTATTGTCATGTGGAATATCATTTATGTATATATTGAAAAGTGTAGGTCCTAGAATACTGCCTTGTGGCACTCCACTATAGACGGGCCGCAGGGCGGATTTTGAGTTATGGAAAGCAACTTCGAATTGCCTATTGTTTATATATTTAGCTATTAAATGAATTATTCCGTCATCTAATCCTGTTTCGACCATTTTCCGTAGTAGGCCGTGATGCCACACTCTGTCGAAGGCTTGTTTTATATCTAAGTATAATCCAATCGTGACACGATTTTCGTTGAACCCTCTAGTGATATGTTCAACAAGTCTCATTAGCTGGGTTACTGTGCTATGTTTTGGACGGAATCCGTTCTGTTCATCCCGAATTACATTTAATTGTTTTAGATTGTGATTAAGGCGCTTACATATAATTTTTTCAGATACCTTACTCATTGTGTTTAATAATGTTATCGGGCGATAATTTCCTGGTTCTCTAGGATTTTTTCCAGGTTTGGGGAATAATATTATACGCCCAGTTTTCCATGTTTTTGGGAAATACTTCATTTCGAACATAGCATTTATTATTTTTGCTAAAAATGCATATCCGATGTTGGGTAATTGTTTCAGCACTATGTTTTGTATGCCATCAGGGCCAGGTGCTTTTCTATCGGGAAGGTGATTTATTAGCCATTTGACTTCTGAGACGTTTGTTTTTCTGATTTGTTTATTGGGTATTCTATTTAGAAATTCTTGGACCATTGTTTCCGTTTCCCTTGTAAATTGCGGGTTATTCGGAGGGTCATGTGGTACAAAGGTTCGCTCCAGATGATTTGCAAATGCTTCCGCTTTTTCCTGATCTGTGACGGCTCTCCCGTTAGGCAAGATGAGAGGGGGATATGTATCCGCTTTGTGTGTTACTTTTTTAACCATGTTCCATGTTCTCGGCATGTCCTTAGTATCTAGACTGCCGATTACATTTTCCCAGGTGTCTGACACGAATGTTTGTATAGCAACCTTGATTCTTTGTTGCAGATCATTCATTTCTTGCCTGTATTGCAAGTTATTGTGATGCCTTTGCCATTTTCTTCTTGCATCGTTCCTTTGCCTAATTAGGCGTAGGATATGATCTGGGAGATACGGCTGGTTGGTTCTAATAGATTTTTTTGGAATATTAGTGTTAATAGCCGTATTTATGCTATTTGTTAGGCTGTCTACTCCCGTGTCAATATCATTAGGCGTGTTTAATGGTCGATCTTGTAATGAATTTTCAATATCTATTTTTAATTGGGTCCAGTTTGCTAATTTGTAATTCGGGATTTGTCTTGTTTGAACTCTGCTTGGTCTACCTCTTAGTGTGAGGCGCACTGGGAGGTGGTCTGATTGGAGGTTATTTTCTACCGTGATATCACAGGGAATGTTAATATTTTTCATTAAAGCGATATCAAGAATATCTGGTCGAAAATGTATGTTATTAGGGTAGTGAGTGGGCTTATCTGGTGCCAGGATTTGAAAGCTCCTATTGGAGTCGTAATAAAATCCCCTGAGTTTGTTGCCGGCCCTATTACTTGTTCTGCAGCCCCAATCAGTATGCTTGGCATTTAAATCGCCAGCTAGTATTATATTGTTATTTGTTCCTATCAGATTTTCTATATCATTTATGTCTATATCTCCTGGAGGATTATAAGTACAAATTAGTGTTACCGTATGGCGGCCAATTTTAAGTCCAATGGCTACGCATTCCGTCCTATTTGTGATGGGTAAGTCGACTAGGTTATGTTTGACGGTTTTATGTACCAAGATGGCCACACCACCGCCTTGTCTATTGTTTCTATCCAACCTGTATGTTGAATAGTTTCTGTTGTTGAATTTTTCTCTATCCGTGAGGTGAGTTTCCGTTATTAGTGCTATGGGAATTTTATTTTTGTTTAAATAGTGTAGTAGTTCTGCTTTTTTATTACGGATGCCTTGAGCATTCCAGAATAGGATCCCAGTTCCCCTACTACCCATGATCAGTAGAAGCTCAATAGGGTGCTGACAAAGCGTGCAGCTACGTGTGGCAATACCCTAAGGGTGGGCTCTCTCCTCAGCGTGTCATATGCATCGTCTAGTGCATCAAAGACCGCCGAGATGAGACCATCCTCGTGTATTGAGTGACTCTCACTCCTGTCGTCTGGTACGTTGTTAGCGTCCCGACGATCTGGGAGTGGACTATCACTATGTTGGTTATTGATTGGTTCAGTAGGACCTTTACTATACTGTATCCTGGCTTCCCACATCTTCCGCTGCTCCAGGAATCTGTTCTGCTCCTCTCGCAACTTTTGCCACTCGGCTCTAAGTTGCTGAGTTTGCCTAGAAAGCAGTTCCTGTTGTTGCTGCAGTTGATGCTGAACTCGTCGGATTTCCAGCATTTGTGGGTCCTCCGATTGTGTGGGCTGGTATTGTTGCTGCTGGTGTTCTTGGGTATTATTATTGGGTCGAGCTTCAGGTGCTGGAGCACGATCCCGAGGCTCTTGGAGCCTTGTGGGCTGCGGCTGAGCCTGAGTTCTGGGATCTCTTTGGACCGCCAGAGAATACTCACGGTTCTCCGCCTCCCTCATGACCCTCTCGCCCGTTCTCAGTGCTTGCAACGCCTGTTCTCTTTGTGCTTGAGGAACGTGTTGTGGTGTATTATTGGGTCTGTTAATTCGTCTGTTTTGTATTGGCGTTCCTCGTGCTCTTTGTGGCGTGTGTGCAATGTTGTTTTGTGTAGTGTTGTTTCTGCCCCTGTTTCTAATGGAATTCATCACTGCCTTCCTGATTGGGCACTGATTTGAGGTTGCTGTGTGCGCCCCATTACAGTTTGCACAGCGTGGTGCGCAATCCGGAGGCAGTCTGCAGTCTGTGTCTGGGTGTGAATCAGCACAGATCCTGCAGCGTGGCGAGGCCATACATGATTCCCTGTAATGTTGGAATTTTAGGCAATTTTTACATTGCACTACAGGGTCCCTATTCCTGTATGGTTCTACCAGGACTGAGTAATAGCACAGACTTCTTAGGCTATATATTTGCTTATTTGCAGCGTTATCCGGAAGCTCCACTGAAAATAAGGGATAAGGAGCTCCAGTTGGGGATTTCATATTTTTACATTCTGTGATTTGGAAGCCTTTTACTCGAAGTGCTTCCTCGATTGTCTCTGGGTGGGTGTTACTTGGTACGCCACGGATTACGACGCTGAGGACCTTGCGTCTCGTTTCGATTATGTGAAAGGGAACCTGAGATTCTTTTAAGTATTTAAGTAGGTTCACATAATCCCTTCTAGTTGATGTTTTAACCTGTGTACCCTGATTGGTCAGTACACAGTGTAGGGCTAGGGGAGAATACCTTGTTGTGAATGTGTCGTTTAGTCTTGCCATGTCCCCTTGGTAGGTATTGTGAATTATGACAGGAGGCATTTGTTGTGTTGGTCTTGTCATAAATGAGTTTGCGGAGGAAACAGAAGAACCAGTAGAAGAGTTTGTGTTTCTTCTTTCCCTCCTTGCTTGTGTATTTGGCGTTGTGTTTGCTGCAGGTGGCTGAGTGTTTTGTTTTATTGTTTTGCCATTCCTGCCCACTTGTTGGTAATCTGTGTCGTCTGTTGTGCTGTATGTGTCCCTGACTTCCACATTTTGTGGAGTGTTAGTTGTCTGGGGTGAGCCAGGTTCACTGTGAGTTACTTCACACGCATTGCCAGTGTTTGAGGGACCCGCCTCAGAGTTCAGTATATTTTGGCTCTCCTGGCTTTGAGCAAGCTCTGCTAGTGTGCGGTATTCTCTTAAGGAATCCTGTGTACTGTTTGTTCTGTGTGTTTCGTTTATGGGCTCTGAGTATACAGAGTCCATGTCTGTTGAGACAGTAGGCATGCTCGTACCAGGAGATCTCTCACCCAAACCTGAGGATGGTCTCTCTCTGACCGGCATACGTGTGGCTTGATGTACTTCAGGCTTATCAGTGAATTGTAGTTGACGACTGATGCCTGGAGGTGATCTTTTTGATGTTTCTGATTTGTTTTGAGATTTAGTTTGTTTTTTTTGTTTTGCTGTTTTATTAAGAGAAGGGTAGCTTCTCGTCCGAGTGAGTACCATTTTTAGATACTTAGAGTGTATAACACTGATATGAATATTTATGTATATATGATGTCCCCTCTACCACAGGCTATAAATCTGTGGAGAAGGGATTTCTTAAGTGCTAATTTATTTATATACCTATTTTGCTTATTTATTTTAATACTAAATTGTCTTAATTAATTATAATACTCCCTTAATTTAGAGTTTTCACTATTATCACTTATCAATTGGCTCGTTGGCCGAAATTTGTTAGTTACCGGACATCGTTGGACCTCTTGGCCCACGAACGACGGGCTTTGGGGCCATTAGGCCCGGGGTGGGCCTACCTATTTATTAAAACTTAATCTAGGTGGCTATCGTTTTGTCCTGTTATTTAAATTTCACACGCGGTATTATATAATTATAGCCGAGTGAGTTAGAATGTGCTATATATCTGTGTTTCTTATTTACTACTTAAGAAGATTTAAATTCCGCGCTCAGTTGCGGATTCAAAATGACCGCGCACTCAGGAGTAGTATCTAGGAAGCGGTGAGAACAACATGGCTGCCGGGAAAGATGGTGGGGGACAGCGAGTTGGAGGGGACAAGATGTCTGCGCTGAACAAAGCAACCGTCACAAATGACGCTTTCTTAATAACTAAACTGCTACTTAACCTAGAGAAAATATAATTATGTTAAAATGATCAGTAAAACTTAATCTCTAACTTATGCTACAACTTATCTGTGTACACTAAGCTTAAACCACTAATTATGCACACTAATTAGAGAGCACACGCTACACACGTCTTCCACTACTAGCGGCCACCTAGACTAAATAAATATATAGTCAAATTTCTTATATATTTGGACCGCAAATTGTACAATTTTCCCAAATAAAATATTTTCATATAGAAATGTATTTTTGCATTACTTACTTACTCACTGGCACTATCGAACCCGTAGGTTCATGGCCGCACGGACATAAGCTCTCCATACATCCCTATCCTGAGCTAATGCTTTCCAATCATTCCCTGTATAATCTACTTCCCTCAAATCATAGTTAATGTTGTTCTCCCACCTCATTCTTGGTCTACCAACTGGGCGTTTTCCTTCTGGCTTTCCTACAAGAAGTTTCCATGCGCGTCTTTCATTCCCCATACGCGCAACATGTCCTGCCCATCGCAGTCTACGGGACTTAACTGTTCTTATTATATCTGGCTTCCTATAAAGACCATGTAGTTCATTGTTATGTAGTCTTCTCCATTCACCTGTCTGTTCATCTCTCTTTGGTCCAAAAATTTTCCTAAGAACTTTATTCTCAAATACTCGTAATCTCCTTTCCTCCCTTAAAGTAAGAGTCCATGTTTCGCACCCATATAATATAACTTTAATTTTTGCATTAGTAGGCTTATATAATGATGAATATTAGTCTGAGTTTCACACAGTACCTAGGAGGTATGAAATGAAACAACTTTCTTTCCTTCAGTATAACTCACTTGTCAGATAATTACTCGCCATCATTTTAAGTTAATGATCCAATAAATTTCTGTCCCAAAACATTTATTCTGGTAAAACTGTATAATTGGTCCCAAAATGCATAAGACATTTTTATTATATTTTCCACTATGAAATCCATACTTAAAATCTGCGCTCTTGCATCATTTCTATTCTGTGATAACTGTGCTTTTTGTTTATATTTTAATTTTATTTTTGTTGAAGTTAGATAGCAGCACTGTGTAATTCCTTCAACTTAGTAAAAATAAGCTGTATAAAATATGATAAACACCCAACCACATCAAATTCTTCTCTCAATATGTTTTGCAAAACTGCCGTCGAGTGCCGTAGAGAATGTCACAAGTCTCATATGAATTTGTAGGCTTATACATATAGGGGCTATAGACCTAATACTCCTAGCGTGGCAGGCCTGAAGGCCCTTGGCCTACCAATCTGCTACTGGCTTCGCATATATGTATGTTATACACATACGTAGAAGATCATCCAGCCATTAAAGCAGTAATATATGATCAGCATGTCGTGTCCTCCATCCGTTATAGTTGATTTTCTCAACCTGGAACCGCTACTTTATGTAGCTTCCCAAATTCCATTTTATGGTGGTTGGTCACCGGTCCAGTAATGGCTGAAATTCCTTGAGATTGTTCGCCTCATTTGTTCTGCACCAAGTGTATGTATATCTATAAACCGCTATATATAGGGCGCGGGACATGTGTGTGTATATAGTATATATAGTATATAAGGAGCTTATTTTCAAATCGTGTCTAGTTAATTTTAATAAATTTGTGGGAAATAATTTAAGTGAATATTTTTCTGTAAAGAAGAGCCTTCAGCCATACGTTTCCCGACACTTGATTTCAATAGCCATTTTTAACGCAATTTTGTAGTGATTTAAATGATTGTTTAAGCCAAATGATGGCTTTTTAGACATAGAGTAATCTAGGAACAACACAAACTTACAAAAAGCCAAATTGAATAAAAGGTGGACAAGAAACCTTTTGAAAATGGGTTCCTGGATATCTTTCTTACCTTTACCTTAGCTTAACCTCTCCCTTTGTATATTTTTTACATTGCTACACGCGACGTGGGCCTTATGGGAACGTAATATAGACCTATAATCCGTCCACTCTGTGGTCTACGTAACGTCATTGTCTCGTACGTCGCGGTCCCGAGTTCGGTCTCCTGTCGGGATAAGTTTCCTAAGTGAGGCTTTTTCATTTGTTTTCCTCACCTGTTAAGACAAATGTCGAGATACTTTATGGCCGGAATATCATCTCGCCATCACAATCGTCCTATCATATTCGCCTTGTTTAATATAAATGAATGAGTTAATGGTGTGTCTTATATTAAATGTTTATATTGCCTCAAAAGTGGCCATGGGATTGAGCTCATCACCCATCCAGACAGGCCCTCCATGCCTTTCTTATGAAAGTATGACTTTGGTCCAGAGTTATAAAATCTCTCCCGGCAGGTCGTATCTGTGTAAGCCCCGGGTGGTGTGACGAATGTAAAATTACCTATACTGGAGAAGTTAAACTAAGATAAAGAGATAGGCAATTTTTTTTCAGTTCCCTAATCGCTTTCTACAACACTAATTTGTCCGTTTATTGCTATTGTTTTAAATTAGAGTAATAGCTGTGTGATAAATCACTAACTAACTAGCTCACTGCCCCTATCGAACCCGTAGGTTCATGGCCGCGCGGACACAAGCTCTCCATACATCCCTATCCTGAGCTAATGTTTTCCAATAATCTACTTCTCTCAAATCATGGATAATGTTATTCTCCCACTTCATTCTTGGTCTACCAACGGGGCGTTTTCCCTCTGGATTTCCTACAAGAAGCTTCCATCCACCTCTCTCATCCCCCATCCCTGCCACATGCCCTGCCTATCGCAGTCTACAGACTTAACTGTTCTTATTGTACCTTGGCTTCCTCTACATATCATGTAGCTCACTATTATTTAGTTTTTTCCATTCACCTGTCTGATCATCTCTTTTTGGCCCAAAAATGTTCTTAAGAATCTTATTCTCTAATACTCGTAATCTTCTTTCCTCCCTTAAAGTAAGAGTCCATGTTTCGCTTTCATATAATATAACCGGGAGAATAACTGTTTTATATATTTTCAGTTTAACGTTTTTTTTAAAGGAGTTGGAACGACAAGAGTCTCTACAATGCATAATAGCATGCATTTCTAGAATTGTGCCTATGTTTAGTTTCTTTGTGCATCTCATTCCTTTTTGTAATTATTGTTCCTAAATAGTTGAAATCAGCCACTTCTTCAAAATTTCCTTCATTTGTCATTAGTTGTCCATTTCCATTACATAACGCATAATACGTAGTTGTGTGATATTTAATTTATTTTATCATTCTTGGAGCGTAGGAAATTTCACTATCATCTTGAAATAAGCCTCTTTCACTATCAGCTGTGAATATGAAACAGGTTGCTATTAATATGAGAATAAATTTAAGTTAACATAGAATAAAGATTAAGAGTTAAAGCCTAGAAGTGACAGACTTGTAGTGATCATGATTGGACAATAACTATAATTTTCACCCATAAAATAGCGAAGTGCTGATAATCATCCCGTCCATAGCTTATTAACAAACATTTTAATGATGTCATAAAGTTGGTTGTGTCCTGAAAACTGCTCTATAACAAGTGCATATTCTCAGTGCGCCGAGAAGAACAAGAGTCCTTCCCAAGGCTGCCATTAATTACCGCTGACATCCTCGCATTCCTCACGCGTAGAATTTCTAGACAATAAGAATTAAAAATAATTACAGGTATCAAGAAATGAAATTCACATTTATATTTAAATTATTGTAGCTTTATTTGTATTTTGTCTAGATATTAGCATGAATATCAGTAGTCAGTCCAGATACAAGTTAGAAAGATATTTTACGGAGTGAACTTAAACTATGAAATACAAGTTAATATGAAAATTTATATGAATATTTTAATGTATGTAGACCATCTAGTAATCATACAGACGTCAGAGGATGATTTACAAATAGCCATTTACACGTTTAATCAATTAGGACTCTATCAGCTATAATCTTAAAGTCTCAACTTCAAAAACTAAAGTTATGGCTTTTCAGGACAAAGTGCCAGTCAGAGCAAAAATAGTAATCGATAATGAAATAATAGAACAGATAGTACACTTTAACTATCTTCGTTCAGATATAACATATAGCTACGAATGGGATATACATAATAAATTAAACCGATATCCAATTATGTGTGGCACCATAAGAAGAACCTCCGAAAGACTCGAAGAGAAACTCAGCTCAGGTTTTATAAATTATGGCTGTTCCTGTTCTTTTATATGGATCTGAATCTTGGGTACTTACAAAAAAAGATCTCACACATTCAAGCCGCTGAAATACATTTTTTTTAAGATTCGTAAAAGGATGTACACGCATGGATAGATTACACAATGAATCAATAAGAAATGAACTGGAGATATTTTCAATAGGCGGTAAACTAGAAGAAGACAAATAAATACCGATGGAAAGAACACTTAGACTGAATGGATAATACAGGATAGCCCAAAACGGCCAACACCTACAAACCACATGGAAAAAAGATAATTGGGACGGACAAGGAAACGATGAACTTGAGACCGAAACAGGTTGCATTGACCTAATCCTGGAAAGGAGAAGAAGAAGAAGAAGAAGAACTTAAACTATGGGTATAAACTTTTTTTATGATCCCTGACAAAAAGAAGTATATTATACGGGGTGAATACACCGAAATACTCTATTTTAATGTGCTCCCTGTAGCAATCAAATAAAGTTAAAAAAAAGTTTATTCGTAAAACACATTGTATATATTCTCAAAAAATAAATAAATAAAGACACTTCCTTGTGAGGTCTTTTTGTGACACGACGAATATCCAATCTGTGTTCAATTTCCGTCCAAGTCCGCTGCAAAGTGCCTGGAGTGATGGTACTAATTTCTATACAGAATCCAGATACGGATGTCTTGAATGTCCGGCATTGTAGTGGAGGACAGTCTGACATCTTGTCCATTTCGTAGCCACAAAAAAATAATATCCAATGATATGATGTCAGGGGAAAATGGAGTCCACAATCAGCGAAATCCGACCATTGACAGTTGGAGTTTACCTGAAAGCCGACATTTAAAACTCTCTCTAGCACCCATCCAGTTTGTATTCTCGCTAAAAAAAACTGGAATCTATGATTTAATTAAGAGTCAAATGATATAAGAAAATGGGAACATAAATTTGTCTAGCTGAGGAATTACATAGTTTATGCGGTTGAAAGTCAACGATTGCTGTAGGTAACTGATCATTTAAAAAACATAATATTTGCCAGCGCTCCCCTCCCAGTCAAATAACACAATACAGGGGGCAGGAAGTGGAATAATATTAACAGAAGGAATAAAATCGGCAGCACATTCTAAGCATATTTTCCGCTTGCACATTTAACTCGGGCGAGTAATATTCATTTACTGTAGACCTTTAGAGAATAGCAACTTTCTGCTGATAATGGGACTAGTTCCAAAGGGTTTACAAGAAATTAATAATTTTATCATTTGAGGAAAAGTTCAAAGTTTCATAATTTTTATATTGTGACTAACGCCTTAGCGGAATTTTACCACGAATTTTATTATAATAATTATTAATTTTAATTGCCAATATTTGAATATAATTCATTTATAAACTAATCATTGAATATAATTCATTTATACACTAATCATTCAATTTTTCACAGATTTTAACTCTAATCCATCAAGAAAATGGTACAAATGTTTATATTTTATATGTGTAAAAAGCTGAGTTATTTGGAGAAAGGTAAAAGCCTACAAATCAATAGTAAGCCTATATTACGATGCGAGGTTGGGAAGTGGTTTTTACAGAATCGAGGAAAATGTTTAAAAACTGAGCGATAGCGAGGCTTTTAATTTTCGAGATTCTGTAAAACACTTCACAAACGTGCGTTGTACATTATTTTTTGCGCGACGGTGTTTTCAAAATAATAAATAACAGTAAAATAATAACATCTCTGTTGGAAATATTTGCGTTCATTTAAAACAATTGCCTAACATTAACATTGTGGGCAATGTATAACTTATTAGTTGAAACTACAGAAGGCCGTGAGACCAATATTATTTACAAAGTGGCGGAAAATACGTATTCATTGCTTTATGTTGTTTCAAATAAAGTGGAGTTAATTTAAAATGCAGTGATTTGTTTCGTATAATGTATATTAACACTAACTTTTGGATTTTTTTGTATATACATTGTATGTAGTATACATAGATGGCAATGGTTTTACTCCCCACACGAGTGTTTGTAATATGTAATATTACAATACAGTTATTTTTTACAGTATAGCTATTTAGATTGGAAGTTAAACTTCTAATCGTGGTCGCCATTGCTGTAAGTAAGACAAAACGCACTATCGCGCAACACAAAATTACATATGGGTTCCCTTAACAATGTACAAATCGTGCTGTAAATGATAATCGTAGGCTTGGATAAAACATTATATCAATGTTAAAATTCTTCTGTCGTTAAACTTATCGAGAAAATCTATCGTTGTATCATCTTGAGAAAATAACGTCTGTGACGTCCTGCTGGGAACCATTATGGTATTAAAGAACATAAAAGAAGTGTGTTTTATAATAATAAGCTGAAAGAAGTGACATATTGAATTCATTGGCCGCAGGAACGCACGCAACATGTTGACAAATGAAACGCGTCGTTTCTTAAATATCCCGTTCGTGTTAACTGCAATCCACTACAAAACATTAACACATAAAATTAATATACTAGACCTGACCATTGTTTATTTCTTTATGTTTTCTAGATTCTCTTTCACTTTCCACGTAACCACGCAGAGAAAAATAGAGTGCCTGTCTGACAACTTTCATGCGTCTAATAACTACTAATTTTTTCTAGTTCCATTGGATATATTACGAGCAATTTAAATTTTATTGCCATCCATGTATTTTACAGTAACATTCTTATTAAAATAACTCCATTAAAACGTTACTTTTTACCCCCAGAAATGTTCTTTCACTTTTAGTGTTTATGATAATAATAATAATAATAATAATAATAATAATAATAATAATAATAATAATAATAATAATAATAATAATAATAATGTGTCATTATTATTATTAGTATCATCATCATCATCATCATTACACAGGCCTCCTAATTTAATTTTCTTTTTGCGGCACAGGTTTTAACAGGTCTCTAAACCTATTTTTGGTGTGCTGAATTCAAATATGTTAACAATTTTTTCGTATCTCGTAAGGTTTTTTTGCCACGTTGAAATTAAATATTTGTTAATTTTTGCGTTATATCAACACTTTTGAAATTCATATTAAAGCACCATTGAGGTTACGTAATAAGATGTTAATTATAAAATTGGTACCTGGTAAGTCATTTAACATTTTCCAATACTGTTATTTTAACACAGTTCCAATATTGGACCATATTATAATATTATAATGATATTGTGAAAAATTATTGTCTGAACCAGGAATCGAACCGTGGACCTTTAGTTCTCCACACTAGTGTGAAGCCCACTCCACCATTCTAGTCCTGGCACAAACACCAACAATTATTTCCACATGTACAAACCTACAATTCTCGTTTCGTTTTGCCAGATAGGTGTCACTACCATCACCAATGGTCGGATTCGTTTAGAAGATCTATATTTGAGAATTTTAAGCCACCACTTTTATAAGCAGTAAACGATGTTATTTAACATTAACATTAACATCGTTAAATAGCATCGTTTACTGCTTATAAAAGTGGTGGTGTAAAATTCTCAAATGTAGATACTTCTAAACGAAGCCGGCCGTTGGTGATGGTAGTGACACCTACCTGGCAGCGGATGAAACTAGAATTATGGGTTTGTATATGTGGAGAGAATTGTTGGTGTCTGTGCCAGGTCCATAATGGTGTAGTGGGCTGAACATTAGTCTGGAGAACTAGAGGTCCACGTTTCGATTCCTGGTTCACACTGGTAAGTCAGTCGTCCTCAACTATATTATTAATCTTCATCAAGTTATTTTAACTGGTTAAAATGCAGAAGATGAAACATTGTTTTTTGAAAGGTCTCCATATTGGAATAACTTGATGAAGTTTAATAATTTAGTTGAGGATGACTGACTTACCAGGTACCAATTTTATAATTAATATATTTTTGCATTATCGGTATATGTTATATCCATAATCCTTTAAATTGCTGTAAAAACTACAGAGGCTTGATACAATATCAATTGTGCAGTTAAAGCAGTTTAAAATAAATAAACAACTACTAATATACCTTAAGATCACTACTTTCTCTTCCGCTTAGCAACAAATGAACGGTGAGTTGATTGGCGTATGTGCTCCTTCCTAGGTTGTTCTCTCACCAAACACCAATGATGGTAGGCAATCTTGGAGACATTCCATCGACCCTGGTGCCTCGGTTTCCATTTTTTATTATGTTTTGATGGAATCTCTCATCATGTTCTTCACTTAGTGCTCCCAAATTCTCTGGGAAATGTTGAAGATGAAAGTGGAGGAAGTGTAACTTCAAACTCATATTACATCCCAGTCCCCTGAACTTTTCGAGCAAGTTCTTTTTTTTTCTCATATTGATAATTTTTAGTATTATTCAGAAACTTCTAGATGACGTCCTTGTGTGATTTCTAAGAATATAGTTCCATGTAAGACTTGCAGTTTTCAAATAAGTTTGCGAATCTGTGGCCACCAAAAATCTTCCCTCACATTTGCCCCGACAGTAGCAGATTTTTAGCAATGTATTGGTAACAAGGAACATTTTTGTCCAAAAAATTTAGAAATTGCGTCATTAATCCTAGTTTTATGTACAAAGGAGGTAGCATTTTTTTTCAGAATCAACTAATGGCCAATTAATTATTATTTTTTTGCCTCTGGCACCAGTTGTTTTCTTTTTAGCAAATTAGTAACTTTGTAGTCTCTTTCCCTGGCTCTAGAGTTCCCAATCGATCCAAAAAACACAGAAATTTCGCGTATCCTTCTTATTGCCCCAATAAAACACCTTAAGGTCACAGCACACATATCGCTTGTGTTCATTACATTTTATTTTTTCTAGAATGGTACACAAGTTTGTATATGTTTATTTCATGTACGCTGACAGAACTACTGGAATTGAAGCTAATTTATCCCCATTGTGCAGAAGAACGCCCTTTAGGCTTATTTTGCTAGAATAAATAAATAGACGCCAATCTGCCGGTTCAAAAAAACTGTTCATAGGCGACCATTCAAGCTAGGATATAACAATACTTCACTACTTATCTCCATTACGAATTTTTTTTTTAATTCTTCTTCACGATGTCTACACCAATAAAAATTGTACCAGGAGTTAAAAGATTGTCTTCTTCCAATCTCGATCCTAAAAGTTCACTTTCTTTTTTTGTAAGAGGCAAATCGCATACTAAATAGTTTAATTTTGATTAATTGATAGAACGCGGGTTGTTGTCTTTTGATTCTAGGGACAAATTGAAATCATCTTCTGTGCTGGGGGTGGAAGGAATGCTGGTACTACTCTCTTGTAATGTTATTGGAGCTGTTGCAATATTTGGTATGAAAGTGTATAATCTGGCAGCTTATTGCTTTCGCAATTTAGTATATATAGGCTACCGCATACAAGTGGTGGACCGCGTGCTCTTATGTTTTGTATTAAAAAGAGAATTGTGTTAAATCTGTAGGCCTACGTCTTCTTCTTCTTTCTTCCAAGTATTAGGCCAAGGCTTGTTACGATCCTATAGAAAAATTTCCCTCCAGCGTTTCATAGGACGGCCCAGAGATCTTCGTCCTCTTGGTATATAATTATTAACAGCTTTTGGCGATCCGATTTGAACTCATTCTTTCAAGATGGTGTTTCCAATTTAGTTGGTACTGTTTAATATATTACAAATTTGGCGTAGTCTTCAATTCTTTTAAGATATCGGTGTTCCTTTTCCGATCCCATCTGGTGTAACCCGCTGTTCCGCGCATGAATGTCATTTCACAAGCTGTTATTCTGCTTTCATGTTGTCTTTTTGTGTCCATGCTTCACTACCATAGGTCAACACTGATCTAGTCAAAGTGTTATATAAACGTAATCTGGTGTTTTTTGTACAAGGGATGGTTTCATAACTTGATTAATAATTCCCAAACTTTTAATGTAACTAGTAATTTTTTTCAGGGATATCCTTTTCATCCCAGATATACAGATAATATCCAAAAATATTTAAATTGATTAGATCTCTCTAAAATTTTATTCTGGAGACAGATTTTACTTTGTATGGGGTCCTTCCAACGAAATGCCATAATTTTAGTTTTGTTAATTGATATTTCCATATTAAATTTGGCAGCTATTTTTTGTAAATTATTTTCGGAAAGTGCCAGAAGAGCTAAATCATCTGCAAAAAAGAATAGCATCGAGTTTTGAGGTCCCTATTGATGGGTATATATCCTCATTGTGTTTTCCTCCATTCGTTTATTATTCTATTCACACACACACACACACACACACACACACGCATATATATATATAATGAAAAGCACCGGTGAAAGTCCACATCCCTGTCTTACTCCAGTGTTGATCTTTTTCCAAGAAGATAGTTTGCAATCTTGTTTAACAGAAATTTCGTTATCTTTATAGATGTTGAAGATAGCCTATTAATAATATATTGTTGTGGAACGTTATCATCAGCTAGGCATACGTGATACGCAAAAACTAGTATCAGTTCCGTTATCAGGGTCTTAGACTTGACTTATTTACATTAAAATATCCCAAGCCGCAAAATCTTCGCAGGCCTGTGTTATTATCATTATTGCTATTATTATTATTATTATTATTATTATTATTATTATTATTATTATTATTATTATTATTACAAATAGCAATCAGGTGCAGAAAAAGTAAATAGCCTATAATCTCAACTCTAGAGAGGAATAGTTATCGTTCCTACTTATCCCAGAAAAAGTTAATCTAAGATTATATAAAACTGTTGTGCTTCAAGTTAGGCTATATTGGTACGAAATATTATCCCTTATTTTAAGGGAGGAGAAAAGGTTACGGGTATTTGGCAATAAACTACTTAAAAATATGTTCTGACCTATAACAGATGAGTGGAGAAGACTACATAGCAACGAGCTACGTGGTATTTGTGGGAAACCAGTTGTAATAAGAACAGTCAAATCTTATATGTGTCGATTGGCAAGACATACGGAACGAATAGGGAATGAAATATGGGCATGGGAACTTCTTCTTTAAAATCCAGAGACCTTTCGGGTTCGATAGTGCCAGTAAGTTAGTTTAGTTATTAACAAAAATAATAATAACTTTAATAATACAGTAGTAGTAGTAGTAGAAGTAGTAGTAGTAGTATTATTAGTAGTGTTAAACCACTTTTTGCATTTTTCGTTCACCCTGGAAATTCACTTCAAAATAATCCCTCGATGGAGTTCCGTTGAGTGGCATTATGTCTTGATATGCACAGCTACGAGACTTGCGCTGGTTCGAGTCATCATGGGGGGAAATGTTTTCTCATGAAATTTCGGCCAATATGGGACGTTCCCATCCAGCATCGTGAGGAATTTGTGTTGCAAAAAAATTAGTAAGGTGTTTCAGGTTGAGAAAACGAGCTAAAACGACTGAGAATATAACATGCTGACCATATATCACTATATTTGCTGATTATCGACCACCTCTGTGATTACACGGTGGATGTAAGTACAGCATATGCCGGTAGCCATGAGCCTTGGAAATTCTCACATATGATTTATACAGCCATTTTATTTCGGATGGGCTCAAGGCCTCGAGAAGGGCTATAACCCCCCCCCCCCATTGGTCGTATTCTGCTCTAAGTTGATCTACTGGCTCAGGGTCATGAGGAATTTCAGGATATTCCCATTAGATCACCACAACTACATGTTTTATTCGCCAATTTTTATCTATCTTACATTGAGATGAAGTAAAATGTGGTATGAAATTAATGAATGGAAATTATATAATATGACGGGGTATATTGGTGGGATTAAAAATTCGGGAAACAAGAAAACCCCGAGAAAGAACCGAAAAATGCCGGTGTGTCCTACCTGAAATCCCATTAGAGGCACACATTCGCCGAGACGGCCATTACTCTGAACTCAGTTGAAGCTTAAGGATCCAATAAGCTATGGGAAAAAGCCTCGGTAAAACTGCATACTAGACCGAAATTATAAGACCGAAGTAATATTTGTAGGAAATACATGCTATAGAAATATCATTAATTGAAATGTAATATAGAATAGATTTGTTATCATTGTCAGTTTATTATTTTAGAACTTTTTTTTTGGAAAATGGAGAGGGGAGGAAAGAATAATAATACTAATAATAATAATAATAATAATCATCATCGTCCTTTCAAGTATTACGCCCAGTGGCCCGTTACGGTCTCCCGCCATCTCCGAAAAGGTCGACCCACAGATCTTCTGCCTCGAGGAATGTAGTGAAGAATTTGTTTTGGTATTCTGTGACGATCCATGCGCTGAATATGGGCTAGCCAATTGTTTCTATATTCTTAGAGGTATTCAGATATAGGTACGATGTTTAACTTTCTGGCTATTGTTGAATTTCTTTGGTAGTCTAGAAGGCTATAACCTGCAGTTCGTCGCAGAAATTTCATCTCCGTGGCTGTAATATGACGATCATTCTGAGTTCTGATGGTCCAAGCTTCACTGCCATAACAGATTATGGGTCTAGCGAGAATTTTATAGATTTTCATTCTTGTGTGTCTCTGCACTTTTGATGGTTTAAAAACTTGGTTGATAATTCTTAAAGCTTTATTATAGTTTTGTATTTTAAAGGATATATCACATTCCTCATTATAAGTTAGATTATATCCTAAGTATTTAAATGAATTAACTTGCTCTAATATTGAATTCTGAATACAAATTTTACTTCTTATAATAATAATAATAATAATAATAATAATAATAATAATAATAATAATAATAATAATAATAATAATAATAATAATAATAATAATAATAATAATCATAATAATAATAATAATTTGACGGCGTTATGCATCAACCGGCTAAGCGCCATTAAAAATTTGATAGTTTGATTTCGTCTGTTGCATTGGCTCATGGAGTAAGTGTACGCACACTTTTAGGGCCAAATCTTTAAATATAGCCTTATTATCAAAGAAAAATGTAAACGCCATCAGTCATATTATCAGAGATACTGTGTTTTGCAGCAAACGGCTATGAAACTCGATCTTCATAAGTAGGCCTACTAATCTAAATGTTGCATCAAACAGCTTAGCGCCAAATGTTACCCTCTTATATTGTTGATGCATAAATGAGTATTGTTGGTTTGTCGCTATAATAAATAATGAAGATTGTCAATTCAATGTGATTTTTTAATGTTATAATGGCATCCAGAGCTCAGAAAATTTGGATATGATTTATAAAACTGCTTTGAAAATGGAAAGCCATCTTCTGTCTCACTGCAGGTATTTAAGAATTTTATTTAATATGTGAATCATATATTTTTCGTACATGAAGTCCATATACTCCTAAAGATAAAAAATCAGGCGCTTATCAATTCAGAGGTCATTTTATTGGCGAAGGAGTTAAGAGATCCACTATTCATCAGTTAGTAAAATTCTTTCTCATATATATATAATATATATATATATATAATGTGAAATGAAAAGTGTATAATTATATATATAAATATATATATATATATATATATATATAGGCTATATATAAATTTCCAATGTGAATCATTCATATTAAAAAATATGAGATGGATTATTTGTATTGCTTACTGTTGTTCCACTTATTTTAAATATAGTTTACCGTTACACAAGTATATCATTAGTCATGTATATGTCTTTTATAAGCGTATTAGAGTTCAAAAAATTTAATGTGCAAGTTGATGGATGTCTATCGATTTTGTTTTACTCTAAGGAAAATAAAAATGATTTCACAAAATTGTTACAGTATGCCTGCTTTTTTTATGTTTTTCTTTCATGTGTATTGTAATTGTATGAATAAATTTGATTTATTTAGAAAATATTATTCATTTAACACGCACATTTCATAATGTAATATTTATGAAGTATTACAAAACAATATAATATATAAACACATATACATAATAAGTGTATTGTGCATACAAACACTTATAACATTCTTATACAATATATTACATCAACAGTGTATACGCATTACCTTGATGCTTATCTGATTGATACGTAATAAAATGCCCCATACTAATACGCATCAACAGTTTAAACGCCCTCTTGCGGCGCTTAACTGATTGATGCAGAACGATTATGACATCATTCTCATTACGTCTAAGTATTGTATTGTATTGAAATATTGACCGTTTACTCATACAGTATGAATCAGCATATATAATATTATCATATAACTGATTGTTATCAAAGCAGCAATAATTAAATAGCTCTTCTTCTTCCTCCTTCTAGGTATTAGGCTAAGACCTGTTCGATCCTATAGAAAATTTTCCCTCCAGCGCTTCATAGGACGGCTCAGAGATCTTCGTCCTCATGGTATATAATTATAAACAGCTTTGGGGATCCGATTTGAACTCATTCTTTCAAGATGGTGTTTCCAATTTAGTTGGTACTGTTTAATATATTCCAAAATTGGCGTAGTCTTCAATTCTTTTAAGATATCGGTGTTCCTTTTCCGATCCCATCTGGTGTATCCCTATATTCTGCGTATGAATCTCATTTAACAAGCCGTTATTCTTCTTTCATGTTGTCTTTTTAGTGTCCATGCTTCACTACCATAGGTCAACACTGGTCTAGCCAAAGTGTTATATAAACGTAATCTGGTGCTTTTTGTACAAGGGATGGTTTCATAACTTGATTAATAATTCCCAAACTTTTATTATAACTAGTAATTTTTTCAGGGATATCCTTTTCATCCCAGATAGAGAGGTAATATCCAAGATATTTAAATTTATTAGATCTCTCTAAAATTTTATTCTGGAGACAGATTTTATTTTGTATGGGGTCCTTCCCATGATATGCCATAATTTTAATTTTGTTAATTGATATTTCCATATAACATTTGGCAGCTATTTTTTGTAAATTATAAATTGACCGTTGCAAATAATTTTCGGAAAGTGCCACAAGAGCTAAATCGTCTGCAAAAAGAATAGCATCGAGTTAGAGGTTCCTATTGATGGGTATATGTCCCCGTTGTGTTTTCCTCCATTCGTTTATTATTCTATTTATATATATATATATATATATATATATAGGGCCTATATATTATAATTAAATGTTTAACTTTGAGCAATGCAAGCTTAATATGGTATGATAAGAAAAATTATCCACGCATTTATTTTTCTTATCATACCATATATATATATATATATATATATGTAATGAAAAGCACCGGTGAAAGTCCACATCCCTGTTTTACTCCAGTGTTGATCATTTTCCAAGAAGATAGTTTGCCAACTTGTTTAACAGAGGTTCCATTATCTTTACAGATGTTGAAGATATTAGTAATATATTGTTGTGGAACGTTATCATCTGCTAAAATTTGTAATAATAAATTTCTGTCTACTTTGTCAAAAGCCTTTATGAATTCAACAAAGACGATATGAGTTTCTATATTGAATTCCTTGTGCTTTTCTAATAGTAGTTTTAGAGCGAAGAATCCATCTGTACAAGATCTGTACAAGGATCCTTTTTAACTCTTGCTAGAGTTTAATATGTAAAAAAAGAATTTTTAAACGTAGTTTTCTCGGAACTCACATAATGGCGCATAGCCGGTTGATGCATAACGCCGTCCAATTTAAATTGACTGAACATAAATATGAATAATAACAAGTAAAAACTCAATAAGGCCCTAAATAGAGAGAGAGGAAAAGGGAATGACGTTAGAGGGAAAACTATGAGTTGAAATTTTATCCTACAACTTATGTCAAAAAAAAGGAAGGCTTTTAAAACAAGATTTTGTCTAAGTAGATCACACCTTCCATTATGCGCATGTTATGGTATGCCATTTGTTCATGATATCCTTCATAGAATACAACGGGGCATATTAAACGTTATAGTGTGAATGGAGAGTATGGGAGCGCTCCCCAGATACTGTTGACCGACACATAGACTCTGGAAACTTCCCATTTTCTTAGTGTTTAGGCTTACATTTCCAAGCTGTGTTGATCCGAAGTCAAATCAACTTACGAACGACCTAATTTAATTGAAACAATAAGTAGAAAGAGTGGGTATATGTCATACATATAACAAAACTAATGTCAACATGAGTTTAATTACCAGGTGCGCAGACGCGTGGCAGGACGTGCTTTCCTTTATATGGCTAATTGTACGCTCAACATTGTGGCAGCTGAGACAAAGGCTGGTGTAATACATTCTTATTATCTTCTGAGAAAATGAGTTAATACCAGTTTCCTATTCGAGTTTATTGCCTTCTTCGAGGAGAATAATACACTTCTATAGGCCCTATGTAACTTGTGAAATGAAAGAGTGATATCATTATAGACTTTAGAAGGCCCTTGGAGTAGCAGGAGATTAAACGTCCCAAATTTGTAAACAATCGGCACAGATAACCCTGATTGTATTTTATATCCAGAACATGTGTCAACTTCTCATTTGAGTTAGTGGCTAAGTCAATCACAAAGCAATGGTGTAGCCAGAAAGTTTCAAATTATTGCAGGTGCAAGAGTATACCAACAGATGTATATATATATATATATATATATATATATATATATATATATCCATAGTAATCCTGCCCGAAGGCAGGTCCTTCACTGCAATCATAGCATTTTCATGCTATGCTTGCAGCTTTACTAGGGAATTGTGTAGGTGTGGTAGCTTCCCGTTGCTTTCCACACCGGTGAAGGATGATGATGATAATGATAATGGTAAGGATGATAATGATAAGGATGATGGCCATATGATTTCGGGGACCGTTTGGGCCTTAAAGTTTTCCTGACATTTGTCTTACAGGTGAGGAAAAACCCCGATAAAAACCTCACCCAGAAAAACTGCCCCGACCGGGGATCGAACCCGGGCCCGCTGCGTAATAAGGCAGCAGGCTATCTGGAGACCACAGCGGTGGATATATATATACGGTTATTTGTAATTGAAATTTAACTTTTTGTTACATAATAATAAAAAATTGTAACTGATTCTTTATATGCAATATCCAAAATTCAATTAGTCGATAAATTATTCAGACTGAATAGTTTATGGTATATAGAAATAGCAAATACATTTGTGAGGCTTCCTGGGAAAAGCCAACTTAAGGGGGCAAACACTTTTTTTTTACTGTATTGGAAAGAGGATAAAATTCTGAACATTAAATAAATATATGTTTCTAGGACAAAAATTATTTTTATTGGATTTTTTAAACCTTACTTTTAAAATGAATTAATGAGTTTGGATCGAAGATCGATAAGAAGACCGAGTAAGCGCTGGGCTGAACAGATGTGAGATCGGAACAGGTAAAGACTTATTCCGTGAAATTTTAATGAAGTTTGGATTATAATTTGCATGCTAATAAAACATGTTTGCACATCATTGGCAACCTTGGATCTGTATTTTATAAGTTACATGGTTCATGAAGGAATCTAACAGATGGCGTCATGATGTATAAATCTAATATTTCGTCCTGATTCTCTTTATTTTGGTCTAATGAAAAAGTATAGGCCTATTAGCTGACTTATAAGAAAGGGTTTCCCAGGCAGTCTTACAATTTTTTAAATCTAAATGACCCCTTAATTAACACAAAGCCTCCCTCAAAACAGATTGTTCTTATTTAAGTATTCTACGGCGCGACGGTCCTCTCTAGCATCATCATAGTACATTCACGAATTTAGGTTCTTTTCTCTCTTGTTTCGGCCTCAAGAGAAACACCATCCAGAAGTCTTTTGAGTGGACGTCCTAGTCTTCTTCTTCCTGCAGGTTGATATCTTAACATTAGTTTGGGTATCCTGTGGTCTTCCATTCGATGAACATGTTGCATCCATCTTGACTTATAATTATAAATTTTGTTTTCTAAAGGTTCCATGTGTAATTCTTCTAAGATGTCTTCATTTTTTTTGTGATCTAGTAGTGTGTATCCTGCAGTCCTCCGAAGGTATCTCATTTCAGCAGATCTAAGTCTCTGTATATCCTTCTGTTTCAACGTCCATACTTCGCTACCATACAAAAGAGTTGGAAGAGCCAGTGTTTTATACACTTTTAGTCTTAAATGTTTTTGGACTAACTGTGGCTTGAAGATAGAATTTATTAATCCTAAAATTCTTAAAAATTTAGATATTTTTGCATTTACATCCTTTTCTTCTTCATATGAGATATTGCATTCTAGATATATAAAATTATTCACCTGCTCCAAAATTTTATTGTTCAGTACAATTTTACTTCTGACAGGATGTACACCTTGAAATGCCATAATTTCTATTTTCTCTGTAGATATCTTTAATCCATATTATTCTGTAATTTTGTTAAGTTCGTACAGACCTTTCTGTAGATTATCTTCTGAATTTGCTATTGGTCCTCTCTATATGAGACATTTTTCTTCTTCTCCATCTTGTTTCAACTCTTCACCCAATAGGTACATTTACATGCCACACGCCGCCCGGACCTTGCAGTGGCACGACGCTTCAAATAAGGATTTTAAACTTTGGATCACATACATACTTTCTTGACATCACAAGGACATGGATGTCTTCTCCGAATAAGTGGTCAGCTCAATCCAGGGCCTCTTACGAGATAACAGTCACATTCATACTAAACATGACAATGATGATTGTGATGACCAGATGAACTTCGGGGACCGTTTTGGCCTTAACGTTATCTGACATATGTCTTACAGTTGAAGATAAACCTCGAAAAAATATATCACCCAGGAAACTGATCCCGATACGGGATCGAACCCGAGCCTGCTATATACGAGGCAACAACGTTACCCTGAGACCACAGCGGTGGATATCATGAAACATTTAAGAATTTAAAAAAAAAGTAAGTTTCATGCCATTTTATTGTACATTTAACTGGCAGTGGTTTCGGCATTAAGCTGGTTACTCATCCAAGGTGGCCCTTCGTATCCTCGTGTGAACAAAAATCATTCATGTGAACCAAAGTTTAAAATGCTCTCTCGACAGGTGGTGTCCATATAAAGACAGGGTGGGACATGTAAAAGGACTTAGAAATAGGGAGGTTAAATTAAGTAAGGAAACTTAACTGGCTTTTCACTTCATTATCTGCCTCTGTGATGGTGCGATTAGGCATGGTCGGCCGGCCTCCTTGTTCACAATCCTCTAATGTAAATAGCTTAATCTCATCTCATCCCTCGACCCGTTGAGGTGTTTTTTTTAATTCATTATATTATATTTTTCAAGTTTTTATATTGTTTACATTTTTACTTACACGTTGACATGAACTAAATTTTGAAAATAAAAAGCAATAGAAATATAATTGTTTTAGTACGTTACAACTAATTAGGGCCTACTATAACTACTAACAATAATGATATAGGCTAAAACAGAACTTCCGCAGAATATAGAATTAATGGAACGTTCACACAATATATAGATTATAAAGAGAAAATACGCAGCTTATTATCTGATTTACAGAAATTATATAATAATACGTAATAAGAAATAATAAGAAAGGTTCGCCATAATGGGCATTGATACAGAAATTATGAAAACTTGTTCAATTGAACTATTGGTTACTACGCTCGCTCAGGTTCTGAGGGTAGCCGGTTTATGTAGCTTTGTAATCATATCTGCATCGTGCTTGTCAATATTCTCTTTTATCTATATTATTTAATTTCTTATAATAATACAGTAATAATAGTCGATCTTGGTGATCAGCGAGTTTAGTTCCTTTCTTCTGATTTCGAAGGTCGCGGATTCAACCCCGGCCGTAAATTATGGATATTTAGGTTGGAAAAATTAAAGGGAGAAGTCCTTTGGATGGACCCGAGTCTGAAGGTTCGGGCTCATAAAAAAGTCACAAGCCTAATTTGTTAGAACTTCTGAGAATATTGAATTAACCTTTCCCATTCAAGCAATAATTTATTTTCTTAATAATATTAACCATGATCTGAAGAAAGTAGATAGTACGTGGGATTATTGGAAAACATTAGCTCAAGATAGGAATGCGTGGAGAGTTTATGTCTACGTGGTCATGAACCTACGGATTCGATAGTCCCAGTGAGTTAGTTAGGAATAAGCGTAACTATATATCATCATCATAATCATCCAGGGATTAAGCCTGTTGGCTCGTTCTGATTTCATGAAAGCTAGAATTGTTAAAATTGTTCAGATCATCTTCTGCGTGGGCGTCCAACATTTTTCCTTCCGTGCGGTTTATAATTTACCAATAATTTTGGAAATCTTTCTTCTGGCATTCTATCAATATATTCTTTCCAGGCGTTCCTACATTTAATTATTCGGTCTGTAATTTTTAAAATATTTAGTTCCTTTCTTATATCTTCATTTCTTGTTCTTGTGCTTTGGTGATCGTCTGACATTCTGATCCATACATCAATACAGGAACAGCCATTACTTTATAAAATTTCGTTTTTGTTTCTTTTCTTGTGTATTTAGTGCCACACATTAGATTAAATTTATTTATTTTGACGTTAATATGTTCGATTCATATGATAAATTGAAACCAAGATATTTAAAACAATTCACTTGCTCTAAAACTTTATCATCAATTATTATTTTTGCTCATAAGGTATCATGTCCTTTAAATGCTAAAATTTTAGTTTTATTCTTTGAAATTTTAAAATTATAATTGGCACTTATTTTTTCCAAATTAAAAATAGCTCTTTGTAGATCATCTTCTGAACTGAAAATCACTACTTCATCGTCGGCAAATAATATTATATCCAACAATTTATTATTTATTTTAAATGTTTATGTAAAATAATCTGCTAACTAAATTAGTTTGGCTAAATAACTTCCAGAAGCGAGAAGCCTTGCAGCACCTGGGGATGTGCAGTTATAGACAAACGGACATAAATGGTCATTTCAAAACTTTTCCTGCCATGTTATTCAACATTTTTACTACAAACTAAACATTTCAGCAATCTGATATAATAGCATTTATACAGCCATTGAAAGATATACGGCATTCTTAAGCAGTCAGAGATTATTGTAATACACACACACACACACACACAGACACACACACACACACATAAATGTTTAACTTATATTTTATGTTTAATTACTCGTGTCCTTTTTTAAATACTATATTTTTTTACATATTAATAAAGGAATTTGAGGGAAAAATATTATTTTAGTGCAGTAAATGTAAATTATAGAGAGTCACAAAATAATAAAAAAATATTCTAATCATACATGCTTACTGGAAGAAGAAATGTATAAAACCTAAAGTTAGATGGATGGATAGAATTTTGGAAGATGTCCGAAGACTTCAAATTCGAAAATGGTGTTCAGTCGCCAGGAATAGAGAGGTCTGGAGGAGAGTTCTTAGGAAACCTGCGACTCGACCCGAGTTGTTAAGCCAAATATGATGATGGTGATACATGTTTACTAAAAATAAAAAAAAAACGTGATGCCAAATTATTAATATTTATCATTTTCAACACTTTTTTACCATTCATTTGGCTATTTCAGTACTTTATAATAGAAATCATTTTATTCAACTGGAATACAGTTGCTGAATTCTGAACCGCTAATATAATTAATCCATTACGATACGCTAATTAAGTAGATAGTACAGGTTTTTGTTAGATAGTGAAGAAGTTGAAATTTTTCTGTTTTTACTTCACCATGAAATCTTGAACAGTTTTAATTGACATACACTTAAATGGAAAAAAAAAAAAAAAAAGGAATCTCATGCTCCTTTGGGATTTTACCTTGCTAATCTCATTAAGGCAAATTTCCTTGAAATTCGCTGTCGCCAACATTTCAATTCTAATAAATGCACATTGTAGTAGTATCATCAGAGAACGTGTAAGATTCATTTTTATTCGCCACATCAGGAACATACACCACTTTCTTTATAGGCTAACTCCAAAATCCCTATCATTCCTCAGACAGCTGATAAGTAGTTTTTTGTTTATAAAAATATCCTAGTTGCTACGTTCGTGTTCTGACCGGTACACCCCTCGTTTGTAAACATTTGTGCCTTACTTACTTACTTACTTACTTACTTACTTACTTACTTACTTATTTACTTACTTACTTACTTACTTACATACTCACTGGCACTATCGAACCCGTAGGTTCATGGCCGCGAAGACATAAGCTCTCCATACATCCCTATCCTGAGCTAATGCTCTCCAATCATTCCCTGTATAATCTACTTTCCCTCAAATCATAGTTAATGTTATTCTCCCACCTCATTCTTGGTCTACCACCTGGGCGTTTTCCCTCTGGCTTTCTTACAAGAAGTTACAAGAAGCTTCCATGCACGTCTTTCATTCCCCATACGCGCAACATGTCCTGCCCATCGCAGTCTACGAGACTTAACTGTTGTTATTATATCTGGCTCCCTATAAAGACCATGTAAGTTCATTGTTAAATAGTCTTCTCCATTCACCTGTCTATTCATCTCTCTTTGGTCCAAAAATTTTCCTAAGTACTTTATTCTCAAATACTCGTAATCTCATTTCCCCCCTTAAAGTAAGATTATGATAAAATAATTTAAGTTAGTACTCCTTACCAGGTAAAGTATCTCATTTGGTTGGGAAATGAGGTATACTACACACAGAACCACTGCGTGTTTGTATTCTGTTAACTCTCGTATGCACCGCAGCTGCGCACTAGGCTGCGTTGCTATCTTGCGCTGTCACAATCGCATGCATACTCCGGTTTCAGTTAACTTATGCCAATCAAGGTACTTTCCCTGCCCCTTACTCCAGAGCATATTTAGTTTTCTTCTGCTTTTTACACCTTTAACTTCAATAAGCCCTTGTAGATATACGTATTTACTGCTGATATTTACGAATTAATTTATCAAAGTAGGAAATAATATCAAACATCCTGTCTCTATACGTAATTAAACCAACTTTCTTCTTCTCCATCGTACATTAAGCTCTCACCTTATAAGTATTTTTACGTCATCTGGGCCTTACAGCCACTTATAGGGAGAGTGATTTTAAACTCTGGATACATACATACTTTTTTGTCATCACAAGGACATGGAGATCCACCCCGAATGAGTGGTTAGCTCAATCCACGCCTCCTCCGAAAACATTTAAGATGAAGCACACCATTCATTCATACATTCATAATAAACATGGCGAATGTGACAGCGATGGTTATGATGGGCGGAGCTTTGGGCTTAAAGTTTTCTAACATTATCTTATAGGCGAGGAAAACATCCGAAAAATCCATGCCAAGAAAATTTATAACCGACCGGAGATCTAACTCGGAGCCTCTGTATACGAAATAGCTATGCTATTCCAAGTCCACAGCAGTGAACACCAATTTTTCATATAGATAAGAAAATAGAATTATTCTTTTGGATTAATATATTAGCTCTTTTTATTCAATTTTATAAACATCACCTGAACTGTCAGAATCTAATTTATTTAGACATTGTAAACTGACTTTTAAATAGTACCCAAAAGAGGTGTTATACAATAAATTAAGATGCACCAAATAAAATTGAACAATATGCACTTCTTACTTCTAAAGCTTCAAAATAGTCAGTGCACATAGTTGTTGAGTCAATAACTTATGGTCATTTTGCATGTAATGAGAAATTCAGGGTTAAATGATTATATGAGAGATACTTATGACGTCATGACATTCTTCCACAGATCGATGATCTACCCCAAAGTATTGACCTCGAATTAATAACTTGTTTTAATAGAAAAGTTCAATAACTTCCAATATATAACTTATTTTAATAAAAAAACGCTCACTCATGACCTTTTTGCAACGACCGATTCAATTAACGCAGTCTCTCTCTTTCTCTTGTTTTGACTTAGTTTAACTCGCCTGCCTTTGTAAGTATTTCTGATGGCTTTAAAACCTTCCTAGACACGGCCTGTAAGGAGAGGATCACATAATTATATTTTGAACACACAAGAACGTGGGCAATTTTCGGAATGAGTGATCAGCTCAATGTCGAGAAAATACAACGCTTAACAAAAAACACTGTCCATTTTAATTTTGTAACTAATAAACAAGTGGATAATATGTACGTCTATGGTTCCGAGTTTCGTGAGTTCATACGCGACAAAATCGGTGGATTTTTATGAGCGTAGAAATTCCGAATTGATCGCGCATCGTATCCGACTAGTCCAAGATATCCCTCCTTGACGCAGAGCTTAAGATAGTCTCCGGTTTGAGACCCCTCTGAGGATGATATAATTTTCTCAAGGAATTTTGGACACCCAGCTATTGGCTCCAAAGTAAGACAGCCGTCTATAATGACTAAGGAAGTCACATGCTGATCAAATATTGTCCCATACTGACTGAATGATCGAGTTCCCACTGTAATTAACACATGTGGAATAACCCAGCTTACTGTCACTGTCAAGTATCTTAAAAGACTGACAGTCAAGTGAGTTTTCAGTTTTGGAAAAATCCTAAATGTGAATTCCTTCGGTAGAGAGATAAATCCTTGGGCCCGTATCGTAAATGTATTTACATACTCGTAAGAGAACATACAATTTGAAATATGGGACCACCGAGCAAAATGTTTCGATCTTTTAATATCAAGCTTTAAATTGAGATAATGATCTCGATCTTTTAGGCTTATAATAATTAAATATAGGCCTAGGCATAATCTACACCCTATAATAGGCATAATCTAACCAATCTAGGCATAATCTACATCATATAATAGGCATAATCTTACCAATAATTTACTCGTAAATGTATAACAAACTCCAAGAGCGACAGGCCTGGAAGGCCCTTGGCCTACCAGCCGGCTGCTGGCATCACATCCATATGTGTTAATCACAGAGGTAAACGATTCATAACAAATTAAGCTAATATGATATTGTGTGATTATAATGGTCAGAGATATTCGGGGACACTTGGGCTTTGATTTATTTAACATTTAACTTATACGTGAAGAAAATCTTGGGGAAAAAATCCACAAAATGTTACCCACTAGGGATCAAACCAAGACTCCACGGTGTTGGAGATAAGAAAAAGAACTTGTTGTAGGTCTAATATAAAGAAATAAATATTTATCTATTATTGTTTATAGAGAAAATTATGTTATAAAATCGTGTTTAAAATGTCTGAGAAATTAATATTTTACCGAAGGAAGTCATTTGAACACTGCCCCAATTCACTCAAAAGGCAGTCCCTATTCACCCTAACAAATTAGAATGAATAGGGACATGCATAACTGGAATATAAAAGTCAATAATTTCACATTATGCATTTGATTGAAAAAACTATAACTGGTACAAAATGTTGACCAAATATTATATTAAATCATAAAGTACAAAATATACATGTCTTACCTATAATGAAACCTATATTACAGATTTTCATTTTTTGTTCCGATTGTAGTAAGCAGCGTCATATTTTAATTACTTTTGTAATTGCTGATAAAATATAAATAAAATCTGTTGCGTATTAGTAACAAATAAATGTATTGTATTTTAAAATGCCTTTTCAGGATTCTTGGCCGTGTCTTGCAGTGTTGTCTTCTCGACGTCCCATCATCTAGCTCTGGGTTACATATTCAGGATATACTGCTTGTTTAAATTCTCATAGTAAACTGCTGTTAACTTGTGTCATTTGAATATAACTATGCAGTCTACAATGAGAATATCTCCTGAAGATGTCACCCACACACGGTGATGAAACGTCGAGAAGACAACACAGCAAGACACGGCCAAGAATCCTGAAAAGGTATCTTAAAATACATAACGATAGCGTGAAAGTCTTAACCAATAAAATAAATGTATTGTTTCCTCATTTTTTTCTTGGCAAAGGGTTCAGAATATAAGATATACCGCTCTTACAAATTAAGACTAAGGTAATTTGTTTGTCAAAGTAAGTTGTTTATCACAAGTAATGCCACGAGTGATTTCCAAATTATCGATAAATTCACGACTAACGAAGTGAGGACTGAATTTATCTAGACAATTTGGAAATCAAGAGTGGCATTTGTTAGGACTATTTAACGAATAAAATTAAGCTGTTTACTCACAAATCATTGTTTAACTATAGTTGTTTTAAAATATTTATATATTTAATGTAAACGGTGATGTTTGAAAACAAATGAGAAAAGATTGGTACGCTTCATTTGCTTCTATTGTTCATCACTGCAACCAGATCATATTATTTATTGCCAAAGGAACGCAATATTGTAAGAATGCACTCTAGTGGAGAAAACTGAAATACATCAAACTGTATATTAATTCATTTCTGATGTCCTATCATGTAAATATGACAATTATATTTTTCTGGGAAAAAATACATTTAAGAAAGTGCAAACAGTGGTTTCCTTTTTTGGGTGGTATAATCAATAGCTACAAATGTTTTATATTAACTCCCGCATGCGGTATGTGTTGACATTCTTGCACTATATATACAATCTGGTAGCCGTATTCCTTGGTGAGTCAGTCACTGCAGAATACTACTATGACCTATTCAGAATGTTAAAAAGAGGTGCTTTCTTTATTATGATAAACTTTAGTTGGTAAATTCTAGGCGAAACACGACTGTGATTAGTTGTAAATCAGAAATCATTGTAACGTGATTGGTCATTGACTCCCATTTGGGGCATGAGTTAAACAGTCAATATGGTTTTATATGTAGATCGTAGATATTTCTGTTATGTTGTTTCCTTCATTCACCAGTTTCTACATCTCTCTTTGGACCAGTTTTTTTTTCCTAAGTGCTATGTTCTCAAATAGACAAACCTTCTTTCTGTGTGCGGTCTAATGACAGAACGAGGGATGAGATGAAGTCTCTATTATTGGAGGTCTTTGAAATAACGGATGTCGGCTGACTATAGTTCAGTTCTGGCTTCTGTAGCCCCATTTGAGGGGTCTATGTTGTATGGTGCGGTAAGAGGGGAGGGCGAGTTGCAGGTACTGCCAGCAACTACACTCAGTTTTGAAAACATAATAATTACTACACGTTGAAACATTTTTATATACTAGTTCTGTGTTAGTGAATACTTATGTTTTCCTCATATGTTTGCAGTGTTCATTATAGAATAGTGTTGTTTATAACAATTTATTTTATTATTACAGTGGACACTTTTTAATTCGAACTCAAGGGGGAAGTTTTTTTAAAAATTCGAATTATCGAAACTTCGAATTAACAAAAGACACTTTATTTTACATAGTATTGTAGCCTGAAGTAAATTTATTTCATGCAAATACTGCAATTAACATGCTCTGTAACTCAGGTTTTAATTTCCATATTTTGTCATAAAATGTGTAGACCTAGTAGTTTTAATCAACTTTAAAGCACTTCATTACAAGACTGCAGATAAGTCACTTTTTCCTTGAAATCTAGAAAACGTTCTTTTTGTTGTACAACATCCATGCTTACTTACCAGTTTGCCAAATTTTGCAGGTAAATAAATCCGTGGCAAAATTGTTGCTTTTACTGTTTCACACTTCCGAATTATTGTGCTTTCCATGGAAAATCTCAAACTCCATATCGACAGAAATGACTTATCTGGGTATTTTCCTGTACCCTTCATACATAATTTTTGTTTTAAAATTTAGTAGAGACTTTAAGAACAAGAACTACAGTATTTGTTGAAAATTCAGGTTGAACTATACATAGGTTAGCTAGAAATCTCTGCGAGATATAGCTGTGTAATGTTAAGCTGTAGGTAGGAATTGAATACCAGAAAGAGACAGGGACTTGGATTTCTAAAACCTGTTTGCTTTAACATGTAATATCAGAACTGATGAATCTTTGGCTTCTTGCCCGCCTGTCTGGATGGACATTGAACAATCTTCCAATAGGATAATTGGCAGAAAAAACCATTCAACATCTCACCTATAACATGCTTTCCTCTCACCCCTCTGAGCCACGGTTACTTCTGTGTTAATTCTATACAAATTTATACCACTTTTTTACGATTTCCTAAATAATAACAATAAAATGGAATTGGAGAGTAAAAATGAATTCAAAACACTATACTGTAGAAATACGTTTTATTAGTTCGATACATTAGGGCAATAGCCTCAATTTTATTTTCATCTTCCTTTTCTTTTATTTTATTATTTCTGCGTGAATTTTTGTTGCATTTTTATCTTGTAGTGTAAAGTCTGACAATTCTGTGACCTTTTTATTTTCTCAACAAATATAGTAATATGATCCTCTAACTGGAGAACTTTAAGGTGGGGGGCAATTATGAAAATGATTAAAAAGTACCTCGTAATAAAAAATATTTATCGTGTATATAATTATTTGAAATTAATAAAATTGGCACTGTTATGTATGGCACATTTAGTTTTAAAATGTATTTTATATTTCTTAAACGATTCAAACTGTATATTAATTTATTAACTGAAGTTAGGTCTACGCATATCTTATCCTACTTATATGAAATTATTAAATAATTTTGTGATAATTAGAGAACATTTATATAGGCCTACTGCTTTGGACTTTCACGGCCGGAGTTCATATCATGGCCTTGTAGAATATTTCCGGGCAGTTGGCCATGGTTGTGAAGCTTGAAGTTCCCCGACGTTTCGCCAGAGACTTAAGGATGCCGGACGGAGTCTCTGGCGAACCGTGGGAACTTCAAGCCTTGCGACCAACAGCCCGGAAATCTTCTACAAGGTCATGTTAGAGTACAATTAGTTAAAAAAAATATATATAGGCCTATGTACTTTATATATATCTTAAACCACTCACCCTGGATTTTTTAATAATTGAAGTTAGGCCTAAGCATATCTGTATTCTGGTAATACTTTATCGTCTTAACGTATTAAATAATAGGTCTAATTATAAGTCAAGATGGATGCATCATGTTTATCGGATGGAAGATCACAAGGTACCCAACAAGATGTTAAGCTATCAATCTGCAAGGAAAAGAAGACTAGGGCATCCACTCAATTTATTTATTGTAGCTACTCAAATTCCTCACGATGCTGAGAGGCATCAGTCCTATACTGGCAGAGATTCCAAGAAAAATTTCTTCCACTATGGAAACTTGAACCACCGCAAATTCCGTACTCTACGCCAAGGCATGATGCCTTAAAACACTCAATACGTAATGTGACCGATTAGGTATATATTCGCATAAATACCCTTGCATTCAATTCTGCTAAGAACCTATCGCATAATTTATAAAGAAACTTGTAGTCATAAAATTTAATTAATATAATGGTAAAAAATCTTAGCCCAATGGATAAGTATTTTGTTCGTGGTGGAGGGACTTATATGCTGAAAATGACCCCGAGAACTATACAGGTGGCAGCATTCCTACCAGAAGGATTAATCGTGCCGGACAGGTCAAAGACGATAAGCCAGAAAAAAATAAGCATACATGGGCATGGGTTTCACAGAAATAAAATTTTCAACAGATTTGTAGTCTCATAATGATATTGTGAAAAGAAAAAAAAATGTCTGAACCACGAATCGAACCGTGGACCTCTAGTTCTCCGCAATAGCGTGCAGCCCACTACACCATTGACACAAACATTAAATATTCTTTCCACACATACAAATATATAATTCTCGTTTCGTCCGTTGCCAGGTAGGTGTCACTACCATCGCCAACGGCCGGCTTCGTTTAGAAGTAATTCTCAAATATAGATACTTCTAAACGAAGCCGGCCGTTGGCGATGGTAGTGACACCTACCTGGCAACAGACGAAACGAGAATTATATATTTGTATATGTGGAAAAAAATGTTAATATTTGTGCCAATTGTGTAGTGGGCTGCACGCTAGTACCGAGAACTAGAGGTCCACGGTTCGATTCCTGGTTCAGGCATTAATTCTTCTTTTCACAATATCATAATATTATTATATGATCCATTATTGGAACTGTGTTAAAATAACAGTATTGGAAAACGTTAAATAAGATTAGTAGTCCTCAATCGAGTTTCCGGACTGGCACTAGACCAGGAGATCCATGAAAAAGGCTTAAGCTTAATGGATCAAAGAGGATCGAACAGAGAAATAAATAGAAGAAGAAATAATAACCTGCATTATCCTTGTAAATCAGACATAATAAGAACGGTTCAGCCATGAGCAGGACATGTGCCATGATGGGCAATGAAAGATGGTCCTTGTATGAAAGCCAGCAAGAAAGCGCCCAATATGCCAAGGTCATGAATGATATAGGAGAAAATTAATAACCATGTTTTGAGGGAGAAAAAATATGCAGGGAATTATTGAAAAACATTACCTCAGGATAAGGATATATAGAGGACTTAAGACCGCGCGGCCATGAGCCTACGAGTTCGATAGTGCCGGTAGTATTAAAAAAAACGAAAGTTGACATAAGAAAAATGAAAATATACAGGGAATTATTTAAAAACATTGCCTCAGGACAAGGAGGTATGGAAAACTTATGTCCGCGCGGCAATTGAGCCTACGAGTTCGATAGTGCCAGTGATATTTAAAAAAATAACGAAAGTTGACACATCGAAAAATTAAATGAGTGAGATTACTTTAATCAATTTATTTGGCGTTTACTTGATGGAAATACATTTTTATGTTAATGAAATAAAAATAAAACTACCAGGGTCGATCCCTATGCCGTAGCCCTGACCCACTTAGGATTGTGGGGAAAAATTATTCTTACCACATGTTTCCACATAGTCTCCTAGGAGATTGACGCACTTCTCCCAGCGGTGCTCCAACATTTCTACAGCCTCCTGGAAGAATGGTTATCCAATCTCTGCAAAACCACTGGTTTACGAAAAGCATTACCTCATCATCGGATGAACATTTCTTCCCACGCTGGTGCTCCTTGAGTTTTGGAAGTAACCTATAGTCGCTTGGGGCAAATACGGTGGATGGTCTAGCAATTCAAAGCCTGCTGTTGAAATCGCAGCCTTTCCAACTAAGGATTTGTGACTTTGGGTGTTGTCTTGATGAAGAAGGACCTTTCGACTTAATTTGCCACAGCATTTCTCTTTGATAGCATATCGCAGTTTATGAATTAAAACTGCATAATAAAGGCCTGTTATTGTGTCTCCTCTCTGCAAGTAGTCTACCATAATAACACCTTGGGCATCCCAAAAGACAGAGCACCTTGCCTGCTGATGGGAGCACCTTGATTTCTTCGGGGTCGGTGAATCCTTATGTTTCCACTGAATATTTTGAATTTTGGTTTCAGTGTCATAGTAGTGGACCCATGTCTTATCTATAGTCACATACCTCTCAATAAATAATTGTTTATCTGCTCTAAAATTAGTTAAGTGTTGCTCACAAGGTACTGTTCTTAGTCATTTCTGAGCCAGCGTCAACATTCGAGGCATCCATCTTGCAGTCAATTTTTTCATGTCCAATTCCTTTTCCAAAACATTTTGTACACTGTGATATGTGAAGCATGTTTCATTTACTATGTCTCTGATTATGATTCGTCGATCTTGCAGTACTATATCATGCTCTTTGTTAATGTTTTCTGGAGTTGTGGCAATTCTTGGAGGGCCACCACCATGTTCATCTTCACAGGACGATCTTCCACATTTAAATGCACGAAACCATATTTTGACTATGCTGTAAGACACAGCCGATTGCCGTTATATATTTTATAAATTTGAGAAGGAGACACCTCCTTCTTCTGAAAGTATTTGATAACAACTCTTTGCTCAACCGTCTCCATTCTGTACTAACGCACTTTATGTCATTCAAACATCTGTTACGATATAACACAACAACACCCACAGGCTTGCAACTTGGCATATTGCCAAGACATATGCCAAAGGCTTGTGTGCCAAGAAATCAATATTTTTGAATCAACTAGAAATAGGTCGGGACTACAGCATAGGGATCAGCCCTCGTAAAGATTTATATTACTTTCATATTTATTAAAATACAAATTCGTAACAGCTGTTTCCGCACTTTGTACCTTCTTCAGACGAATTTTATCATGATTACAAATAAATTTTGTTATTGTATATAAACTCCAGTGCATAACTGTAACTATGCTACTGAATGTAAACAATCTCTTGTTATAAATTTAAAAGAGGCGATTCATTTAAATCTAATTGGGAATTTAACAGCCTATTGCTATTCTTCACTTTATTTATCTCCACAATTTCTAATAGATCTAATTTTTTCCCTTTGTCACAAACATGTAAAACTTTAAAATTTGAATCAAAACAATAATCGTATTGGAGTAGAAGTTAGCATTCTTTTTTGAAGTATCTACATTTCTGTTATATGCTCTCGTATGTTCCGTTATACGAAATAATGTGTTGATTCATAATAAATGCTTAATTTAAAAAAAAAAAACTTTCTAAATGACATGGATTAAATAAATCCAGAGAAGTTACTAGTTTTTATAATCACATTTTTATCGGTTTGTTAATGTATCTGACAGTAATTTTATTAAAAAATGAAATTTATTTGTTAAATAAGGGTTTTAAATTTAATTTTAATGTTGACAGTAGTAATATTTTTCTACACAATTTATGTATAGAATGTAAACTGATTTTAATCGATAACAATACATTACCTGAACATGTTAATGTTGAATCCGAAAAATATTATCTCACAAAAATTATCAATGAGGTAAGAAAACAATACAACAAAACCAAGGCACATATTCTATAATCAAATAGCTAAAGATATATAAAAGAAAACGTTAAATTATATTGTTATTACACGAGCAGATAAAAGGTAAACTTTAATAGTTTTAAATAAAGATCACAACATTTCTAAAACTGTAGATTTTCTAAATTCAGATAATTTTAAAATTATTGATAAAGACCCAACGGATCAAAAATACATTTAAAATATTTATAAAAATATTATAATTTTTAATAACTTTTTGAATACTCTATAATACTAATGAATCCCCACCAACCCAAACCTTACTCCCTAGTTAAATTACATAAGGAAAATTATCCTATTCGACTAGTAGTATCCTTCATAAGTTCACCATCATACAAAGTGTCTAAAATACGATCAGTACTGAAACTGCTGTTACAAATTAGATATTTTAATAAATATGAAAATCATATAAAACTTTGTTTTATGTTTATTTAATTAACATGAGATTACTGTGTTTCTGTTGTACAATTAAACGAGAAAGACTTTCAGTACTTTTTTGTTCCTTACAGCATTTGATGTTTTAAATACATGTGTTGATTTTATAATAGATAATCTTTGTACATGCGAAAAACATCGAGATGCTCTCACGCTTACTGGTCTACGTATATATATATATATATATATATATATATGTGTGTGTGTGTGTGTGTGTGTGTGTGTGCGTGTGTTAATTATTTCTGCACCTCGTTCCCATTTATAATAGCCTATCAGTTCTTATATATTTGAATTCAGCAACGTCCCTAAAATGTAACCCATGATATTAACTGACAAATTCCATTAGGCCTATATAACGTATTCCTTTGTGTTATCCTGTATTTAGTGTTATTGATATTTACTTCAAGCCCCAAATTACTTAGAATGTGTGTGTTGGTATTAGCAATAGCCTAATAATACCGCATCGCCATCATATACCAACTGATTATTAATACAATTGAATTATACGCCATCTTTAACCTCTAAAAATTTGGTAGCACGCTTCTGTACAAACTTGAATATTAGATAGAATTAGTGCAGCTCCGTACTTCAGCCCATTATGAATTTCAAAATATTTAAAAAATAATTGTTTACCTACACTCCTACAGTGGAGGAAATTGGTATAAAGCCATTAACTTTTAGTAGTAAAACAACCTGACATATTTATGCAAATACCGTATGTGTGTCATAGATTACATATAATTATCTTGGACATAATTTCATACAGGTCTCCTCATTTTGTATGTATTATATATGTAAATAATACGTAAAATCTAAGAAAACGCTGTCCTAGGGGTGGAAATCGGTATAAAGGCAAGTCAACTTCTGGCTCTTACAGAGACATAAATGTAAACAAAACACTGCAATTACATGGAGACGACGTGTCTGTGAGCATCGTTCATCAGTTACAAGTCAGCAGTACATACAATGTCACCTGGAAAGCCTCTATCAAATGAAGAGAAATCAAGAGTTAGTGCCTTCAAGGAGATGGGCCTTTCCAATAGACAAATACCTACAAAATTGGGGCTTCAAGATGTATCATTGATAATTTTGTCAAACTGGGCTCACAGTATGGAAAAAACGGGAAATATGGACGGACAAGAAAATTGTCTGAGCGCACTAAACGTCTCATTTTACGTAAAGCAAAAGGTAAGAGTATGTTTTCTTCTCAAATCCAGGCTCATTTGAAGTTGCCAGTAACAGCCAGACGAGTAAGACAAATTCTGTCAGAAGACAAGAACCTAAAATTAAAAAAAAACACCTCTGAACGATGCACATAAGAAAGTTAGAATGCCTTTTGCAGAAGAACACATGTCCTGGACCTCAGAATGGAATAAAGTAATGTTCAGTGATGAGAAGAAGTTTAATCTGGACGGGCCTGATGGCCTTAAGTATTACTGGCACGACCTCCGTACTGAAGAGCAAGTTATAATAAGTAGAAACTTCGGTGGTGGAGGCGTTATGATTTGGGCAGCATTCTGCTTTAAAGGAAGATAAAAAAATAGCATGGATACGCATCAAGATGAATTCTGAGTCCTACACTGAGGAGCTTCTGGAGTCCTAATTGATACGAATGTATGATGAATTTGGCGAAGATCTAATTTTTCAGCCAGATAATGCTTTCATTCACGTGTCTGCCAAATCAAAGGAGTGGTTCAGGAAGAAAGAAATGCCACCTTTGACGTGGCCAGTCAGAAGTCCTGATTTAAACTCGATTGAGAACTTATGGGGGATCCTGGCAAGGCGTGTGTATCGCAATGGACGGCAGTTTGGGACAGTGACTGAGCAGAAAAATATTATTCAGGAAGAGTGGGCTTCAATCTCAGTGGAAGAAATAAACACCCTCATCACGTCAATGCCAAAGACAATCTTCCAAGTAATTAACAACAATGGAGGTTCAACTAAATTTTAGAACTTTGTTGTAAACTTTGCGCTCAGTCTTTTTGGTTTAATCTGTGAAATGCACAAAGTGCCTTTATACTAATTTCCACCCATATGTGAGAATGGTTTCAGTTTTCATGTACTTTTTTGGACGGAAATGGATAATTAATTTTGACATTATTTGTGTGTGTTTTATACTCAATCACCTCCTAAGTTAATATAGAAAAATGCCAAAGAAAGAGTAAATAAACTTGTGTTAACACTTTTAACAAGTGTCTTTATACCAATTTCCTCCACAGTAGCCTACTATTTATGCCGTTTAGACACTTTCGAATAATCTTATGTTTTAGCAATTCTTAAGTCTACTATGCAACTTCTCCTTCTTACAGTTTTTTATACCATTAATGACACTGGTCAACATGATTTTTGTCTCATGAGTACCAATAGGTGTACTTAATGCAGTTTTTTATCGTGTTTTCAAATATGTATTCGGAATTTCTCCATGACCCACAGTTTGTCTATTTCAATTTCAATTAATGGGATTAAATAATTATTTTTTTAATAAAAGTTTTTTTCGTTCATTTGTCCATTGAGCGATGAGCACGGAGAACACTTTCATCAGGAGATTTCAGCTATGGAAAAGATATATCAAGGCAAATGGAATCCTAATATGCTGGCGGATTATTGTTGGACCATTAAGAGGGATGCTCCACAGACGAAATATAGCAGAAAATCGTAATTTCATACTTTCTAGGTGAGTCCGAAAGTTCGAATATTGTGTAGTTACGAATGTAGAAAATATTAAAGTGTTTGAAATTATAAATGCCTGTCTCTCGGAAACCTTGCGTGATGGAGAAAAATCGTTATCATATTTGAATTCAGGAGAAAAAAATACTATCAGAATCACATTTTTTTTTTCTGAGACAAAAAAAAATATATTTTTTTGTTGCTCAGTGTAATTTGATGTAATTCGTGAGATCCAATAACCGTGAGCGTACCCAAGTAAGAAGATTGTAAGCTCGTAGTAAGTTACCTACATCAATTTGTGTGTTTTCTCCGTTAATATTTAATAACATGAATCACTTTTCACAGAATTTCTCAACAGAAATTACTTAAGGAACTCATAACTGAATATATGGATCAGGAAGTTTTCCGTTTTAATAACTTCCTTTTCATTATATTTATAGATAAATTAGTTAAGTCTTAGGAGCTGAATTAAGGGGAACAATTTACCAGAACAAAATTAGTTTAGTAGACGAGTGTGCCTGTAATTAAGATATGTTTAGAGGGCATAAAGTGTGGCGGATAGGCAAACACACGTGTCGTGCTCTCTTAATGAGTTATTTGAATCTCTTATTTGTTTAACAAGTGTTTTACTTTGACTTCCCGTCTTAAGAAATTAATACAAATTTGAGACATCTATAAAATAATTTGAACCTTTCCTCTTCTTCTTTCTTCTTCTGGAGTTATTAATAGCAACTATAATGTTAATAATAATAATAATAATAATAGCAATTATAATATTAATAATAAAATTAAACTAAATCACTATCGTGCCCCTAGGTTCATGCTCGCGCGAACGTAAATTCTTAGCTCTTCTTACATCCCAATCTTGAGGTAATGTTTTCTAGTAAACCCCTGTATAATTTATGTCTCTCAAATTACAGTTATTGTTATTCTCCCACTTCATTCTTGGCTCAATTTTTTTCGCTGTGGAGTCTATGAAGTAGTTCCCGCCCCTACGCGAATGGCGGACTATTTTACCTCTGGAAATGTTTATCCCAATTGATCGGATATCCGCGTTTCTTGATGGTTGTTTTTTTATGGTAAAAATCTTCATTCTTTCGACCAAGGTACTTCTTTGTCTGGCTTATCGCCTTTGTCCTGTTCGGCATGCTAACTTTTTCGGCAGCATTTCCACCACCGGCATAGCATTGGGGATATTAAGCAAGCTTGCCACTACTCCACGGCAAGGTTAAGATCTCATTGGAAGATAATAATAATAATAATAATAATAATAATAATAATAAATATAAAAAATATTATTAATCAGCCCCAATTATTATATTTTTCTACCTATTGTATTATAGATAAATTGTTGTGATCACATCTTCATGGTATTAAAGACGTTATGAGATAGATTAAATTAAGGAGAGATGAATGGAAATAATAATAATAATAATAATAATAATAATGATTTATTTTAGCTGGCAGAGTTAAGGCCATAAGGCCTTCTCTTCCACTCAACCAGCGAATAGTAAAATTATACAAAAATTACGTACATAATACAATTTTAAGATATTAAAATACAGACTAAACAAAATACAATGATGATGGATCTAATACTAGCTAATGCTAACAAAAACATAGAATATAATAAAATTTTAATGATATAAAATAAAATAAGTAGCTTCCTACATGATTATTAATAGAATGCTCTATATAGTTGTTATGTAGTTAATATTTTCATTGTGTCGAACTTAAGATATCAGTTAATTTGGATTTAAATAATGATAGCGATTGACAGTCCCTGACATGACTGGGAAGTGAGTTCCATGCTCTAGCCATAGATATTGTGTAAGATTCAGAGTACAGACAGGTCCTGTGTTGTGGTATCAAAAGTAAAGAAGAGTCTTGTGATCTTGTTCCTAAATTGTGATGAGCCGATAAATGTTGAAAACGTGTTGTTAAATAAGTTGGTAATATGTGTGCAGAATTTGGAATAGTAAGGTATGTGAATGTAAAGTTCTTCTGTCATTTAGGCGTAGCCATGATAAGGCCTGAAATGAAGGAGACACGTGGTCATAACGACGGAGATTGATTATAAATCGAACGCACGCATTATGAGCACGCTGTAGTCTGTCAGATAGATCAGTTGTCAGATTAGTCAGTAATATGTCGCAGTAGTCGAAGTGTGGCATTATAAGAGTCTGTACAAGTATTTGTTTTAATTTTGTAGGAAGGAAGTTTTTAAAACTATTTAGGGAGTGAAGAATTGAGAACACTTTCTTGCAGGTATTATTCACCTGGATTTTCCAGTCTAGGTGTTGGTCCATATAGATACCCAGATTTTTTACTACTGAGCTGTAGGGGATATTTTTGTCATTTAGGAGAATGGTAGGGATATTTTCGTAATTTATAATGCTTTGGATTCGCCGATGTCCTATAATTATGCACTGTGTCTTGTCAGTATTTAGATTAAGTCCATGTTTCTTCGACCATTGGGAAATTGAGTCTAGGTCACTATTTAATTTGTCTAGTGTGTCATGTATATCGTCAGGATGGGAGTGAATGTAAATTTGCAAATCGTCAGCGTATAGGTGATATCGACAATAGGTAAGTCTAGTGGATATATCGTTAACATAGATAGAGAACAGAAGTGGTCCTAACACTGAACCTTGTTGGACGCCACCCTTCAGTGATAGCCAGGATGAGGAAAGTTCTGCATTGGATACACATTGCTGGCGACCATGAAGATAGGATCCAAGCCAGTTAACAGCATTGTCCGAAAGATTCAGAGCGCGTAATTTTGTTATTAATATGTCAGTGTCAACAGTGTCGAAAGCTTTGCTGAAGTCCAAGAGTGTAAATATTGTCATGTGGCCACTGTCCATTGCTTCACGCGCATCTTCGGTAACTTTAAGAAGTGCGGTTGCCGTACTATGGCCTGTCCTAAAACCTGATTGGTTTGGGTCGAGTATATTATGAATGTTAAGGTAATCAGTTAATTGTCCATGAACAATGCGCTCCAAGGCCTTAGATAGGACTGGGAGGATGCTGATTGGTCTAAAGTCGTTTGGTGTTACAGGTAATTTAATTTTAGGGATTGGTCTGACTATAGCTTTTTTCCAGAGTTCGGGGTAAGTTGAGGTCATAATTGAGGCATTAAATATATGGGTTACAGTTGGGAGTATGACATGGAGTATTTTCTTTAAAAAGTCGATACTTATATTGTCTATACCTTGTGTTTTAGTTCTAATGCGGTCCAGGGATAGTTTAACGTCGATTTGGCATTATATAGGAAAAGAAGAATTTTTCTCGGGAAGGAGTAGGTGTGGATAGGAGCTCATCTATAGTTTGTTGTTTGGTCGTAGTGTTTATGTTAAGTGTGGCATATGATGTGAAATGTTGGTTTAGATCGTCCAGTGATATGTTAATGCTCTCTCCTTTGGTTGTCGGCTGCCGTAGACCCATTGATCTAATACGTTTCCACATATCACTTGCATTTGTGTTTGGATCAATGAGACTATGAGCATACCGCAACTTAGCGTTCCTAATGTTTTGATTCGTTTTGGTTTCTTAATGTCTTATATTGTCTTAAGTTAGCGTCACTTTTGTCCCGTCTATATTTTCGAAAAGCAGCATCCCTCTCAGCCATCAGTAGTCGAATTTCGTGGGACATCCAGGGAGCTGGGGATTTAGTAATTCGTCTAGTCTTCAAGGGGGCATGTTTGTCGTAAAGTTCTAATATCATATTGTTAAATTTAAGCAATTTTTCGTCAATTGTGCGTAGGGTCCAAATATCATGCCACGGCATGTCGATAGCGTCTGCAATTAGAGCTTGCTGGTTAATATTTTTTAAATTTCGATACGTTAATAATTTAGGACGAGTCCTAGGACACTGGAGAGAGTATTCGATATATATGACGTCATGGGCTGATATGCCGGGGGCAGATATTTGTCCGTAGTTTATAATTTTCTGTGAATTTGTCGTGGCTATGATGTCTATTAATGTATCAGTCGTCGATGTGTGATGAGTTGGTTGTAAAGGCAAGACATACATATTGCATGCGTGAAATAATGCCAGTAGTTCTGATGATGAAGATGAGGAAGAAAGTAAGTTAGAGTTAAAGTCGTCCATTACTATAACATGCTGATAATGCGTTCTGTATATGTATATATATATATATATATATATATATATAGCGTGTACGTAAAGTCATGGTGCAGTTATGAATTCTTATAGTGGCTAAACGAAACGAAACAATGAAACTAACGCCACACAGAAGGGTCAAAACATTTTATGCAGTATAATTTTCTTCGTTGTTCTGCGCGCGCAAATATGACGCAGCACAACATTCAAGCGTATCACGTATCTGCTACGAGTAACACCATTTCAGACAAGACGTGGATGTTGCAGAATGTGTTCTGTGGCTTGCTAAATTTAAATCCGTGACACGTATTCAGCGTGAATATCGTCGCGTATACAGCGAAGTGCAGCCAAATAGAAATAACATTAACCGGTGGGATAAGCAGTTGATGGAAACTGGCAGTTTGTTGGACCAAAAAAGTTCTGGCAGGTCTTCGACTAGTGACGAATCAGTAGAAACTGTACGAACGTTACTCCCTAAGGTGAACGTTTGATGTGCCCTCATGCATGATCAAATTATGGGCCCATTTTTCTTTGCGGAACAGACAGTGACGTTAAACAACCACTAGACATATTGGAATTGTATGCTATGCCACAAATTCTAGATCAAGGTAAATGTATCATCTTCCAACAAGGCGGCGCCCCTCCACACTACGCCAACATTGTTCGCGAGTATCTGAATACAACTTTTCCCCAGATATGGATAGGAAGGGGCGGGTGGAATTAAGAAATGGCGACCACTATCCACGGACATAACATCCTTAGACTTTTTCTTATGGGCTTATGTGTGTACAGTGTTTGTATCAACGACATTGGCCATTTAAAAGAGAGAATAATAGAAGTTATTGACTCAATTACACCTGATGCCCTTACACGTATGTGGGATGAACTAGAATATCGTTTTGATGTATGTAGAGCAACAAATGGAAATCACATCCAACTGTTCTAAACAGTATGCAAATATGGAGAGTTTTATTCCATTTGGTGAAGGTTTCATATTTTTATCTTGTGTAGTTTCTTTTCTGTGATTGGTTAAAACTGCGCTATGACTTTACGGCACCCTGTATATATATATATATATATATAATCATACTTGTATATGACTTGAAAAGAAAAATAAATGCTTGGACGGGGATTTATTTTCTTTTTCATGTCATATTAGGCTTCCATTGCTCAATGTCAAAAATTTAATTATAACATCGAAATATACAAATAAATAAACAAATACATATATATTTCATCATCATCATAGTACATTCAAGAATTTAGGCCATTTGTTGATCTGTTTCGGCCTCAAGAGAAACACCATCCAAAAGTCTTTTGAGTGGATGTCCTGGTCTTCTTCTTCCTGCAGGTTGATATCTCAACATTTGTTTGGGTATTCTGTGATCTTCCATTCGATGAACATGTTGCATCCATCTTGACTTATAATCAGAAATTTTGTTTTCTAAAGGTTCCATGTGTAATTCTTCTAAGATGTCTTCATTTTTTTTGTGATCTAGTAGTGTGTATCCTCCAGTCCTCCGAAGATATCTCATTTCAGCAGATCAAAGTCTCTGTATATCCTTCTGTTTCAACGTCCATACTTCGCTAATAAATAAATCAATATATATATATATATATATATAATAGAATAGATCAAGATCGGCTCCAGAAATTTTGATTGAACTTCAATCCAGATAGCCCATACCACGGCCACTGGACAGACAACAACAAAATGGAAGCTGAATTCATCACCAATAGAAAATGGCAGTATAAGCATACAGGACGTTGTCCTAAATTAATAGATAGATCAATTGAAGGCTTTTCCACTCCCTCTTTCTGTCTGTCTGTCTCTCTCTCTCTCTCTCTCTCACTCACTTTCTCTCTCTTTTCCTTTAGTATCATAATGTTGTTGATAATTCTGGATTTTGATATCCATAATACATTATTATAGCTAGTATTTCTCTTCATGTTTGTCTATTTTGTTATATTCACTTAGTGTTTCATTAGGTGGTTTGTTATTCTGTATCCAGCAAATGTCCTCAGAAACTTCACTTCTGATACTTCCAACGTATTTTATGTTTCTGACGTTTTGTGAGTTTCCGGCATTCTGTACCATGTAGAACGGATGGAACAGCAAACAACTTGTATTTTCACACGCTTTATATTAGCTTAACCTCTATCTATCTATCCATCCATCCATCCATCCATCCATCCATCCGTCCGTCCATCCGTCCATCCGTCCGTCCGTCCATCCCCGTCCGTCCGCTCCGCCCGCCCGCCCGCCCGCCCGCCCGCCCGCCCGCCCGCACGCCCGCCCTCCCGCCCGCCCGCCCGCCCGCCCACCCACCCACCCACCCACCCACCACCTACCCCCTACCCACCTACCTACCCACCCACCTACCTCACCACCCACCTACCCACCCCCCACCCACCTACCCACCCACCTACCTAACCTACCTACCTCCCACCTACCTACCTACCTACCTACCTATCTACCTATCTACCTACCAACCTATCTACCTATCTACCTATCTATCTATATATATATCTATATATTCTATCTATCTATCTATCTATCTATATATATATATATATATATATATTACGTATGTAACGGAATTTTTCAACGCGATTTTCACCCACTTAAAATCATTGGATCGACTTGAAACTTTGTTGCTTGTAAAGAACCCGTTAAAATACAATAATTTCATATTTATTTTCTAAAATCCTGTCCAGAATCATCAGAAAATCAAATAAAGTGTATTTGTATCTATGTAACGGAATTTTTGAACACGATTTTCACCCACTAAGAAAATTTGGATCGACTTGAAACTTTGTATACTTGTAAAGGACCCGTGACAATACAATGATTTCATATGTATTTTCTAAAATCCTTTCCAGAATGATCAGAAAATAAAGAAAAGTGTTTGTATCTATGTAACGGAATCTTTGAACACGATTTTCACCCACTTAGAAACATTGGATCGACTTGATACTTTGTATACTTGTAAAGTACACGTGACAATACAATAATTTCATATCTATTTTCTAAAATCCTTTCCACAATCATCAGAAAATAAAGAAAAATGTTTGTATCTATGTAACGGAATCTTTTAACACGATTTCCACCCACTTAGAATCATTGGATCGACTTGAAACGTTCTATACTTATAAAGGACCAGTGACAATACAATTATTTCAAATTTTGTTTCTAAAATCCTGGCCAGAATCATCAGAAAATCGAAAACAATGAAAACTGATATAATAGGTTGCGGATTTGTCAACTTTTTAGTCAATGACTGTAAGAGCTCAGTTGGTAGAGCGGTGAACTCTAGTGGTATATAATTTCATTAATTCATAGGTCGCTAGTTCAAATCCGGCTGGGAGGATACTACAATAGTATCAAATTTAAATATAGTTACATTTTTATCTTATCCTGTAAAATATTAAAACTAAAAAATAAATAATACTTAAAAAACTAAAAAACACGCTTTTTTAGTAAACCGAACAAAAAAAATGAAAAATAATTTTAATTTCCAACACGCTTGGGATAAAATTAAAGTGGTCAACAAAAAATCATCTCCAATACATATAGAATAAAACTAGAGTTATGAACAAAAAGGAAATAATTTTACCATCAAAAGGGTGCGGTGCTTTTTATGATTTTTACATTTTCTTCTTAGAGACTTTACTTTTACCAATATCTGTTTATTATCAAATATATTAATTAATATAGAGCACCCCACGCTTTTGATGGTAAAAATATTTTCTTTTTGTTGATAACTCTAGTTTTATTCTATATGTATTGGTGATTATTTTTTTGTTGACCACTTTATTTTTGTCCCAAGCGTGTTGGAAATGAAAATTATTATTCATTATTTTAGTTCGGTTTTCTAAAGCGTATTGTTTTAGTTTTTTAAAACTATTATTTATTCAAATTATATTCTTTCGCGTCTTATTTACTAGAGTCGTTAGGATTGTCTTAACTAATTTATTAAAATTATTCAATTCCATTTTTAGGGCTAATACTCTTATATCACAAATTTTGCAACCTAAATATTAAAATTAAAATTATTAACTTGTTTTATTGTATTGTTTATAATTTTTTACTGTACATGTAATTAGGTTCGAATTTAAATTAATAATTTGTAGCTCATATTTTTGGAGTTTGTCTTCTTAAACTTCTAATTGTGTTATCAGCAAATAAGAAAGTTGTCAGGTCATTTTTTTTTCCATTAGCCATTTGCTGAATACTCGGTAAATATACAAACGTAAACAGGCGGCGGAGATGAGTTTCCTAAGACAAGTAAAAGGATGTACGAGACTTGATAGAATAAGAAATGAGGACATAAGAGAAGAATTGAAAGTACAGCCTTTATTGGATAAAGTCACGAATTACAGACAGAAATGGATTGATCACATGGATGGAATGAGTAAGGAGAGATATCCATTGTTAGCAAGAAATTATCAAGCAAGAGGAAGACGTAATATTGGAAGACCTAGAAGACGTTGGGCTGATGCATTATGAAGTCGGAACGGGCAATTGCCTAATCCCTGGAGTGATGATGATGATAATGATATATAAATGTAACAGCTGCATTAATAACGGACAATTTTATCGAACTCCCAGATTTACAAAAACATTTACTTAACTTGTTTTAATAATAATAAATAATAATAATAGTATTAATAATACAAATACTGTAATAATAAATTTTATTAAATAAATGATTGTTTATTATTATTATTATTATTATTATTATTATTATTATTATTATTATTAATTATTAATTATGTTTTATTTTCTCTGGCGAAATTAAGACAACAAAGCCGTAAATTAAATACATAAATTTGAAGATATGGAAATTCAATGTTTTCAACAGTTTCTCGCTGAACACGGGCTCAGGAGACGAATATTAATTCCGTTCACAAGTTGAAACATGTGCCTTCTTGTTATTTATGGTGAGGTAGAAGCAGAATCCCAATGTCCGTTCAAATCCTTTTCGAACAAGAGACGTGAGCCGCAGGGGTCCAGGTCAACTTCTTGCAGAACTTGTAATGACCGTGGGACACCTCCTCTAATAAATGTAGATTCAATTCCTCTCCGATCTTAAGCGTACTTACCCAGATCTATTATCGCAAAATTACGTGCAAGGTGTTTATAATTTCTCAGTATTACACAAAATTAGCCCTACTAAAACGTATTGTCCTTAGGGAATTCAGTATAGTCTATAATATTTTAAAGAGAGTTGGATGTGAAGAACGGTAAAAAGTAGCTCATAATACAGAAAAGTATGTCTCTGACTCTAATTACCTGATAATATTACAATATGTATTGTGTTGGTTGCCGTTCGCATAGGGTTCAGATGGAATTTCTTTAAATTAACCTAGGAAAAGTTTACACAAAAATTCCAAATTCACTTTATTTATTTCACCAAAATCCACTGACTTCACACAATTATTTATTTGCTAATAAAGTCTCTTCCTTCACAATCAATTGTATCACTCAGTTATTTGCATCCTCTCACGGTTTCATTTAGAAAACCATCTTGTCTTCACACCTAGGTCACGTATAACACTTTTCGTCCGATGATCCCACCTCATTACATAGGCAAGGGTAGGAATAATGTGAAATCCAAACCGAAACACTTCTCGAGTAGAAGACTCGAGAACCGACTTTTCCAGAATGAAAGTATAGACGCATGTGGAATTTTCTCCATGGGCTTTCCGATTCGTGAGTCGTCAGCGATTCATGAGTTCGCAGTCTGACCCAACTCTCGCCGTCGCCCGTGAAAATAATCAAAAGCCAATCCAGCGAACAAACACACACTGTCTCTCTCTCTCTCTCTCTCACACACACATTCATATATATGCATATGGGCATTTTTAGATATCTTAAACTATTCAGTCTGAATTACATTTTTAATAAATCGTGTCACACTACTGATACACTACATGAGGTAGAGCTCTGTTTTTAGACTACTTTACTCACTATACATTGAAGTTCCTGTAGCAGGTCAGAAAAATAGTGTTTCAAAATCCATATTTTCCTTATAGCCCGGTCAAGTTAGCTCAAAAAATAGGGGTAGGCTTGCAAAAATTCGCATAGAGCTGAAAATTGGTACGAATGTTGGGAACATCATTATGAATGAAATGTGAAAAGTCCCCATCGATTCCACATCTGCAAAAAAAATTATTCAAGGTCAAAGTTCGCGAATATGTTTTTTTTTTGCATTTTTCAGCCAAACGGTAAGTTTTATCATAAAAATAGGTCAGACAAACAATGTAGACAATGAAATTATCTACAACAATTGTTCTTATCCTTTTTTCATAAGAATCACCATTCTTGAGATATCACCATTTGAAACACTAAAAACAATAATATTCACGCTTTTCAACCGCAAGTTAACCTCCTATACATCATGGGATATTTAATATAGTACAAATATAGGTTAAATAACTTCTTCTTCTTCATCTTCATCTTCTTCTTCTTCCTCTTCCTCTACGCATGAAAGCTGGCAGCTTGTTGCGTGTTCATTCACTACAGGTCCGGGGTATAGTGACGTCCTTCCATCGTAGTTGTGGTCTTCCTAAAGGCCTTTTCTGCTGAGGTGTCCAGTCACGTACTTTGTTCACCAATCTACTGTTATCCATTATATCTATGTGATCGTTCCAATTTAGTCTTCTATCTTTTATCCAAAGGTTTATAGGTTCAATTTCACTTTCTTCTCTAATAACAGAGCTGCGAATTTTCTCTCTCTGCGATTTTCCCATAGTTGAATAATATATATACAAATTATATATTATATGATTGTGATTGTGGAAAGCAACGGGAAGCTACCACACCTACACAATTCCCTAGTAAAGCTGAAAGTATAGCATGGAAATGCTATGATTGCAGTGAAGGACCTGCATTCGGGCAGAATTACTATGAATGGATGATTGTGATACATAAAAAAGAAACTAAGTCCCTAATTTAATTGGCCCATATAACCTTAAACAACCATCTGCCGACTATTCTATTTTGTTGTGGGTGGCGACAGTCATATACCTGTTTTTTTTTCTGGGAAGGCACAAACGAAAGACTTTTAGTATAGTGTTGAACGTTCCTTACAGTGAATACACGTGCTTGTTAATAATATTTCTTAAAACAATTTGTGCTGATCAATAATTTAAAAAAAAGTCACAATTTTGCTTTGTCCATAGTACACCTTTGACTGAAAATGAAACAGTTATTGTTGATCGTGAAATGAAGACTTTGATCGATTCAAGTGTTGAAAGAAATTATGGGTTTTCTGAATACCTGAAGGACAAGAAATCTGTGACAATTCATGTGCAGTGCCGTAAAATGTACACTTGGAAGAGTTCTATTGCTGCAGCTAAAATACCGCATGAGATGGAACAAGCCAGTACATCTGAAATCAGTCCACCTCGTACTAGAGCACGCGTAAGTGAATCAGTTTCTTGTTTAAAAAATATTGCTTATTTTGTGGAGGTGAAGCGAATGAAGAGGCTGAGAAGAAAAAAGCGCAAAATGCTAGATGTAAAATTCATAAAGTTGCTACACTTGAATTTAAAGAATCCATTCCGAAGATAGCTCGGTCTCGTTCTGATGCGTAATAAAAAAATTACTGCACGTATTCAGTACGAATATGATTTAATTGATGCCGAGGCTAGGTACCATAATAACTGCTATAATTCCTTCTTCATACTCATCACTGGGAGTAAAATCGGTCGATCTCAAGATGAATCTACTAATGTTGCGATGGAGAAAAAAGTGATGACTGTCAATTATCATTGGAAGAATTTCAAAGTAATTGTAAACATCCAGCTTTAGATAACAGATCAATTAAGATTCGATTGAAGTTGAAGTATGATCATTACGATATTCTTAACCAAGCTTGGAATGAGAAAAAAAAGTCAAAATGAAAAGAAAGAACGATTTACAATCACCAAAGCTGCAGCAGCAATCATTCGAGAGGACATTCAATCTTTAGTATCTGATAATATCAATTACCCCCCGTCTGGCCGAATGTTTGAAAATATTAACAGCGATATTCCGTCGTCATTGATTTATTTTATTGAACAAGTAAAAGTGATCCCACAACAGGCCTCAGGAGACCCTTGGGGTAGTAGGAGGTTAAGGCTCCACTTTTTCTAGACAATCGGCACTTTATGTCAGCCGGGTTGTCAGCCCTGCGTGACGGCCGCCTTTACCCCAGAACAAGCGTCTGGTACTCATTTCAGTTAGAGGCTGAGTCGACCCCAGGGCCATAGTGCCGCCAGAGGGTTTGGGTCAGTTTAAAAATCCTGACCCCAACGGGACTTGAACCCTCGACCCTAATTCCTAAAAATAAACAATTTAAACCAGAACTATTGAAACTTTTATGTACTAATATCAGCCACAGTATTATGACTGCTGTTAGCCTAGATATTTCAAATCAAAATTGCAATTTGGTCAATTAATAGATAATAATTTGTAACCAATTCAAACGTTACTCCCACCTGCTCCACAAATATTCTTAATACCATTTTTTGCAATTGCAAAAAGGGCTGTAGTGCAAAATGTGGTGTTCACCAGTATGTACAAATTGTCAAGGCCAGTCTTGCTCCAATGTTGAATCAAATGGAACAGATGAACATTTACATGATTTCAATGAGGAAACAACTGATACATCTTTCTCAGAACAATTAACAAATATCCAGCAAGAAGAAGAAGACATTACTGTCGTAGTAGAATTCGAAGATTATCGGTCACATTAACATTACCCGGAATTAAGAATAATGTTTGCTACTTAAATCTTTCCCAATAGTACCATATTTTAATTAGTAGATTACTATTTAATAAAACTTAATCACAATAGACCGTCGTGTATACTTTTCGAAGGCACCACATTAAAAAAAGAAAAATGCGCCAAATACACTACCTCACAGGTGGCGCGGAAATGTGTGTATATAATGTATCATACGACTTCAAATTTTAGAATCGCGATATCTCAAGAATGGTGATTCTTATGAAAAAAAGTATAAGAACAATTTGTAGCCAATTGTATGATCTACAACTTTTATGAGACCTATTTTTATGATAAAACTTATCGTTGGCTGGAAAATGCAAAAAACCCCATATTCGCGAACTTTGACCTTGAATAACTTTTTTTGCAGATGTGGTATCGATGGGGACTTTTCACATTTCATTTATAATGGTGTTCCCAACATTCGTACCAATTTTCAGCTCTATGCGAATTTTTGTAAATTGAAATGTCTATTTTGACCGGACTATTAATATATTATATGAACAAAACTTATTATTCAAAGTTAAAATTCAATCAAATTCCATGTTCAAAATGTTACAGATATAACAAGAAAATTATTAGGGGAGTTATATATCACTTTTTTAAATACACTAATGATTTTATTGGTATAAAATCATAAAATATACATTCAGTATACCCAATTCGCCAATTAATAATTGAAACATATTGACTCTCTTAATTACTAGTTGGTGAAATGGGTATATTAACTGTATAGAAGAAAACACATAACAGTGGCAAGGCATCAATGGAAGCTCTGGATGCGGCGCTTCTCTACATTTTTTACAAAAATAAACTATTTAATTAATAAATATGGATTTTCATCAAGTAAACACCAACTCAATTGATTATTTGAGATATTAATTAAAATTATGAAATTATAAAATTCTTACGTTAGAAAGTTGTATTATATTTATATAAATTAATATGTAAATAATTTATAAGTTAAATCTGTACACTAGTGTCATCTATTGGAGCTCTTCCAAATTACATCATCCATTTCCGGTGGATTGGATGCACTACGCCAAGCCGCGTGATACCGGTGTCATTTCATGCGGGAGCAGTTGAGAGAAAAAGCAAAGTTTATTGCCCTCAGTTAGTATTGAAAGAGCAACGTTCTATTCATTGTACTTAGTTTAATTGTTTATAATACATAGTTTGTAATATTTTATTGCGACCTTGTCAATAGACAAGTATTGTTAATATATATAGTGAATTTTCAAGTGTTGATTGTAATTTATTTTTTGCGCGTTTTGTCATAAGCGAATCGCACAAAAGCTCGCTAGCGATGAGCTTCGAAGCCGCGAATATTCAAACGGAGTTGGAATAGTATCATGATGAAAGTTAAAAATTAAATTGTACCTGTTGTTAGATGCCGTCGTCCTCAACTTTGTTGAAATATTGTGTATTGAATTAACAGGAGCGCTTTCGGAAGTCATCTTCCATCAGCAGGTTGAGCTTCCGATACTCGTTGTTGTTGTGTACGGTGATGAATACTCCAACTGTTTGTAACAGCATGAACCTGTAATATGTGAGTGTGCAACTGGAAAACTTTTACAACACCCGTTTAGTTCACTTTAATTTCAAGACAAAATAAAATTAATAGAAAATTGTAGATCTACACAGCCTCTCAGTGAATTAAATACTCAATATAAAGACCGTAAAATTTTCACAGGACATTTGGATCCAAAATCCTGTCAAACTATCCCCTGGTTATGTGGTTGCAATAATCTCAAAAAAATTGTTTTGCTGGCCGTGTCTTTTGTTCTCGCCTGAAAAGAACGTTTGGAACAAGACGGGCTTTGAGTATCAACACTTTTAAAATTCATATTAAAGCACCGTTGAGGTTATGTAATAAGATGTTAAACATAAAATAGGTACCTGGTAAGTCAGTCATCCTCAACTAAATTATTATACTTCATCCAAAAATTCCAATATGGAGGCCTTTCAAAATCAATATTTCATCATCTGTATTTTAACTAATACTGATCAATTAAAATGCAGAAGATGTAACATTGATTTTGAAAGGCTTCCATATTGGAATTTCGGGATGAAGTATAATGATTTAGTTGAGGAACCTGACTTACCAGGTACCTATTTTATATTTAACATTTTATTATGGTTTTGAGTATTTAAATATTTTTCATAAATCCCAAACAAAACACAGACTCTCATTTGAAACAGTTCGACAAACTATAATTGAATTATGTCTAACATCTCTTTTTTATATATAATCATGCAATTTTTGGTAAAGTTTTTTTTTTTTTCACTATGGAGCTTACCTTCTCCCCAAAGTTAAATAATCACTTTGTTATTCATGCAGAAGTTGAGAAAACTGTACTGCGATGGTTAAACTTCTACTAGCGTATTAAAATGTGTTTAAAACTGTGAGCTTTAAGATATCTAAAAATATGTTTATGTTTTTTATAAAGACACATGTGTGATTAATTATATAAAAATGTAAATAATGTCAGGAAATTAGAATCAGAGATACATTATTTTAATTGCGAGCTACCTTAATTTACTTCTTAATTCTGTGCACAATCTCCTGAAAAAATCTACCGTAGTAGTAGATAAAACGTCGAATTTAAATAAAACTGAATCTCGGCCATTCTTCAGCCAGAAGACCAGATTAACAAGATGTCCAAATTTTTGATTGATTATGGTACATCTCTCAGATGTCTATTACTTTTTTATATAAAGATGAGGGAACTTATTGCATTCAAATCGGCATGTTTACATCAAACAAATAAAAAAATTGGATATATATATATATATATATATATATGAGATTTTGCCACCTCATTAAAAAATTAATGAAATAGACAAGTCTAATTTTTAAAATAAAGTTCTTCAGATATTCAACGCAGTCAATTCGATAAAGAAAATCTCTTCTTCTTCTTCTCCTTCTTCTTCTTATTCTTCTTCTTCTTTACTTCACGGGCTAGGCAAAGTGCCTGTTCCGCCTCACAGTTGTTCTGTCCACCTTTTCACTGGCCTTCCTACATTCCTTGAACCTATTGGCTTCTAGTTAAATGCTTCTTTTGGTAATCTTGTTACGTTCGTTCTTTCTACATGTCTAACCATTTTTCTCTATATCCTTTGATTTTATCATTTAATGGATATATATTTAACTCTGTTGTTATATCTTCATTCTTTAACCGATCCATTCGTGTGCAGCCTTTTGTTCTTCTAAGGAAGTTCATTTCTACACTTTGTATTCTACTTTGTACTTTTCTGAAAATCTCTCTAGGAATTATTTAAATATCAAATTCTATGTCCTATATTGTTTTTGTTATACATCTGAATTAAAAAAAAATGTCGTGGATATAACGTTCATCTACATCTTCTTGATTTTAGACAGGCTTTGGATACTGTTCTATGTACGAATACGACTCTTTTAAGACCTGTTAGAATTATTGTACAAATTAGATTAATAATAGGAAGAATGATCAGTCGCTATTTTAATGTAGTAACAGTAGACCTATTATTGATTGATTGAGGGTCTTTCCACTTTTCAGCGGTTGCCCTTTTACCAGCCGGCTGCTGGCCCTTCACATCCACATGTGTCAATCACAGAGGTAGATGATCAACAGCCAAGTGTAGGGGTGACATGTGGTTAGCATGTCGAGTCCCCCAGCCGTTATAGCTGGTTCCTCAACCTGGAGCCGCTACTTATTGTAGCTACCCAATTGCCTCACGATGCGTAGACCTATTATTATTAACTAATATCAATATTAAATAAACTTAATTTGTGTGTTATTTTCAATAATGGAGGTTGACAGTTGATCGAATATGATCCCCCATACACCCCTATTCTGTCTTACAATTTCCCATCGTTCTCTGTAAATCAGACCCCACAACTCCAGTATTTGAAATATTGTCTTGGCTCCGATTGGAAGACAGGCGAAAGATACATTGCCTTTGCTTCTTATACAACACTTTTTCCACTCATCACCCCTATATATTTCTACTCGCTTCTATTCACTATCCTCCCACCATAACAAACACACGATCGGAGAAAATTTAACTCTAGCTGTTCCTCTTCATCGAACATCTCACTATTCCTCATCTTTCCTTGTTTCAGCCACCCGATTTGCAATTCCCTCCCCTCATATCTCAAGGACTGACCGACTCAAAAACAGTTTTAAAAAAACTCACTTCATATTTCCTTAGACAATATAATATATGATAGTGTTCCATGTATACTCTTATTATTCCTTTATATTTTCAACTTTCTTTACCAAGCCAATTACTAATTTAATTATAGGTTAATATTATTATTATTATTATTATTATTATTATTATTACTTTTTTTCTTTCGTTACCTTGTCAACTCTATATATTGTGTGACATATACCTATTATCTATCATTAATCAACATGTAGATAATTCATAATTGTTATTGTATGTATAATTTAACCCTGGTGAAGTGGAAGAGAAGAGCTTAAGGTCTTAACTCCATCAGTTAAAATAAATAAATATAATACGTTTAGACCAATATCAAATCTTTCCTTAATAGTATTTTCCCACCTCATTATTCACCTATCTTCTGGGCGATTGTTCTCTCATTTTGCTATAAGTAGTTTCCATGTCCCTTTTCTATTCCCATTCGAACTACATGTCCTGTTCATCGCAGTCTATGAGACTTAACTGTTCTTATTACATCTAGTTTCATGTAAGTTGTTTTAGGTTACTTTTATGTAGTTTTCTCCATTCACATGTCTGTTCATCTCATTTTGATCTCAACATTGCAAGTAATACAGTAATTTATTCTCAACTAGGTCTTCCACTAACCTGTTCTCCTCTCTTAAAGTAAACTACTCTATATAGTTTCGGATCCGTCTAACATCGGATGTATCGCCATTTTATTTGTTTTTAATTGCACACTTTTTTAGAGAATATGAGGTGACAAGTGTCCCTATAATGCGTAATGGCATGAGTTTTCAGAGTTGCTATGTTTAATTTCACTTATGCATCTCATTCTTTTGGCTCCTAACATAATTAAATATTTTAAAATGTTGGTATCTACATCATTATATGCTGCATAAACAGGTTCTTAATAGTGAAAATAAATGTGGACACTAATGGGTCAGGCCTAATAGATTCATTTAAATTGGTAATCAAATAAAATGTGTTGCTAAACGGAAAAAGTAACGCATTCATATCGCATTAGAACTGTTATTACAGTGGGATACTATTCCTTTCAAGGAAATGTCATTCAGGATTCATTTAGTTTGCATAAAAATGTAAGTCGTATATATTGAAGGTTAAATGATTTTTTTTTCGAATATGTAAGGTAGTAACACCAATAACAGACAAAAATGCTTTAGGTCTTAATATATTAGCTTGTCTACTGATTACATTTTAGAGGGTAAAACATTTGAGAACTCTGATACCGGTACCATGTAGCGTGTGAAATTTCCAGAAAAGCTGTTTATTATTTTTCTGGCAGTTTCATCATACAGTATTTTAATACAATCTGAAGAAAAAAAATAAATATTTATTGGAATAAAAAATTCATCTTTGTCCAAAAGACCAAGGAAAGATGTGATAATCTTCCGACTCTTTGGCTGCCCACTTACACCGAACCTCAACCTAAAATCATTGAAGTGTGTAAATAAAATGGTTCTGTTTTGAACAAAGAACATTTAATGAAATTAAGTGATTATGGTAGAACTTAAATATAATATGGGAAGGACAATATCTCAATTCCGCAATATTAAACATGACTTATTTTTTATTTAATTCTGAGATATTTGACTGACGTCATTAATCTTACAAAGACAAGTTAAATGTATGAACATTAAGTATGTACACATATACATATATATATTACAATTACATACATTAGATTATTCACAAGTTCATAATTTTATCTCTGACTTCCCAGCATCCGTCCACGAAACTGTAAGCTGAGAGTGATGGACAAATGTTGAAGTTATCAGTATCCATGATATTATAAGTACGGTAGACGATACAATATGGTCTTGGTAAGATGCCAACATGAGTACGATGATTAAAGACATGAAGACGAGCTTTGTTGAAGCTGTTTCTTCAGAAAAAAACGCTTTAATGGATTTATTGTAGTACATACCAGACATAACCACCAATTCTTTTCTGAAGAAACCGCTTCAACATGAACCACCTTCACATCTCTTTACCTGGTACAATAGGGCTTTTATGCGGTGAAAAAAGGCTCGTTTCCATTACTACAAATTTGTCCCGCAACATGTTGAGCGTCATGTGCTGTCACATGTGCCCGAAATTTGTTGAAATGGAAACAGCATAGGTATATCATGTTGCAGCACAAGTTCCGGGGACAAAAATGTGCCAAGCGACTGCAGCGGTCAACATGTGCCGCAATTTGTGCCACAGAAAATGAAAACACACTGCAACATGTCCTAAGGATATGCACATGCGCAGTACAGTCTATATTCTCTGTTTATTACCCTGTGGTCTTCCAGACCCTGAGCTGCGATATAATTCTAATAAAATAATTCTAATAAAATTCTCGTTACCACTTTGGAAACGCAAGTCTCTCATCAACTAGTTGTAGGCTCCTTCGGAATGTCTTTTCGCTATAAAACTTCTAATTCACCATCTCAGTCGTTTTCACCTTTTTTTAAGAAGTTCATAGTATGCCCCTGCCATTACCACAAAAGCTGAAGTAGATGAGTTGTCCCTTCGCCCAAATGTTTGAACCTCAAGAAACACTGGATAACACTGTATTCACCTGTCTGTTCATCTCTCTTGGGTCCAAAAATTTTCCTAAGTACTTTATTCTCAAATAATCGTAATCTCCTTTCCTCCCTTAAAGTAAGAGTCCATGTTTCGCACCCATATAATATAACTGGTAGAATAATAGTTTTATATATTTTCAGCTTAACGTTTCTTGAAAGGAGTTGGGACATCAAAAGTCTCTGCAATGCATAATAGCATGCATTTCCAGAATTGAGCCTATGTTTAATTTCTTTGTGCATCTCATTCCTATTTGTGATTATTGTTCCTAGATATTTGAATCAGCCACTTCCTCAAAATTTCCCTCATTTGTCATTAACTGTCCATTTCCATTATATACTGAATTTCTACGTGTGACCATATATTTAGTTTTACTGATATTTACTTCCAGTCCGAATTCTTAGTGTTACTCAACATGTGTGCGTGTTGGCCTTTAGTATCTCCTCGCTATCGGCCAGTAGTACTACGTCATCAGCATAAACTAACAGTTTATTAATACCATTCAGTTGTAAGCCTCTCTCATTCTCTAAAGAGTTAATGGCATGCTCTAGTACAAAATTAAATAGTTGAGGAGATAGTGCATCTCCTTGCTTCAACCCATTCTGAATTTCAAAGGTGTCTGAAAACTGTTTGCCTACACGCACCCTACTCTTTGAGCCATTTAGACACATCATATAAGTCTAACTAACTTTTTAGGAATTCCGAACTCCAGCAGGATACTATATGACTTCTCCCTCTTCATTGAATCATATGCTTTTTTGAAGTCTACATATAGTTGATGTACGGTACCATTATATTCCCATTTCTTTTCTAAACAGTAGAACAATGACGCGCTATATGTGCATGGTACATGCTGCGCGTCATGTGCCTCCAAATTGTCAGAATGGAAACGAACATTTAACGTCGTGTCAATCTGCAGTTCTTGATGATGCAACAGTTACTTTTCTGGACCATTCTACGAGTTTGTTTCGTAGCGCTTCTTTCCAAAGTTTGTCTCTGATCTGATTCTTAGTTTATCATGGAAAGCTTTTCTTACACCATAGCGTCTACTTACAGCTTACCTAGTGTATGGGGTTGTGCAGGGAAACGTCTAAAGAATTTCTGTAGCTTGCTCTGCTAGTAAATCTATAATTTAATCTTCTACAATTCTCAATGTGACCATATTCAATGCCAAATGCATTTGATTCCTTGAATTACATTACAAACAAATAAATATCACATTACAACGTATTCAAAGCATATGCAATATGTTAAAACTTAATTTTTGAGTCGGTAAAACTGAATAAAAACAAGAAAAACTATATAATTGACACAATTTAAAGAATGGTTTCCATAAATTCCATTGAATTATACTTTAGTACTAGGAACCAACTGATTCGCTACAACCCGGAAGTACATGTTATAGCGGACATAAGTTCTCCATTTCTTGAGCTAATTTTTTTCGATCGTCCCCTTTTTAATGCATCTTCCTCAAATGATGGATAATGTTATTTTCCCATCTCATTCTTGCTACTTACTAGTCGCTTTCTCACTGGTTTTCCTTCAAAATAGAGGAAAATTGCCCTCACCCGATGGCATATTTACCTTGTCGTGCTGGATTGGCTTATGTGCTTAAATAACTCCTAGAGCTAGGCGGCGGTACATTGCTGCCAAAAGGATAACCCGTGCCGGACAGGTCAAAGGCGATAAGCATGGCTAAAAAAGTATCTTGGGCAGTAAATCACTAGATAAAATTAGAAATGAAAACATCAATGAAGTGTTTAAAGTATATTCAATAGAAAATAATTTAGGTCTAGAAGATTACAGGATTATATTTTAATCCCATCTAAAATTAATGCAATAATAAAAATTCCCTGAACTAGATATATATCATCAAACATGAAGAAACGGAGATCTTGGAAGTCCAAGAAGAGGTAGAGATCCCCAATGACGCAAAAGGCATTTGTGCATGAAACGAAGTGAAGATGATGATATTTTAATTCTTACCTATTTATTTTCTTTTATTCGGCATATAATACAGCTGTATGATTTGCGTTTTTAATGTATTAATAATAATAATAATAATAATAATAATAATAATAATAATTATTATTATTATTATTATTATTATTATTATTATTATTATTAATGTATATAGATATGTTTTATAGCCTATAGTTTTGTGAAAATTCTCCTGAACATGAATTTACACTTCCCAAGGGGGGAACAATTACTTTCTGTTACTTATAATATTTCCCCATGGACTAGTGGTTATCAACTCGTCTCTGCTTCCGACATTTCCAAAGGAGACCGATAGATTTTTAAGGCATAAGAATCCTTAGAATGGTTCCTTTGGAATGCAGATAAAACCCTGGGTCCCGGGTCATAGAATTATGGCATATAAAATCAACTTATTCTTTCAGTAAAACCTCTGAGCCAAATGTGTCCGTTTCTATCACATCCAGATTTGAATTCCCAGCTCTTAACCATACAAAACATTTTTAGAACAAACATTAAGGGCTAATATAGGCATAATTATGTTATTCTCTGACTTCATGGTTCTTTTAATCTATCCTTTGCCGCTCCTTTGTTAGGAGTTTCTTGACAAAGTTCATTTAGATATACTTATTTCCTAAAGTAGTCGTGAGTGTCATGTGGTTAGCATACCGACCCAATGAGTCATCTAGAAGGCAACGTAGGTATTACTTGGATGTCTGAGGGTCAGTAAATTTTGCTCAGATGCCTCATTTCTCAGGCTCAAAGTTATTTTACGAGCCTGAAATTATTCAGTCTCGGAACCCATGGAAGACTTGTTCCTTGGAATTTTCCATCCTAATACATATTGACCCCGGTCGGGTTTGAATTCAGGAATCTTGGCAGAGGTAGGAATACAACCTCTAGACCACCGCGACCGACTGTGTGTAATATTACTATTGCAATTGTTTTAATGTTTAATGCATTAGTACAGTAGCCTCTGGGGTAGTAAGTTATTTTTATATTTGATTAAATAGAATTCAGTGCAGTATGACTAATGTTGTCAGATACTGGTGCAGTTACCTTGTGTGATCGTAAAAACACGCAGGCTCTACCTTAAGTAGAGGCAAGTTTCTTGAATATTGTTTACTTGTAATGTCTTAAGAACCAATCATCACCTCTGTTACCAATGAGCATTCTTTACTTCTGCCGTCTTGTTCAAACGTACATCAAGTTTTCTTATGGAATAATAGCGGAACAAAACAACGTCCTGCAAAATGAGTTATGGTACATTCTTCATGTATTGTGTCTGGCAGCCTCGGGGTTAGCATGACTCACAATGTAACTTCTTAATTGAATAACTTCCTTTTCTGAATGTACTAACATGCATTCTTACTGTAGTCATCTTCTATAACTCATTCATTCAGTTGTTCCTCTCGTAGCTGCAGTGTTACAGGTTACACTTATTAACGCTTCCAATTCTCAGACAACTGAATCCAGTTCGTATCATCAATATCCATTTCCTTAAGGTCCATTCGAATATTATCATCCCACCTATGGCTGAAAACTTCATGAAACTACCTTGATCTATTAGCTGATTTCTGACCTCACATCCACATCTGTCATTTGCATAGGTGGAAGGTCATCAGCTAGTCTGGGGATGACATGTGGCTAGTGAGTTAATACTTCTAAAATTCATTACGAAATACCTTTGAGGTCACTATGTAAAAGTTAGATAGGCCTATATAAAATTAGAATCCGATAGCTCACTCGTTCTCAACAAGATGAAATTCTGTAAATATTTTGAAGGCCTTTCGGAAGCATATGTTTCATCCTCTGCTTATGAAATTGCACTAACTGCTGCTTGTCGGAATATTGTGTTGAGGGTTCAGGTCACTGAGTGTGTTCTCATTAAGTTTACGTTCTTGGTTTCCTTTGGTTAACCATCTCTTCAAGGATATTAATTATTGAGTCATTCTCTTTATGTCAATACTAATCAAATTCATTGTTAAAACCGTTGAGATGGATAGTCATAAAATAAAATAAGTTAAAATATACCTAACTGGAAAGAGAAACAGATATTAATAATACATGGACTACACTAACATACACAGGCCACGAAACCATAAAATTGGCAAAATCATTGAGAAAAATAAATAAAAATTTAAACATAGCCTACAAAACTAATAATAAACTAAATAATGTAATAAGTAACAAAATAGAAAAACATAATACATTTAATGGTAAGGGAGTATATATATTAACATGCAAAGACTGTGACAAGTTCTATATAGGTAGAACGAAAAGAAGCTTCAGCATAAGGTTTAAAGAACATCATAGTCTAATTACGCTAAGCACATAATAAACGCCGGTCATAAAATGAACTCAATAGAAGACAGCCTTACAATAGTACACAAAGAGGGAAATCCAACAAAAATCAACATATTGGAAGACCTGGAAATTATCAAGGAAATAGACAACAAGCCGTTAATAAATGAAAGCACTCCCAGACTAAACAACCCACTGTACGATATCGTCAGGAAGAAGCTTTAGTCACGACAACACCACATTAGGACCAGCAGCGTCAATCATCATATCAGATAATGCAGCGAAGAAAGAACTGCTGAAGATGGAACGGATATTCTGAAAGGCCTACAGACATAATGAATACATATTTTATAAGTTGAGGGCGACGGATCTTACCTAAGAAGGTATATTTTAACTTCTTTTATTTTATCTCTTTATGTATTAGGCTATGGATAACATGTTGCTGATTGTATTGAATTTGGTGACTTGTTTGTGTTACATATTTGGCAAAACTTGATTTACCCTCATTATTTTAAGACCCTTAATTTATTCATTTTAATGAAATAATATCTACAGTGATGTTTCCCCATCTAATTTAACTCTAAATTCTTCTGTACTATAATAAACTTTAAATGTTTGTTTACAATAATTTTTTTTTTTACTCTTTGTCTTTCAGGGACTAGTCGATTATAGAAAGTTTAAAAAATACTATATTAAATATATTTTTAGTCCACCGCTGTGGTCTCGAGGTAGCGTGCTGCCTTGTCACGCAGCGGGCACAGATTCGATCCCCGGTCGGGGCAGTTTCCTGGGTGAGGTGTTTATCCGTTTTTTCCTCACCTGTACAACAAATGTCAGGAAACTTTAAGGTTCAAACGATTCCCGAACATCATATGGCCATTGCAATCATTATCATTCATATTCATTTTGGATTAATCTTAGAAATAAGGACTCTCTTGGTGCACTACTATCATCATCATCGCCCATCATATCATCGGGGCAACGTAACCCCGCCTTCCAGGCCCCCAATCTCATAAGTTGGTTACAATTACGCCAGGGTTGGCTTTTTTTCATTTATTAGCTCATGCTTTATTTAAAGCATTACTTTTTAAATGCCAGGAGAGAATACCAGAAACGTCCAAAAAGGACAACCTGAAGCATTAAAAAATATATAATTTTTGTATATCTTATGCGTTTTATTTAAATAGTTTAGCTTATTTATCTGTATCGTATATTAGACCTATATATTTTGAACTTATAGTAGCAAAAATTGATGAAATATTTCTAAACGTTTACAAGGAAATTGATTTAAACATACATACAGGAACATGGAGTAGTTTCATGACTGAATTTTAATTTAAACAAACTTGCCCATATAGTGTCTGCAAAAAAATAGACTTGACAAAAGAGAATGGAAACAAAACGAATATTACAGAGACAAAAAAATCTAAATGTTTTAAATTGTACAATAGGCATAGAACAAGATAGGACTAGAGGATGGGTGGAGGATCGTTGGACTACCTTTTTTTGCCAACGAGTATTTATGAGGGCAAATATAATCGTCAACAACATAACTAAAGCGCAACATTATTTGAAGAACCGTTCTATTCCCCAAGGTAGTTCTGTGTATGTAGCGTTAAACGTTTTGAAGAAATTTAGGCAGAGGCAAGCCTAAAATTTAACGGAGCAAGAAAAAGTAAAGAAAACTCGTGCACTAAATTTGTGGACTAGAAACTAGATTAGTATAATGCAGTAACTTAAGTAAACACTATAGCATGTACTTTAAGTGAGTAAACATATCTTATTTTAAACATTATAGGGCCTATTATTTCTTATTAATGCTGTTATTAAAGATGATTCTTTAAGATGGCGAATTACACTGTCAGGCCATAGCCTACATGTAATCTGAATAAATTTTAATTTTCTTCCAGAGAATCGCTACCAAAATTAAAAATTGTTTAATGCAATATGTTATTTTAACATGCCTGTAGTTAAAATTTAATATGAATTTATGAAAATGCAATGAAGTTTAGTCATTTAAGAAGAAATTTAATTAATAAGAAGATTATATGCCTACTATTTTATTGTAAATGGATATTACCGTATATATATATATAATGTAGGCCTATATATTTACAATTCAGTGTTGTCTAAACGCTGTTATACAAAATTACGAGTATATAGGCTCAAACAATCTAAGGAAATATTATAAATGTTTTGTTTGTCACAGATAGCCTACTTTTTAAATATACATTGACAGTGTGTAAGAGAATGCAATGCCATGGAAATATTTAAAAACCTGACAATTTTTCCTACATCACATACTTTTTGCGTTTTATCAACATAAAGAGGACGCTTCGTAGATGACAACAAATAAGTTGAATATTAGGACGTAATAATGACGGGGGTTCAATACTACTAATTAATGAAAACAGAAGGTTTAATATCCAAACTAAAATATGGCGGAGATTATACAAGAAGAAATTTTAGAAGTTAATTAATTCAAATATCTTGGATCCATGTTAGTTTAACGTTATACAATATACACTGTAAATAAATTACCTTTTCACCGATTGTTCAAGTCAGATTATTTGGTCTATATATTTTTAAATTGTTTACCAAGTATGAACTTAATTTTATTTAGGACATAAACAATATTTTTATTCTTCTGTAGGCCTAATTAATGATGGATATGAGTATTTACGTACCGTACACAAAATAGCATCTATATTTAAAAATTATTCAAAACATATTTTACACAGGGTCCAAGGGTATGCATGCGCAATATAGTTTCCATTGCAAACACACAGCCTCTGAATATCAACTCCTCTCCCAACCTGCTCGAGGTGGACCTGCTAATCCGAGTAACCCAAATCAAGGTTGTAGTATAGAAACCCTTCGGCGATTTGGGTCGGAGAACTGATGGGAAGAGGGGGTCCTTTCTCTGGGATGATAAGAGACCCATGCTCGGGAAAACAAGAGTAAAGTCCACAACGACAACTAATTTTTAATAGGTTGGCGGAAGTGGCAACCCTCTAGATGGGGTTAGTACATCCAGGAGCTGGACCTAAAGCTTCGAGGTGGCAGCCCCACCAATGGTCTACTCTGCATAGCGTTGGTACCGCGATCAGAGGAAAACACATTACTCGTATTCTTCACAATGGAAACTCGGACGGACTTAACCATAGACGACCTCAGCGTAGAATTAAGGGGAAGAAGAGATGTCGGACGTCTTCGGAAGAGATGGTCTTAGATCTATTAGTAAAGACTGAACAGGCAACTCTTGCCTAAACCAGGAAGTGTAGAACAAGAAGAAGATTTTTACACTATAGTTACGTAAAATATGAATAGTAAGTAATGGTGATAATTAATAAATTCAATTAGATTTTACGACTCGCTTTATAGTGTCACTTCTTTATTAGTAATGAAGATGATGATGATTATGATGATGATAATGATAATAATAATAATAACAATAATAATAATAATAAAAAGTAAAGTGATCCAACTACAGGCCTTTGGGGTAGTAGGAGGTTAAGGCTCCTACTTTTTCAGGACAATCGGCACTTGATATCAGCCGGGTTGTCAGCCGCTTTACCCCCGGAATAAGCGCCTGGTACTCATTTCCGTTAGAGGCTGAGACGATCCCATGGTCATTGTACCGTCAGAAGGTTTGGGTCAGTTTAAAATACCTCGATATTCCGGCTTTAACCGCAGTGTCTTAGCCATTACGCTACGGCATGCCCCAATAATAATAATAATAATAATAATAATAATAATAATAATAATAATAATAATAACAATAATAATAAAAACAGCGGGAGGCTACCACGTCTATAATTCCCTAGTAAAGCTGCAAAGCATAGCATGAAAATGGTATGATTGCAGTGAAAGATCTGCCCTCGGGCAGAATTACTATCGAATGGAATAATAATAAATAATAATAATATTGAAGACAGTTCAGTTAAAATTGGGAAAAAATATAAAAATGGTATGTTGCAATACTCAATCTAATGAAAAAAAAACTAATTCAATAAGAAAATATATAATGTTAAAATGTATGATATATGTAGCTGAATCTTCGACATTAGTTTACATATAGCCTAAACAAATTACTGACTACTGGAATGGACTTCTAACGAAGAGTATGTAGTAAACAAATGAATAAATAAAAATGAAACGTACATTATAAAGGCGCATGCTAACACAAATCACTCGCTGATATATTTAGGGAAAAAGAAACGTTAATAAATTAACTTGGATAAGAAACTCCCGATTGGGAGCATCCTTGTCCTCACGTGGGAATTAACGGGCATAGAATAAATAACAGAATAGACATTATTAAATTTAGATTTTAGATTTATTTAGATTTAGATTTATTTAGCTTGGTGGAGGTAAGGCCATGTGGCCTTCTCTTCCACTCACCAGAACAAACATATATTACATCAGAATATAACAATCTTAATTAACTCTAATATTAAACACTAAGAAAAAATTTGATCAAAAGATAATATCTAATATATTACGATCTATAATACAACCAGTTAATATTAGTTAAAATTAAGACTAAAACTAATAATAAAATGTATACAAGCAAAGCATATTAAATTGTCCCTGTCTAGTGTATATAAAAAACAGAGGAAAATAATGAGATATAGAAAACTAATTTTACGATTATACAATATTTAAAACAAAACAAAAAAATATTTGTTATTCTTAATATTGTTTTCATAAATAATTAAATATATTAATATTGCTAAAAGAATACTATCAGTGAGGTGTATAAGTTAGTTTGTTATTAAATAATTCTTTAGTTTGTTTTTGAAGGATGCTATAGTTTGACAGTCCTGACATAGGACGGAAGGGAATTTCATGTTTTGGTAAGTGAGACCGTAAACGATAATGAATAATATACTGTGTGATGAGGCGGGATATAAAGGACAATGTGCTGATGGGATCGAGTGTCAATATTATGTGTGTCGGATAGTCTAATGAAGCGGCGTGATAAATAATTAGGCGATGATGTGTGAAGTATTTTATAGAGAAGGGATAAGGAATGGACAGTTCTACGATCTCTTAGACGAAGCCACGATAATTGTTCCAGGGATGGTGTAACATGGTCAAATTTGCGAAATAAAAAATAAAACGTGCGCAAGAATTATGAACACGTTGAAGTCTTTGAGTGGAATTAATATTTAAGTCTGTAAAAAGAGTGTCACAATAATCAAAATAGGGCATTGCAAGTATTTCTACTAACATTTTCCTAAGGGCGAATGGCAAACAATTTCGTACACGATTTAATGAATGTATTATTGAGAAGACTGTTTTGCATGTATGGTTTATTTGTGTATTCCAATTTAAGTTTTTGTCAATAAATACTCCTAGAATTTTTACTGTCTCACTATAAGGGATTTGAACTCCATTTAGTGACACATGCAAAACTGTGTTTAGGTTAATTGTAGATAATAGTCTCTGGTGACCCATAATGATTGATTGTGACTTTCTAGGATTTAATTGCAGTCCATATTTAACTGTCCAAGTCATTAGTGAGTCAAGATCCTCGTAAATTTTGGCAACAGCGTCATTTAGTGAATATTTGTCTGTGTGGATGTAGATTTGCATGTCGTCTGCAAATAAATTATGTTTACAATGCTTTAGGGAGTTAGATATGTCATTTATGTAGATTGAAAAAAGCAAAGGTCCAAGTACCGAACCCTGTGGAACCCCAGCTTTACGGAAGGACCAAGAAGAACATAATGTATGATTTCCTGTAACAGATTTCTGGCGCTCATGAAGGTAGGAATTGAACCATTTCGTGGCACTATCAGAGAGTAAGAGGTTTTTAAGTTTATGCAACAATAAGTCCAAGTCTACCATGTCGAATGCTTTACTAAAGTCCAGTAATGTAAGGATGGTAAGTTTTCGATTATCAGCAGCTTCGCGTATGTCTTAGCAAATATTTAGTAGAGCAGTATTTGTATTGTGTCCTGTCCTGAAGCCTGACTGAAATTGATCTAGAAGGTTGTGTTCATTTAGGTAGTCAGTCAGTTGTTTATGGACTAATCGTTCCAGAGCTTTTGAAAGGGTAGGTAAAATGCTAATGGGTCGAAAGTCGTTCGGGGTTGAGGGCGTTTTAACTTTAGGCAGTGGGCGTACGAGGGCTTGTTTCCACAATGAGGGATATGTAGAAGTTTGTAGCGAGGAGTTAAAAATATGAGTTATAGTAGGTAGTATAGCTTCGTTTATTTTATTCAGTAATGTAATATTTATACGGTCAGTTCCTTCTGCTTTGGTTTTTATTCGCATGATGGCTTTCTTTACGTCGTAATCTGTAACATATGAGAAGTGGAAATGTTCTCTGTCGGGTTGATTTGTCAGTGATAATTCATTTATTGTTTGTTCTTTATCCTTTGGAGTAGTAGTAGGTCACTACAGTGAAGTGATTATTGAGTGTGTCCAGGGAAACAGGTAATTTGTCTACCTGTGTGTCTTTTCTCCCAATTCCCATTCTATTCAAGTTTTTCCAGATTTCTGAAGTATTATAATAGACAAAAGTATTTTACAGCTGGTTGAAGAACGGAAGTTTATATAGTTTGGGCATGTTAAAATGACGGGGAAGGAAAAATTCGAAAATTGTTTTAGAATAGAATATCAAATGCCGAAGAAATGAAAACCACGAAAGCGTTAGATGGACGGAGTCCGGAGGATTAAGAACAGGGAGAAAATGACAGAAGAAGATGTTCAAGATAGAAATTTGTGAAGTTAAATTACCATTAGATGATGGAAAACTATCGTATTGAAGAAATGTCCTAAATATAAACATATTATAAATATACAACAATAAAAAGTACCGATGCAAAAACATCTTGCAACATTTTTGAACTCAGAGCACTTACATTCAGAATATTTTATGCATTTTGTGGCAAGAATGTTTCCTTGAGAGAATTACTGCATAACAAAGGAACTTTTAAAATCCATGACGAAACACCGTTGAGGTCACTACAGTATGTAAAATAGATACCTGAGATCTCAGTCGTCCTCAACTTTACAGAGTTGAGGACGAGGTCTCTACTTCATATTTTAAATTTAACAAAGGGACTGTCAACCATTGCATATTAAAAACTACCTTAAAATTTCTTTCAGAGAAGCGTTATGACGTATAAAGGCCGTGTCCAAAAAAAAAAGACTTTTTAACTGCAAGACACTTAATCCAACGCCAAAACTCTCATTTAAGCTATGAGAAAGTAATACAACACCAGCATTGGTAGATTGGATGACCTGTCGTCCGCGCCGCGTACCGTCTCACTCCACTCCGTTCTTACTCATGCAGAGAGTCCATCTCCTCTGTACAGAGGGTTGACATTGCTGGATTCTCGATTCGATTTCTGTACCTTGCTGATAAAAACGGCAGATAACTTTTTGCACGCGGCCTTCGTATATCACAACGCTTTTCTGGGTGAAATTTAAAGGTAGTTTTCGGCATGCAATGGGTACATTTCCATTTAAGTATATTTAATTATGCTTATTTGTTTACAGATGTCAGGGAGTGAGAAGTGTTTACCTCATCGCTTCAAGAAATGGTTAGTAGGCAACTAAAATATTATTTAGATGGAATGGTCGATATAATTTTGCTCTTAGGATTGGGTTTTTTTATGAGCCCGAAAATATTCCGATAGTGACATGCGTCTAAGTCCCTCCCGGAGAACATGACCCTTAGATTTTTCCACCCTAACTAATTAACTAACTAAACTAGTTAACTCACTATCATTAACGAACCCGTAAATTTATGGCCGAACGGACATAAGCTCTCCACATATTCCTATCCTAAGATAATGTTTTTTATCATCCACTGTATAATCTACTTCCTCAAATCTTTATTCCACCTCATTCATGGTCTACCAACTGGGCGTTTTCCTTCTGCTTTTCCTACAAGAAGTTTCCACGTACTTCTACCATTCCCCATTCGTGCCAAATGTCCTGTACATCGTAGTCTATGAGACTTAACTCTTCTTATTATATCTGGCTTCCTATAAAGATCTTATAGCTCACTGTTATGTAGTCTTCTCCATCTACTTGTCTCTTCATCTCTCTTTGGTCCAATCATTTTTCCCAGAACTTTATTCTCAAATACTTGTAATCTCCTTTCCTCTTTTAAAGTAAGAGTCCACGTTTTGCATCCATATAATATAACTGATAGGATAATAACTTTATATATTTTCAGTTTAACGTTTTTTGAAAGGAGTTGGGATGACAAGAGTCCCTGTAATGCATTATAGCACGCATTTCCATAATTGAGCCTATGTTTAATTTCTTTGTGCATCTCATTCCTATTTGTGATTATTGTTCATAGGTGTTTGAATTCAGCCACTTCCTCAAAATTTCCCTCATTTGTCATTAGCTGTCCATTTCCATTATATAATATATTCCTACGTGTGACCATATATTTAGTTTTATTGATATTTACTTCCAGTCCTAATTTCTTAGTGTTACTCAATAGTGTGTGCGTGTTGGTCCTTAGTATCTCCTCGCTATCGGCCAGTAGTACTACATCATCAGCATAAACTAGCAGCTTATTAATACCATTGAGTTATAGGCCTTTTTCATCCTCTAAAGTTATGATGGCATGCTCTAGTACGAAATTGAACAGTAGAGGAAATAGTACATCTCATTGCTTTAACCTATTGTGAATTTCAAAATTATCTGAAAACGGTTTGTCTACACGCACCCTACTCTATGTGCCAATTAGACACATTCGTAAAATTCTAACTAACTTTTTTAGGAATTCCGAACTCATGTAAGATACTATTATAACTCTGCCCTCTTAATTGAATCATATGCGTTTTTTAAGTCTGCATATAGTTGTTGTACAGTGCCATTATACTCCCATTTATTTTTTTAAATCTATCTCATACTGAAAATCTGATCTGTTGTAGACCTGTTTGTTCCATAAATCCAATATGATGATCTACTATAATGTCATCAGTATAGGGAATAAGTCTGCTTATTTATTAGAATTGTGTATAAAGTTGAAAGTAATGAGATGCCTCAATAGTTGTTGCAACCAGTTTTATCTTCTTTCTTATAGATCGATACGATAATCGACTTTTTCCATTAATTTGGAAGAGCTTCTTTTTCCCAAATCATACCAAGCAACTGATGTATCTTGTACATAAATGTTTTCTGTCCCTGGTTTTATTAGTTATGTTGAGATCCCATCTGAACTTGATGCTTTATACATCTTAAATTTTTCTTTCGCCATTCCAACCTCTAATGCACTTGGTTCTGTGACTTGTACATATTTGTCTTGTCTATAAATTATCCTCTTCAATATCCTGTTTAACATTCATTTGATACTAGATAGTAGATAGGGACAGAAGGAATCTCGTTAATCCATTCAATTATGTTTGTTCTAGCATTAAACCCTTTCTCCTCTATCCTAATTATTCTCTAATGTTCCTATTTCTTGCATTCATTTCAAGATCATTCCATCCTAAGAAAAAAAGAAAGACTCCCGGGTGGGTTTAATCACGCATGTCAGGACCGGAATCAAGGAACTTAACCCCTGGATTATAGAGGCCTATGGAATTAGAATAGCTCTAAATTTTTAATTGGCCAGAGTATTATATTAATCTGCAATCAAATATTGAATTCATAGTTAGAAGTTAACGGCGAAAGCAATTCACAATCGGGCTTTAGATACGTATAATTTTGAAAAATATTTTGTATTAATAATATCCCACAATACAGTGTTCCTCCTTCAACCCAAAGTGATTTATCGCCAGAGGTTCTTGTCTAAAGAATATTCTTCCCTCAAATCTCTAAAGTCCAGTCAGCTGGATCTCACTGCTCTTGGCGCCGCTATAGCACGCTAGTAAGGTTTGAAATTGCTGAGATGTTGTCAGCTGTATGTCTATTAACCGCATACATAAAGCAGCCACTCCAACTGAATTTCCATATCGGCAACACTGTCGTGAAAACATCAGAGCCGGAGACGCAGTGGCTGGACTATTGCTTCCATACTTTTCCTCACTTTATCTATCCAAGGTTCTCTAAGGTCTGCCTCTTCCAACTTCTTCCATTAGGTTTCCAATCAAGGAAGGATTTTTTTTTTTATTCTATCTTCTTCCATTCTAATGAGGTGTCCATACCATTTCAAACGTTTTTCTTCTATTTTTTCTAACTTTTTTTCAACTTGCATAATTTCCCTTATTGTGCTGTTACTTTCTTTACCTAAATTTGAAATTCTTGTCGATCGCCTCCAAAAATCCATTTCTACTGCTATCAGCTTGGTACTGAGTCTGCAATTGTAAATGGGGCCTCAAGGTACTCAAAAGCTTGAAGAGCTGTAAAGTATAGACCTAAAATAACTGTTTGTTGTTTTCGACTGTCCAGGTTTCGGACTCACATTATAAAATGTTTTGTAACAGAACTTGAAATATAGTTTTCTTTGTTCCGTATATTATTTTTCTATTCCAAAGCACTGAGTTCAACATAACAATGATTCTTCTTCCATCAGTTATTATTCTTTCAATTTCTGTAGTTTAATTCTTATTTTTATCTAAAATAGTTCCTAAATATTTAACATTTTTAACATTACGTATTCTTCATGAATTGCATTTTAGCTATCTGTTGTATCCAATGAAAGATTTCTGTTTTACTATAATTCATCTGTAATCCCATAATCATAATACTGAAAATAAAATAGCTATTTACTAACTTCTTGATCTATTTGCAATAACAAATTCTATATAATTTGAGTGAATTCCATTTGTGGATTGAGGTCAGGACTAATATTATCAAATACATATGAAAGCATGGGAAGTCATCACCATCCATCACGTGGTACATGAGGCTTCATTAAGGAACCGAGATTTCAATAAGAAGAGTTATTGTAGTTATGACCCAGAATCCATCAGTGGAGAAAGAATCTATATTTCTTTCTCAGCTTCAATGTCTGTCTTGCATTCATTCTTCTTCCTTTAGCAACCCTTCATTTCCGACGCATTACAATGCAGACGCAACAAGACAAATGATCAACTTAAATGCAGGTATCAAAAACCAAGTTTTCATTATTATACACAGGTTATTTTTGTACACGAAGAAACTTCTGTTCACGCCTGAACAAGGGATGTCCATACATTGTGTCATATTTCTTCTTCTTCTTTTTCTTTATCTACGCATGAAAGCTGGCAGCTTGTTGCGTGTTCATTCACTATAGGTCCGGGGTATGGTGACATCCTTCCATCGTAGTCGTGGTCTTCTTAAAGGCCTTTTCTGCTGAGGTGTCAAGTCACGTACTTTCTTCGCTAATCTACTGTTCTCCATTCTATCTACATGATCGTTCCAATTTAGTCTTCTATCATTTATCCAAAGGTTTATAGGTTCAATTTCATCATTCTTCGCTAATAAACAGAGCTGGCGAATTTTCTCTTCTCAGCGGATTTTTTCTAACGATTTTCTTTTAAAACTTTCATTTCGGTTGTTTCATTGATTTGTTTTGTTTTTCGAGTTTCTGTTGCTGCATTCACAAACCATATGTTAGAACTGGTCTTATGACAATTTGTATATTCTTACTTTTGTATCTATTCTTAAATTTTTATTTTTCCAAACAGACTTGTTTAAAAACAATCCCGATATTTTGTTTGCTATCGCTTGCGAGGATTGGATTTTCATTCTTGTTCTTCTGTTTGCTGCTATTAATTTCTGCTCCTAAATATTTGTATTCCATTTTTTCTATCTAACTTACTCACTAGTACTTATTGAACTGGGAGGGCCATGCCCACATCGACAAGAGCTCTCTATACAAAACTATCTTTGTTTATCTAATTATCCTTCCCTAATGCACCCTCCTTCAAATCATTCTTGGTCTTACTTACTGGAGCCCCCTTCCCTCTTGGTTTTATAATTAGAAAGGTTCCAGCCCCTTCCTTTTTAATTTCCCATATACAAGCCAATTGATCCTTGTTAATTCCTATTCAACACAAACTAGTCGTATCATGTGACTTTTTTCAATTATATATCATTCGTAATGGAAAAATGTCCTGCCAACGGAAAGTAAGTAAGGCTTCGTTTCTACTACAAGGTTTAGGCATATGCAGCCGGTATATGCAGCTGTTCGGCGAAGTTAAAAGTGGAGAGTCCATCTTCTGCGTGGTCGGCCAACATCTCTGGTTCCTCTGGGATTACACAGGAAGGTTCTTTTGGTATTCTTTCGTTGTTCATTCTCATTAAGTGTTCTGTCCATTTCTTATTATTTTCGCTGATTTTATCTTCAATTTAATATATATTTGAATTCTTCTCGTATAGTTTAATTCCTTATTCTATCCGCTCTTGTGAATCCTTTCACATTACGTAAAAACAGCATTTCCGCAGTCTGTATCCTGCTTTGATTCCATGATGTCATTATCCAATTTTCACTTCCATACAACAACAAAGGTAAACAAGAACTTTGATTTATATAATGTTAAGTTTAGTATATATCTTCCTTGTTTTCCGACCTAAGGTTCTTTTTATGGTTCCACAAATAGCCTGAAATGTATTTACTTTATTTTCTATATCTTTATTTTCTCTATAAGTTATATCACATCCTATTCTAAATTTAGCTATCCTTGTTGCTTCTGATAGGGTAAAGTGATCCCACTACTGGCCTTAGGAGGCCCTTAGGGTAGTAGGAAGTTAAGTTTCTTTCTTTTCTAGACAATCGGCACTTGATGTCAGTCGGATTTTCAGCTCTGTGTGACGGCCGACTTTACTCCAAAACATGCGTCTGGTACCCATTTCCATTAGAGCCTGAGTCTATCCCAGAGGCATGGTGCCGCCAGAAGGTTTGAGTCAGTTTAAAAATCCTGACCCCCACCAGGACTCGAACCCTCGATCCTTTCGGCTTGTAACTTACTGCCTTAACCAACTACGTTATGGCATACCCTTAATACATCTGGTTTCCCATAAAGATAATGTAGTTTTCTCCTCTCTTATTGTAAGAGACCAAGTTTCGTATGTGTATAACGTAACTGGAAGAGTATGTATATATATATATATATATATATATGTTTTTAGTTTAACTTATTTTTTTTAAAGATTGACAAGAATACCTGTAGTGTTCCTTTTTATCTAGGCCTATAGTCCTATATTAATATGAATTAAAGGTTCGTACAAGCTACAACTGTAAAATATGTAAAAAGAGATAAGCCTATATAAAAATATTTTCTTTTACACAGTAGCTGATATATTTTTTTAAGATTCTTCTTCTTCTTCTACACTTCACGGGCTACGCAAATTGCCTGTTCCGCCTCACAGTTGTTCTGTCCATCTTTTCACTGGCCTTCCTATATTCCTTGAACCTCTTGGCTTGTAGTTAAATGTTGCTTTTGGTAATCTTGTTACGTTCATTCTTTCAACATGTCTAAACCATTTTTCTCTATATTCTTTGATTTTACCATTCAATGGATTTAACTCTGTTCTTACATCTTCATTGTTTATCCGATCCATTCTTGTGCAGCCTTTTATTCTTCTAAGGAAGTTAATTTCTACGCTTTGTATTCTACTTTGTAATTTTTTGGTCATTACCCAAGTTTCACTCCCATAAAGTAATGTAGGATCTGCCAATGTTTTATAAAACTTCAATCTAGTATCCGTTCTTGTTTTGTTCTTTAATGTTCTATGTATAGTTCCGTCTCGCGCCGTAGCCGAGTGGTTAAGGTAGGAAGCCTTGGCGCAGAGCTACTGGACTTGCGTTGGTTCGAGTCTCCATGAGGGAAGAAATATTCTCATGGTATTTCGGCCAGTATGGGACAGGTGCCCACCCAGCATCGTGAGGCATTTGGGTAGCTACAATAAGTAGCGGTTCCAGGTTGAGGAAACCAGCTATAACGGCTGGGGGACTCGACATGCTAACCACATGTCACCCCCTACACTGGCTGATGATCATCTACCTCTGTGATTGACACATGTGGATGTGACGGGCCAGCAGCCGGCTGGTAGGCTAAGGGCATTCTAGGCCTGTCGCGCCAGGAGTTTTTTTTTATGTATAGTTCCACATATCATTTGAAATTTTGACAGTTTGATATTTTTGTCGCTTTCACTTTTTGTGTTTAATTAAAATTTGTTACGTGTTCCAGAGGTTTGTTGTCTATTATGATTTTTGATCTTATATGTTCATTTCCCCAATTTTTGTAAGATTATAAGAACATTAAATATGACTTAATTCGAATTGAAAATAGAGTAGTGGATTCCGGTCGTACATTTATGACACGTAAAATAACCTCAAGCCTGAAATTAGATTCCTCTAAGCAAAATCTGGTGGTTCTTTCACTCCCAACTTTTATTTGTTACGCTAATGACTCGGATGTTTTGTTCTCATTCAATTTGTGTCTCTCGTTCATCAATCACATGTTCTTACATAGCTTATAGAAGAGTTCTGTGTCATTACTGTAGGCTAGGTTGCGTTTGTTCTATGATCGTACAGAATGTAAGCATTTAAATAAAATAAAAGAAATAGCTATAACTTCTGAACTAGGCCTGATAAGAATATATAGATTAAACCAATTGCCACAAAGAATGAAAACTGTGATTTTTTTACCTTATGTTACATAAACCTCAATCATGGCTTACATTAGTGGCACTGTAAGTGTCCACCGGTATTAAATATCGTCCCACGTGTTATGAAACAACATACATTATTTTCTATAAGTCTGCTTAATTACATACTAATGCCGTATAGGTCTGGTCCTTAACAAACCTCCACAAAAAAAAAATAAGATAGTGTTATATCACACGTAGAAATACATTAGGCCTATATAATGGAAATGGACAGCTAATGACAAATGAGGGAAATTTTGAGGAAGTGACTGAATTCAAATACCTAGGAACAATAATCACAAATAGGAATGAGATGCACAAAGAAATTAAACATAGGCTCAATTCGTCCTATTATGCATTGCAGAGAGTCTAGATGTCCCAACTTCTTTCAAAAAACTTTAAACTGAAAATATATCAAACTATTATTCTACCAGTTATATTATATGGGTGCGAAACATGGACTCGTACTTTAAGGGAGGAAAGGAGGTTACAAGTATTTGAGAATAAAGTACTTAGGAAAATTTTTGGACCAAAGAGAGATGAACAAACAGGTGAATGGAGAAGACTACATAACAATGAACTTCATGGTCTTTATAGGAAGCCAGATATAATAAGAACAGTTAAGTCTCGTAGACTGCGATGGACAGGATATGTTGTGCGTATGGGGGGTGAAAGACTTGCATAGAAGCTTCTTGTAGGAAAGCCAGAGGGAAAACGCACAGTTGGTAGACCAAGAATGAGGTGGGGGAATAACATTAACTATGATTTGAGGGAAGTAGATTATACAGGAAATGATTGGAAAGCATTAGCTCAGGATAGGGATGTATGGAGAGCTTATGTCCGCGCGGCCATGAACCTACGGGTTGATAGTGCCAGTGAGTAAGTAAGTAAATGTTATATCAGGTAATCTGGCTGGCCATGTGATGTACAGTAATCACATTCCGATCTACCTTACAAGGATCATTTCATAGTAGATTATCGTCTTGGTACCTGACGTGAAAGTTAGGTATCATATTATGAACATTCAGGATTACGTGCTCCCTCAGGGGTCCTCATCTAGGGGATATGTGGATAGCGATCACAAGGTGCCCAAGCTGTGCAAAACATTTCTTCCACTTACTTGTGTTTTGCACTCTTCTAACTTTACTATCTAACCTCTCTGGTTAACTCTTGTTTTTTCGACCCCAACGCTATTAGGGCATCCGAGGGCTAGGGAGTCTTTCCTTTCTTCCATTTCTTCTTTACTTTCTTTTCTTTTCTTTTCCACAAAAGCCTGGCCTGAGGCTATAAGATGGCAGCCACATCACTGGTCTTGCCTTCCTTTGGCCAGCAACCAATCGAAGGGACTATTATTATGCTTTCAAGTCTTATACGAGAATTTCCCGGAAGGATCACGCTGGAGGGAAAATTTTCTATAGGATCGTAACAGGCCTTGGTCTAATACATGGAAGGAAGAAGAAGAAGAAGAAGGATTACGTGCCTCATTGTTTGTAAGTATTCTCCATTCACCTATCTGTTCGTCTTCTCTCTGGTCCAAACATTTTTAAAGAGACCTTTCAAAAGATTTTTATAATTTTTTTAACGAATAACGAAAGAATGGGCTACTGAAGGTATTCTCATGACAAGTTTTGGAAAAAAAAATACACTTGACGCTTTCAAAAATAACGATATTGAATAAAAACGTTCAAACTTCCCCTTTCTAATGTTACCAACCTTAGATATTTTTATGCATAGTTTAAAATTATAACTATTTTTTACAGGCTACTTATAAGCGAAACACGGTGTATAATTAATGTTAGGATTGACCCGTTTCGTCATATGTGTTTATAGATCAAGAACATTTTAAAATCTGCCGGATATTCTAGTAATATTTTTCATCTACTTCATTGCTCTATTAAGTTAAAATATAAATGTTTCATTCGTATGTAATGAGGATAAGTTTAAACTACATATAATTATACACATTTTTCATTTTGCATGTTTATCGGTATAGCTATATTGATTGCTATGTTTTCTTTAAAAATGTCGATGTATTCTCTGTTTTTAGATCATTTAAAATTTTCAAAAATGATTTGTAAATTTTAAATTTCAATATTAAAAATAATGACATCACTTTTGTCAATTAATATGAATTTATTTATATCTTGAGTAGGGCTATACCGAATTAAACATATCGACCTAAAAGTATCTACAAAGCAATATTTTAAATTATTAACATAGAGTTATATTACTGTTGACAATAAATTTGAATGAAAATCACATCTAAGGAAATATGTTCAACAAGTGAAATCTGCTGACTGATGTCACTTTACCTGTTCAATCGCATTTATATTTATATCCATTATTTGTGTAATTTATAACAAACATTACATTTTCATTATAAAAATATTAATTTTAATTACAAATTAATATTCAAAGATTGTTCAATTACCACATTATAGATGAATTAATGAATCGGTGAATGTATGGATAGGATGGATGAACAAATTGACGGACATTAGGATGGATAAACAGGCATAGAGAAAGATAAACGATTGGAAAGAAAGTCCCTATACATATCTGCATAATATAAAAATAAATTCCTTTATTATGATTATAGAACTAATATGAGATGTTAATATCAGTGAACACATTCGGGAAAGATGTAACATTACAACCCCACCTTAATCTCTTTTGATAAGTTTTTGTGCATGTGCCTTGCTTGAAGACAGTGGATGCAGGAATGAAAGAGAGTGAAAGAATAATGGAAAATAATCATACAAAAGAAATATAAGAGACGTGATTTATAACCTGGATACAGTGCAAGAGGATAAGGCATTTGCAGACAGAAAGTGTCCGGTGCGCACAATAGCGTCTGCTCCTATCATCAATATAACGTTAATATTCTGACTCCTGTCTCAGGGCTGTACATTACATCTACAAGACGCCAGGTTCTCCAACAACCAGCCTATCGGGCTTAATTCATTATAAGAGAGTATGGAAGTAGGAAAAGTGTGGAGAACATTATTAGGAATTCCTTATTAGAAGTACAATTATCTCATCTCTCTCCCCTCCCCTTCTCTCTCTCTCTCTCTCTCTTTCTCTCTCTTTCTTTCTCTTTCTCTTTCTTCTCTTTCTCTCTCTTTCTCTCTCTTTCTCTCTCTTTCTCTCTCTTTCTCTCTCTCTGTACCTCAGTTTAACTTATTTTCTAGGGACTGTTATATGTCCCACGTCACCCGGGCCTTACAAGGCCGTGACTTGATGGGAGAGGATTTATAATTCTGTTTCACACTTTACACAAGGACATAGAGGGCTTCTTGTATGGGAGATCAGTTCAATGACAGGGCCACCTCCAACAAAATATGAACATTTAAGACAAGACACACCATTGATTCATTAATTCATATTAAAAGACATAAATATGATATGGATGATGATTATTAAGATGGTCAGATGATGTTCGGGGATTATTTGAATCTTAAAATTTCTCGGCATTTGCTTTACAGGCGAGGAAAAGCCCCCTATTAAACCTCACTTAGGACAGTTGTCACGATCAGATTCAAATCCCGGGCTCACTGTGTACGAGGTAACGACGCGACGTTGCCCTGAAATCACAGCAGTGAACCATGATAAAAAATCTCAATATAATTAAAGTAATTCTTGATATTATTTAAAATAATAAATCCTAATTCTGATCAAACCGATGCCATCGAATTTTTAGAGATAAAGAGGGCATACTACAATAGTATAACTCACCTACTGGCTTATGCTATGCTATGATGTGATGTTGTAAATACTAACAACAAACACACGCATATTTAATTAAACAACACTAAGAAACTGGATCTGGAAGTCAATATTAAACTAAATACATATATAGCACACGTAGTGTGACATTGATAAACGATAGTTTACTTTGTTAAGTGGTAATGGATACTTAACATCAGATCAACGAAATTTTGAAGAAGTAACAGAATTAAAATATCTACGAACAATAATTACAGATAGAAATGAGGTGTAAGAAATAGACTCAACTCTGAAAACGTATGCTATTATACATTTAGGGACTCCTTTCATTCCCAACTTATTTGAAAAAAAATAAACTAAGATTTTATTGAGTTAAAATATTACTCTTCAAAATTGTCTCAATAAATATTCATATATAAACCTTGACCTCTTCAATATTCATTTCAACCCCCATCGAATGATTTAATAAACAAATAAACCGGTTATTTTTTATGGATGCGAAACATGGCCTCTTTCTTTAACAGCCGACAAAAGCTTAAGAGTATTTGAAAATAAAGTTCTTAAGAAATTGTTGTCCTGCGCTGTAGCCGAGCGGTTAAGGTAGGAAGCCTTGGCGCAGAGCTACGGGACTTGCGCTGGTTCGAGTCTCCATGGGGGAAGAATTTTTCTTATGGTATTTCGGCTAGTATGAGACCGGTGCCCACCCAGCATCGTGAGGCAATTGGTAGCTACAATAAGTAGCGGCTCCAGGTTGAGGAACCAGCTATAACGGCTGGGGGACTCGACATGCTAACCACATGTCACCCCTACACTGGCTGTTGATCATCTACCTCTGTGATTGACACATGTGGATGTGAAGGGCCAGCAGCCGGCTGGCATAAAGGGCAACCGCTGAACAGTGGAAGAAAATGTTTTGGACCAGAGTGAGACGAACAGACAATACTTAACAATGAGCTACATGATCCATATGGGAAACCAAACGTAATAATAACAATTAAGTCTGATAGAATGGGATGGTCAGGTCGTGTGGCTGGCATGGAAAATGAAATATTGACATGGAAACTTATTGTAGGAAAGCCAGAGCAAAAGTGTCCATTAAGTAGGACAAGAATGGGGTAGGAAAATAATAATAATCATTATTTGAGGAGGTAAATATTATATGGAATGACTGTTAAACGATAGCTCAGGATAGAGATATATGGAGAGCTTATTGTACGCGCAACCATAAAACTTCCGGCTTCAATAATCCCAGTGAGATATGTATTATGGCAAGTAGCCTTATAGTAAAAGAAGTCAACATTTGTTAGTTTTATGATAAAAAAAGGTCGGAATTAATTAGTGTAATATTTTATAGTGATGGCGAATATTGTATGTGATTTTCATAGTGCATAGAGGACGTGAAATGAAATACAATAACTTTGTAATACAAATACATAATGCGCTCCTTTCACTGTTATCAATTCTCCTTTCATAATATTCATAAAAAACATTTATTTCATACCACCTTTTATAATAAATTGAATATGTGTAAAAACAGATGTGATCAAAAAATACTAAAGAAAATATCCATTCCATTTCACATACTCCGTGAAAAAATAGATCGACACTTGTTCTATATTAAAAAGTAATGCACCGATAAACTCTGTAAAGTAAATTCATCCCACTACAGCCCTTAGGAGGTCCTTCGAGTAGTAGGGGATTAAGGCTCCACCTTTTCCACACAATCAGCACTTTATGCCAGCCGAGTTTTCAGTCCTGTTTGACGACCGCCTTTACCTAAAAACCAAGCGTCTAATACTCACTTCAGTTAGAGATTTAATAAATCTGAATAAATCTCTGTACTAAATTTATTTCTGAGAAAACGACAGATATTTGCTCCAAAATGCAGTCCTTTGTCATGTTATTGTATTTACATAATTAATCCATAAGGCTTAATTAAAACATGGGTACTTATATTACTTCCACCTGTATAGACTGTCCTCTAAGCATAATGCCGAAACTAAATCTGTTATTGAAGCTCGCTACCAGTCAAAATTATGAGTTGTCATTGAGTAGCCTATTCCATGCAAAAAATCAAAAATGTTTTAAAGTTTTGCAGTAGCATAAATTTTATTCTGATCTGAATATTTTGATGAATAACTAATTAGTTACATAGATATTTATGACCACTTTAGTATTTAAAACTACCGTCAAGCGGAGTTAATTTTCTTCTACTTAACTCCTGTAAAAATAAAAATCAGTGTCGTCTGGAGGGAAGTTCTCTAATCATCATTAACTGCTGTCAGTTTCGGTAAATTAGGTAAGTTAAAAACTATTGGGGAATTTGTTTCCAGATGGTATTCAATTGGCAACATTTACGTTTGAGATTGTTAAGGAGTTTGTGTATCTAGACTAAGAATATTCGATAATAAGCTATTTTTTAGAAATGAAAGAGACTTGTTTTGGCGAATAGAGCATATTAATCCATCTATCCATAGTAATTCTGCCCGAAGGCAGGTCCTTCGCTGCAATCATAGCATTTTCATGCTATGCTTGCAGCTTTACTAGGGAATTGTAGGTGTGGTAGCTTCCCGTTGCTTTCCACACCGGTGAAGGATGATGATGATGATAATGATAAGGATGATGATGATGGCCATATGATTTCGGGGACCGTTTAGGTCTTAAAGTTTTCCTGACATTTGTGTTACAGGTGAGTAAAAACCCCGATGAAAACCTCACCCAGGAAAACTGTCCCGACCGGGGATCGAATCCGGGCCCGCTGCGTGACAAGGCAGCACGCTACCTCGAGACCACAGCTGTGGACTAACATATTAATGATTATTAAATACTAGCGTATCCGGCAGACGTTGTCCTGCCCGAACGTTCAATTCTCATGTCATGGGCGGACGATAAAAAATGTTACTTTTTTACCATAAAATTCAGCAATTAGGACATAATTAGATATTATTAAATAAGTTCGCAAGAAAACCTCTTACAGCCTTCTGTTGTGGCTCAAGAAGTGTGAATGATGACGTCACACAGTCATGAACATTAGAATTGTACCCTCCTTTGCAGATAAATTAAGAACCGTCATATAACAATTATATTAGAGTGAAAAAAAAAGATTAATTGATAAGAGTGAGTCAAAACAGTTTTTTTTTTTTTTCAGGTAGATTTCATTTTCTGATCCACTGTGCACCGGTCCCATACTGGCCGACAATCCATGAGAAAAATTCTTCCCCCGTAGAGACTCGAACCAGCGTAAGTCCCGTAGTTCTGCGCCAAGACTTCTTGCCTTAACCACTCGGCTACGGCGCGAGATTCTTGGTGTCAATGAAAGACAAAAATGGTTATTGTGAGTTATCCGTAAGAGATAAGGTACTATTAGTATCAATGAACGACAAAAAAATGGTTATTTTGAGTTATCCGTAAGAGATAAACATATGCTGTCGCGGACTTTTTTGTAGAGCTTTCTGAGATATTGAATTCTGTGTTCATTAATTTTGTGTATTTATTATGGTTTAGGCAGCGTAAGCCATTTAAGCGTCCAAATAGCTACTTTTTTCACGTTTTCCACTACAAAGGGCGATTTTTAAGGGTGTAGGAGTTGAGTATCACAACTCTCTTACAGGGTTCATCCCAGGAATCTCCTGAACATTTTGTAAAAAAACCCATCACAATCGGATCAACGGTATGTCCGCGCATAAAATACGAACAAACAAACAAATATACAAACAAACAAGCATTAATTTTTATATACAAGATTTATCTCGAAAGTTAAAAATTCAGAATCATAAGAGATTAGTATTGTCAATTTTATCTTTAGCTACTAAAATATGGTCACTGAATAGATATAATGAAAATCTATTTATTGTACGTCTTTGAACGGAAAGGTTTGAGAATATAATTCGTAATGGTAGAGGATAACATGCATAGAGAATGAGATTTAACTGTTGAGATCTATGATCTATATAAATACATTGATTTGGTGATAAAAATAAATGCAAGAGATTGAGTTGGGCAGGTCATGTATTAGAATTAATTCAAATAATCTAGTATAGCGCATCTTCACAGCGAGTCCTGAAAGAAGAAGGAAAGTTGGACGACCAAGGACCAGTATTGTTGGATTGTGAAGGGAGAGACCTGGAAGTCATGAGTGTTAGGAACTGGAGGAATAAGGTGACTGATAGGTATCAATGGCAAGACATGCTTCAAGAGCAAGGATTCGACCAAGGTTGTAGAGCCAGGGATGATGATAATGAAATTTTCAGATGAATCAAACATTTTTTATTATAGAAGCAAATGTTCTCCCTTAGGAGCAAAATAGCCCCGTTTGACGGTTCTATATATTAGTATAACTTTTCCCTTGATAAGTAGGTCTACGTTTACGTAACCTATGCCTACTGGAATATACAACAGCCTATCCGAAGAAGATACTTATCTCCCACTCATATATGTTTAACACCCAAAGAATGTTGCCTAGATTAGTGATCAGCTCAAATTTGAAACCATCTTCCAGTCAACACGAACATTTAGATATACACTTCATATAAAACCAACCTGGTGAGAATACTTACTTCTAAATAATATAGGCCTACTTTTAACATTCAAGGACGTGGAATATTGCCCAGATTAGTTATAAGCTCAATTTTGAAACCATCTTCGCGTCAACACTAACATTTAGACATATACTTTGGAGGAGGGTTATTGTTGGATAAAGAGGTAAAGATTGGATTTAGTGACACTAGGAATACTGAAGGAGTTCTCCATGTGTGAGAACTTAGGTTGCTCAGGTGGGTAATCGGTAGAGTTGAGGTTCTTATCTCGGGATTCCACGAGGACTTCGTCGGGCAGAATTAATGTGTAGAGAATGTCTGGTAAAAGTAGTTTATTCTTATCTTTTATAAACTGCAAGCAATTGTATATATATGAAGTGAATTTATCTAACTTTCAGAACGTAGTGTTTTTTTTGAGAAGTTACTTTGTTTGATCGTATACGAGAAGTGACTTGATGAAATTATATACGAGAAGTGACGAGGAGAAGCCTCTCTCGCCTATAGGTAAATTAGTTACTCCCACTACCTCGATCTAGTGGACCTAAGGTCAGTGCTTAGGCACATATAACGAAACATATAATTGGTTAATGCGCCCTCCTATTTTGATCCCGGGGGTGTTACAAATTTATTATTGGCGATTTACGCCTTCAGAGATTGGACCTTTTTTTCCCGTGCTGGCTTCACGTACAGTCGGGTCACAAACATTAGCTAGGCTTGGGTTTTTTTTCTTAGGCTTGGGTTTTTTCCTAGGCTTCAGACGCTAGAAAATTGCCATATTCCCACACTTTTTTGCTAACGTAGTTTGTGTCAGGGTAAAACCCCCGCTTGTACATTTAGCTAATGAGTTATGGCTATCACGATAAATCAGTTAACTGGAGGCTTAGAAGATATTTCTACTCAATCTGTCGAGCAAAGGATTTTGTCATTAGTAAGTTATTATGATGTGTCAGCCACTCCATCTTAACAAAAGAAAGGGTGACATTACCTGAGTTGACAGTACCCTCCTTAATAACTAATAATTTGATTACATTGATGCTGACTTCTTTGGATCATTTTATATGGCCTTTGCTCCTACATAATCAGGTTCCACTCGCTTCCCTGATCCATTTGAATATAAATATGACCTAAGTCCAGTAACTGCTTCATTAAATGATATTATAATTTTATCTGATTATTATTACCGATATGGATTTATTTATAGATTTACACAGGAGGCTGTGTGACTAACTTGCCACAACTTCTTCATATCTTAATATATAAAAATTTCGTGTCACGTTGTTTGTCCGCGATGGAATCCTAAACTACTTAACCGATTTTAATAAAATTTTGCACACTGTGTACAGTTTGATCCAACTTGAGACTTAGGGTAGTTTATAACTAAATGTATAGTCGCATTATTTTTATTGCAAATTATTTGTTTATTATTTAACAAAGAGTTATAATTATCTGTGAGTTCCATACGATTCTAACAGATGGCGGTGTAAGGTAATTTGGTAAGGTAATTGGTTTATTATTTAACAAAGAGAGATCCAGATGGCTGTGCTTTTTGTTGCAACCGCGAATTTCAATTGAATTACAAATATTGATTATTTCATAATTTAAGTGTGTTCAGTGTTTATTTTATTTTCAATATTATTAATTTCGTGTGTAAGTATTAGTTTTAAGTAATCTGGCTGAAAGACAGCAACTTAATTTAAATTTTTAACGTATACCTTAGCCACAGCAACGCGTGGCCGGGACTTCTAGTAATTTATAAAGAAGTGCATGTCTAAATAGACATTCTGTCTATATAGGCCTACTAAACAAGTCGGCAGCGGTGGACTCTTTTAGGATGGAAAAATCCAAGAGCAAGTCCTCCGGGAGGAACTTTAAGCCGTGGTCCCCGAGCTGAAGATTTTCAGGCTAGATATCTTATTGAATAGGAGTGTTAACCTATGCCACTCATGATATCTGTGGGCAAATAAGATAAATCAATTTGGTCTATTAACTCCTGACAAATGAGGGGCTATTGCTCAACATTGGACTACGCCATTATAGATAGATTATAGATCGGTAGGCCGCTATACTGAACACGGTTACGGTAATATATATGGTAAAGATAACTGATCTTTATTTGATTCTAGATGTTATTTGGGTTTTTAAATTTCCTAATGTTTGTTGAGGAAAACCCGGAAAAGATCTTCTCGACTGGGATTAAATCAGGATCACTTCGCTGAGGTAACGATGTTGTCAAAATCCACAGCGATGTACCTGTTTTTATATACCACCACTTTTGAATGTAAATAATATTTTTTTTATTATCGTCAGGGATAGGCAGCAGGAAGACTTAGGGATTGCCATAGTTCGATTATATGTGAGGTCAGTGCATTCAAGTCACCCCCCCCCCACACACCTGCTGTCAATAAACCACGTCACATAATCATTAGATACTATGCCCTCGCAGGTAGAATACAAAACAGCCAGTTACTAAGTTTATTTATTTCGTACAAATGCTTTTCATGGTTACTAGAATCTAGTACCGAAACACTCTTTCATTTACATTAGAAGTCTGTTCTCCCAGTGTATTTCAAATACAATACAGTGTATGAATAAGTAATTTCATAGATGATTTACCTCATGCCCCAAATGGAAGTCAATGGCCAATCGCGTTTCAATGAATTTTGATTTACAACCTATCACAGTCGTGTTTCACCTGGAATTTATCAAATAAGTTTATCAGAAGTAATGTGACGAGTGATTTCCAAATTATCGATAAATTCACGACTCACGAAATGAGGAGTGAATTATCTAGAGAATTTGGAAATCAAGAGTGGCATTTGTTAGGACTATTTAATGAATAAAATTAAGCTGTTTACTCACAAATCATTATTTAAATATAGTTATTTTAAAATATTTATATATTGAATGCAAACGGCGATGTTTGAAAACAAATGAGAAACGTTTGTTATGCTTCATTTGTTCATCACTGCAACCAGATCATATTATTTATTGCCAAAGGATCGCAATATTGTAAGAATGCACCCTGGTGGAGAAAAAATGAAACACATCAAACTGTATATAATTTAATTTCTGATGTCCTATGATGTAAATAGGTCCATTGTAATTTTCTGGAACTTTATTACCTGGTTATAATACATTTAAGAAAGTGCAAACAGTGGTTTCTTTTGTTTTGTGGTATAATCAATTGCTGCAACTGTTTTTATATTACATACCGCAAGCACTATTTAGTTACATTCGTGCATAAAATATACAATCTGGTAGCCACACGCATTATAGAATTCTTACACTCTAATATATAAAAATACTTATATTCAACGTATTTCTTGGAGAGTCAGTCACTGCAAAATAATGGTCTGACCTATTCAGAATGTCAAAAAAAGAGGAGCTTGATTTTAAGTGATAAAATTAAATTGATAAAATCTAGGTGAAAAACCACTGTGATTGGTTGTAAATCAAAGTTCATTGAAAAGTGATTGGTCATTGACTCCCATTTGGGACATTAGTTAAATAATCATATTAAAGAAAGCTCCGCCTTTTTAACATTCTGAATAGGCCAGATCATTATTTCGCAGTGACTGACTCTCTAACAACTACCAGATTGTATATATAGTGCACGAATGTAAACATATACTGCTTGCGGGATATAATAGAAAAACATTCGTAGTTATTGATTATACCACAATGAAAATAAACCATTGTTTGCACTTTCTTAAAAGTATTATTTCCTACGAATTTACGTTCCAGAAAAAATATAATTTACCACATAGGACATTAGAAATTAATTGATAACCTACAATGTTGGTTATAAACAGTTAGATGTGTCTAATTTTTCTCCATTAGGGTGCATTCTTACAGTATTGCGATCATTTGGCAATAAATAATATGATCTGGTTGCAGTGATGTACAAATGATGCATAACAATCGTTTTTTATTTGTTTTTAAACATCGCGGTTTGCATTAAATATATAAATATTTTAAAATAGTTATATTTAAATAATGATTTATGAGTAAACAGCTTAATTTTATTCGTTAAATAGTCCTAACAAATGCCACTCTTCATTTCCAAATTCTCTAGATAAATTCATTCCTCACTTCGTGAGTCATGAATTAGCGATAATTTGGGGGAACACCCGTGGCGACACTTATGATAATTCCTTCCGGCCCCTATAGAATCATGACTATTTTTCATGGCAGGATTTTACATTTGGTTGAAAGTTATGGATGCTAAAGTTTCCAGATCAGTTTGTTTCTCTAGATTGTCCACGGATTGTTGAGTCCATTCGTATTTGTCAACTATGTTTCTTCATCCATTTCGTTCGATCACTTTTAATATAGGATATTTCAAATGTTATGATCCAAAATGTAGGCATGCGAGTTAAAAATAGAGTGAAGCAGATATGTTCGTGTACACACGGGACTAGAGGGGTATATGATTTTTAATCGAATTTTGTGCATCAGACGCCTGGATTAAATTCCAACCTCCACAGTAACTTATAAGTTACAGGGGATATGGTGTTGATTGATAGTGATGGTCGGATAGAGACGTTAATCCTGTCATCCCATTTGGCGTTTAATTGACGACACCGGGTTGCCGCTTTCTTCCTTATGATGCATCATACATCAGCCCCTCGTAACACGCTAACAACACATAGTGAAGACATAAATACACTCATCCGACACTCCTCTCTGTACAACATACAAGCTCACAGCATCTATGTAAAGTAGCAGGCGATGTGTAAATTTAGATTTATTTAGATTTATTTATTTAGCCTGGTGGAGTTAAGGCCATGTGGCCTTCTCTTCCACGCACCAGGGCAAACATATATTACATCAAAATATAACAATCACAATGAACTCTAATATTAAATACTAAATAAAAATTTGATCAAAAAGATAATATCTATTATATTATGATCTATAATGCAACCAGTTAATGTTAGTTAAAATTAAGACTAAAACTAATAATAAAATGTATACAATCAAGACATATTAAATTGTCCCTGTCTAATGTATATAAAAACAAAGCAAAATAATGAGATATAGAAAACTAATTTTACGTTTGTACAATATATAAAACAAAACAAAAGAAAATATTTGTTAATCTTAATATTATTTTCATAGTTAATTAAATTTATTAATTGTTAAAAGAATACTATCAGTGAGGTGTGTAAGTTAGTATGTTATTAAATAATTCTTTAATTTGTTTTTGAAGGATGTTATAGTTTGACAGTCTCTGACATAGGGCGGAAGGGAATTCCATGTTTTGGTAAGTGAGACCGTAAAAGATAATGATTAATATACAGTGTGATGAGGCGGGATATGGATGAGGAGGATATAAAGGACAATGTGCTGATGGGATCGAGTGTCAAGATTATGTGTGTCGGATAGTCTGATGAAGCGGCGTGATAAATAATTAGGCGATGATGTGTGAAGGATTTTATAGAGAAGGGATAGTGAATGGGCAGTTCTACGATCACTTAGACGAAGCCACGATAATTGTTCCAGGGACGGTGTAACATGGTCAAATTTGCGAATACCACAAATAAAACGTGCGCAAGAATTATGAACACGTTGAAGTCTTTGAGTGGAAATAATATTTAAGTCTGTAAAAAGAGTGTCACAATAATCAAAATGGGGCATTGCAAGTGTTTCTACTAACATTTTCCTTAGAGCAAATGGCAGACAATTTCTTACGCGATTTAATGAATGTATTATTGAGAAGACTGTTTTGCATGTATGGTTTATTTGTGTATTCCAATTTAAGTTGTTGTCAATAAATACTCCTAGAATTTTTACTGTCTCACTATAAGGGATTTGAACTCCATTTAGTGACACATGCGAGACTGTGTTTAGGTTAATTGTAGATAATAGTATCTGGTGACCCATAATGATTGATTGTGACTTTCTAGGATTTAATTGCAATCCATATTTAACTGTCCAAGTCATTAGTGAGTCAAGATCCTCATTAATTTTGGCAACAGCGTCATTTAGAGAATATTTGTCTGTGTGGATGTAGATTTGCATGTCGTCTGCAAATAAATTATGTTTGCAATGCTTTAGGGAGGTAGATATGTCATTTATGTAGATTGAAAAAAGTAAAGTTCCAAGCACCGAACCCTGTAGAACCCCAGCTTTACAGAAGGACCAAGAAGAACATAATGCATGATTTCCTACAACAGATTGCTGGCGCTCATGAAGGTAGGAATTGAACCATTGCGTGGCACTATCAGAGAGTAAGAGGTTTTTAAGTTTATGCAACAATAAGTTCAAGTCTACCGTGTCGAATGCTTTACTAAAGTCCAGTAATGTAAGAATGGTAAATTAAACATACATTTACGCCTACTGTGCACCTAGTGCAAAATCCGAAACACGAACAATGCAGTAAGTGGCATTGAACTCTCTAACTCTACACGATACCACCAGTACACTGGAACCGACACTAAGTAATGATTCTAACTCCGTCGTGCTGG
>JASPKZ010000043.1:5147500-5361654 GCA_030220185.1 Diploptera punctata | reverse complement strand
ATATGCCTTCATAATAATATGCAAATAATTTATTTTAAGTTAGGAAGGAGAAAGTTATGTATATCCCATTTCACAAATGTTTGGGGGATTATTGGAAGTTTGGTCCAGCTACCTTCTTCCATCTGTGTCCTTCTTTTTAAATTTCTGTAGAACTTCTTTGTGATTCATCTAGTGACAACTCTATACACTTATTCTCATGCACATGTTTCAATGTAGGACAGCAAAATTGAAGGGACGGTAAACTTTTAAAGTTTTTCTCCGCTCACCTTGCACTTCTTACAAGCACTTGATTTTCGTTAATTGTAACTCTATAGCTCTTTCCTTTAATATTTACTAATTCTTAATATTTTAAAACTTTTCAAACAATTGTTAAACATTATAACAATTGAAGTAATACTTTAAATATACAAATCCAATATATGATACTGTTTATTCAATCTTGTATGCTGCTATTTTCTTCTCCACAGAGTTATTACCTAGTCTCTAATTTTCTATTCTATTATCTATCATTTTGGGTTACCGCTGGTTGGATCAATATAGGGAGTGAATGTGGAGTGTACACCCTTTTTAAATAACCGTTTGGTAATTTTTAAATATTATTATATTGTTTTAAAAACATAGATTTTTGAGATGTTATTATTGCAAATATTGGTCATTTTAACAAATTTCATTGCGACGGATAGTAACCGAGGATATAATCGATATGTATTGTTGTGTGTTATCGCTGCTCTAAAACTCTGCGTCATGCGCACTGTTGTTCTATAGGACTTGAAAATATTTCACGCTAGTTTAGTGCATTTTTTCCATTTTTTCCCTACATAACAGTTGTGGTGGATGCTCAAGCTTATGACTTAATCGCTAGTAACGAGTATCTGTGCTATTTGGAATTACTCAATCTTCACACTAAAAGTTTTCCCAGCATGCTGTTTTAGAAGAAAGGAAAAATTTATTATTTGATAACTAATTGGTGTACAATAACTTTTCCTTCTTCCCAACAAAATCAAATAGTAGTTATATGTAAAGATTGGTCATACAATAGCACGTTAGTCTTGCCATATATGACACAACCTTTTGCATGCACATAGCCACTACCGCTCTGTAGAACTTAGAAGAATGAGTGATATATTTTATATACATAGATACACTATCTAAGAAATATAAAACAATGTTTTAAGACATCGTTACAAATTTCCACCACATACGAACTGTTATAGAAATGAAAAAGTAAATAGTGTAACAGAGTCATATTAAGGTGTATGTATAGCATAGTGGTCATAAACTATAGTCAGCCATCATATATTAACGCAACTTTCATTGTATATTTAATAAATGGTGACCTTTATTACAAGCACAAGTCAGTTTGGAGATTCTATGCCTCTAGTCCACCTGCATTGTCACTGTTCAAACAGAATAGCCAACTTTGCCTTCATGGTGCACTGCAGTTTGCGTACACCAATTAGTTTATTAGATAATATGGCTTCCCATAAAGAAACCTCTAATTTAATCTAAAAGCGAGTTAATAAGAAATGCCATAAATATAGCAACTTAACGTTTTGTCATGCAATTGCCCAAAATGTTTTATTTTGTATAACATGTTCTGGTATGAACTGTGAAAACATTATATGAGAATTAGAGGTGAGTTGTAATCCAATACATCCATAATGAGAATAATGAAACTTGTTAATACAGTATCATGAATACAAATAATGTGTACCAGTAACTGAAGGGAATCAAATACAATGCAAAAAAGTAATGTAACATAGCAATTGTTGCTACACATTATGTTTTTCTTGGAACAATTCTTTTTTTAATAATAGGCAGAAAATAAAAATTTTTGCCCCTTAGCTTATGACTTCGAAGAAATTACAATGTTTATTAAAGTAGTAAAATCCACTAAAAATATTATGCATTTGTTCTATAGTCTATATTTGATGGTGAATAAATATTAGTCACTTTTGATTATCTATCAAATCATAAACATTCTTTTTTTTTTCTAGAAGGCTTGCTGGGATATTAACAATCGCTTCATTCCCGAATGTCACCGAAGACTTGACTGCATGCACATAAGACCAATTCTCCAGGACAGTACAATACTGAGGAACATACAAGGGAAAAAAAGTGTATGATGTGCAGTTAAACATTTTAGATCTTTTGTTTCTAGTTTGTTTCTTCACTCACCTCATACTTCTAACTCCCACGCATACTCTAATTTTCTTCACTTCAATTTGTGATATTCTCAATGTTGTATTACATTCACAACAACTGATGTCCAATGGCCTCCTATCCTGCAGACTGACCTCCGCGCCATCTGATGGCTGACCGACAGAAACTTCCAAATCAATCCCCTCTCCTTATCACCTGGTATTTCAAAAATTCATAGTTGTGTTTGTATTCTTGCATATATAATTTTTTTCCCCAAATTGTGGAGTTCCTTCGGTTTTTCCAATTGGTTTTAAAGTAATTTTGTTTTGGTTTCTATCTGTGTTTTTTCCTGACCAGGCATCTACAGCGATTGCCAGATTTTTCTGTTTCTTCTCCATTTTAAACATTTCTGAGGTGTTCCTTTAATCTGGTATTTAGATTCCTTTTTTGTTTTTCCTATGTATATCTTTTCACAATCTTTACAATTAATTTGATAAATTCCCGATTTTTTGCAGTTCCTTCAATCTTTTCATTTTTGTTGGTTTTTTTAGAAAAGAGTGAAGATCTAACACATGACTAGACAATATTTAACAATTGTGCATTGAAGACTCAGTTTTGAAAGGATAAATGTTCTTTAGTATAAATGGAGTAGAGAGTCAATCATAAGCATCATTCATTACCAGTACTATGGTCCATAAGAGCCAGGATCCCCTGATATATACGTCCAATTTTGATTCCCCAACCCATATAAAAGGTTTCCATTATTATTTATAAACTGTACATAACCACTGATTTAATATATTATCTTGTATATCAGCAAATTAAGTTTCACACAATGTAGACAGATTTTTTTGAAGCTGTAATAGTATTTTAAAATGCAATAGGAAGTATCATTAAGAAGTTTGTTTAATAATTAAGACATTTGTCTGTACATTCTTACCTCTTATGGTTGTTTTTGTCAAATTATGTTTCAAGGCTTCTGAGCCCCATCGTCAGCATTACAGACTGTAATCAGAAGCCTTGAAACATATGTTCAACAAATACAACCCAAGAGGTAAGAATGTACAGACAAAATGTCTTAATTACCTGTAATATGTTTTCTGCTGCTAATTTTCATTAAAGTCTTTACAAAGCCTTTACTTGGATGGGAAAGGCCATTCAATTTTTGCTCCAATGTAGGCTGAGATTATGTTACGAGCCTGAAATCTTCAGACTCGGAATCCATGACTCTAAGTTTTCTCCCAGAAAACTTTTTGTTTTCTAGGATTCATCCATCCTAATAATATATCGACCCCAGCCAGATTTTAACCCTTGACTCTTGGGACGAGCAACTTAATCCCCAGATCACAAGCCGGATATTGAGAATATATACTATTTTATAATCGTTTTGTTAGAATCATATAAGCAGAATATCAGTAGTTTTTTTTTCTCTTCAAGTTTTTTTTAAGCTTTCTGCCACAAAAAAAAATAAGATGACTGACAAATTAAATTTCCTTGTGAGAAAATAAGTAAATATGTTCCAGGTAACTGCCATTAATAATATTCACAAATGCAATCCTAATAGGCAGGTTGTAATTCTATATATTAAATGTTTGTCTCATGATATTGGTCAAATTATCTGTGTAGTTTACTGTACAGATAGAAATATTGTAAATGCATTATAAATTCTCACATGCCTGTGCTGACACCCCTCCCTTCTAGCCACTATTATGCCATGACTTACTTGTTGTAGTCAGAAATCCAAGATTCATTCATTCACCTATAATGAATATCCATCTATAGTAATTCTGCCCGAAGGCAGGTCCTTCACTGCAATCATAGCATTTTCATGCTATGCTTGCAGCTTTACTAGGGAATTGTGTAGGTGTGGTAGCTTCCCTGTTGCTTTCCACACCAGTGAAGGATGATGGTGATGATGATGGTAATGACAAGATGATGATGATGGCTATATTGATTTCGGGGACCGTTTGGACCTTAAAGTTTTCCTGACATTTGTCTTACAGGTGAGGAAAAACCCAATAAAAACCTCACCCAGAAAAACTGCCCCGACCTGGGGATCGAACCCGGGCCCGCTGCGTGACAAGGCAGCACGCTACCCTCGAGACCACAGCGGGGACATAATGAATATAAATTATCTGAAATGTATTATACATCTGCAAAGAAAGTGTTTATTTAAAGTTTTATTTGTAAAATACACCACGGCTATGGTCTCGGGCTAGCATCACTGTTTTGTTTGCAGAGGGCCTGAGTTTGATCCCCAGTCATGACAGATTTCCTGGATGATGGTTTTATTGATGGTTTCTCTGAACCCGTACGACAAATGTTAGGAAACTTTAAGGCCTAAACAATCTGTGATCATCATATTTGCCAGGTTTAGTATGAATGTGAGTGAATTGTGCATCTTGTCTTAAATATTGTGTTGTCTTGGGGCAGGTCCTGGATTGGAGGTCCTCAGTAACCATGTGTGATCCAAAGTCTCTCTCTCTCCCAACCTATAAGATATGAGGTAAATTACAATAGAGAAGAGAAGATCTGTATAATATATGGTGTGTGTTCCAAAGCCACCTGGTGCACCTTTCATGCTTTGGGTTTCATTATATTATGTAGAAAAATAGTTTAATGTGGTCTATTTTTATTTACGTAGGTGATGTTTACTTTTATTGTGTATAATATAAGCATGTTGAATATCCATTGTATAATTTTTTATAATAAAGTAATGTATGAGTAATATTTTTTATTAAATGTACATAACTAGTACCAATAAATTACTCCTCAGAAGGTTGTCCTAAAGAAAATCTGAAATCTACTGTCTTATGATTGGTTGTTTCACAAAGGACTACAGTTTCTATCAATAACAAATTTGTCAAAAATATGATAGAAAATTTGAGATGATATAATTATGTTAAAAACATATAAACGTTCAAATTTGTTTTATCTGCATTATGTTAGTTCAAATTGTGAAAGAAATCAATCATAAAATACAAATGAAAAAACGTATAGTGGTGGTCTTTAAGTCGACCATCAAAAATTTACTTTAAAAGCAGTCTTCTAATAGGGGATATCTCCTCATCCTGAATACAATCTGGACCTTTACACCATAATTGGAAAATGTTAACATTCTTCTTCTTTATTAGGAATTTCTTTATAATACAGTAGTTTTTCTACAACCCATTGTAATTTTACTCCTCCATAAATCCCTATTCTCTGCATCACACTCTGTTATCCTCTCGACACTATACTCCTATTATGCACTCCTTGAATTCACTTTCTTTTGATCTCCCTTTTCTTCTGTTGCCCTCCGCTTCAAGATTTAATATCATCATAGGATCCTGTCATCTGACATTCTCTTTGTGACCAAACCATTTCAGTCTTCTTCAATAACTTGTGGAATGTCTTTTTGAACATCCATTACTTCTGTGATTTTAGCATTTCTAATTTTGTCTCTTTTTGAATTTCTAGAAATCCTCCTCCAAAATTGCATCTGTCGCCTATAGTTTATGTGCTTGCTCTCTGCTTAATGCCCAATATAGTATAGGGATTTCCAGCCAACCTAGACTCTGCCTGTCACAAGCCAGGAGAAATGGGGAGTGATGGAGGAATAACACCTCTTTAAAAAACCAGGGTTCATTCTGGCCTGGATGATAGTACTTTGTGACAGCTCCTTGCTAGGATACGGCAACTACTGCCTTGTAAGGATATGTTGGTTCGTCAAAGCCTAGAGGAAGGAAACCTTGAACAAAAATCATCTGGTCCTCCAGGTTGAGGATTATAACAATGGCCCAGCTCCCCATTTATGGAAAAAAATTAACTATGCTAAAGAAATTGATGTGAAGAAAATATCAACATCTGAATATAATTTATTGCAAGCACATTAATACTACTGAGTTCAGGTAAGATAATTTATTTGAGCAGAGGTTGCTGTTACTAATTTAACTATCATTTAAATATGTACAAATTGAAGACTAAACTCATATATCAATAGCTATCATAGAAAGATTCTGAATTTACAAACCAAATGTCTTGCATAGTTGCCTAAATAGAAAAAAAAATGTTAATATTTTTTATTCTCAATTGTTGTATTATTAGATTTCAATGGGATACAGGATTTAAATAACTACTATTCTACCCCTCTGGCACACAGTGACAAGAATATAGCCTTCATTAGGTTTATTACATAATATGAGCAAATACAGGCAGTAAGACATCTATAAACTTATCAAAAGCATCGGCGTTGGTTGGGAAGAGAGAGAGAGAGTCATCTTACAGAGGATCAGAATATATAGTCATAGGAATAATCCTTTCCAAGTAATTGTGATTGGTTTCAAAAAGTAGTTGTATGCAGAAATTTCACTATTTTATAATACAGTAAAGAGATCTCAACACAGAATGGACAAAAATTTAATAAAGCAACTTCATTTTGGAAAAAATGCAATAATACAAAAAACATACTAACTTAAAATTAACAGAAATTCACACTGGGCTATTTTTATGCAGTTTATTTCTAGTGTGCCTACATGGAAAAAAAGAAATTGAGATTCTTATAATTGGTCAATTTCCAACAAAATAGACATAGATTACATAGAAAAAAAATAACGAAATAGGTTTATATATAACATAAGACAATTTACTTGCCTTCAGTCATCTGATGACTATCTTAAATTAAAAATTCAGTTAATCAAAAAACAAATCTTGGTACTTATAATAGCTATTTATAGCTAGAGCGAGGAATTATATGAAGAAAATTATAAGAAAATATGAAATCATAAAGACAAAATATGAAAATTATGACACAAAAATATAATCAAGCTACTATTTTCTAAACTTTTTACATATATTTATATGCATAGACGCACTACGACTTATAAGTGTACATACAGCACAAACAGAACTTATTTATAGCACAAGAAATCAAAATGTTCACTGTATTTTGATTATAATTTTTCATTATTTTTGACCCAATATAAAATATCATATTCATGATCTGAAACAATTTTAATGGATCATACCATAGCGTAGTTGTATAAGGAAACGTGGTACAAACAGGGAAGTCGTGAGTTCGAGTCTTGATATGGTCAAGATTTTTAGCTGGACCAGACCTTCTGATGGCATTGTAGACCTGGGATCGACTCAGATCCTAATGGAAGTGAGTACTATATGCATGTTCTGGGCACAAATGTAGCCATCAGGCAGATCTGACAACCCGGCAGACATCTAGTGCCTTTTGTCTAGAAAGATGGAAAATTCAACATGCCACTACCCCAAAGGCCTCCCAAGACTGTAGTGGAATTATTTCATAAATCAAATCTGAGAGTTTATATATAATACAATTAATTAATGTATTGAATGATTTTTAATTATGAAATTAAACATATGCAAGAAACAAAACATTGCAACCCAAACTAACAAGTTTCCATGAAATATAGCACTGACAAAGTTTAGAGTAGGTACCGGTATAGTTTGGGTTATTGCTATCTTTACATTGCATGAAGATATTAAATTCATGTAGATGCAAATGTAACAATAACATTAAATTGGACGATTTAGAATACAAGTAAACCATTCCAGTATGTCATATTTGGAGAGACAAGATGTTAAAAGTTATTAGTCCATAATTGAATCTAGGGATTGTTTCAGAACTCTCTTTGCAATTACAGTTACATTTAATATTGAACTATAAACATGGTGAAATGTAGTTAGAATTATTTTAACGTTAGTTTTTTTGTATATATGAAATAGGTCTTGCATAGTGTCTAGTCTTGGTCTACTTGTGCTATGAACAATCAAATTGTCAATTATTAATTTTGTTCATAACACATAGATAGGATTTTTTTTTAATATTTTGTGATAGTAAACTATACAGCCTATCTGTCAGAATTGTTTTGCAGAATGAAAAATTATGCTCAACATCACATGATGTTATGGGAGGATACTCGTATCATGCTATATTTGATACTTTGATGTAAGTGAGAAAAATGCTGGCCTAACCTACATCAACGTTACTAATTTCACAAGCACTGCTTCAAGTTTCTTACATTTCAATTCTGTAATCTGTTCACAGAGTAAAGACTGTCCTCAGGTAGCAAGAACGAACTGACAGCTACCTGACTATAGAAAATTCCAATATTGTTATTCTACTTATTCATTTAGGCTCATGATCTTGTTCTGGGGGACAAAAAACTCCATCGAACTTGACACTCTGTGACTCATCATCCAATTATTTGCTTTTATAAAGATACTGATAAATTTTCACTTGTCTACCACATTACATTGTCAAAAATTACACAAGTACATTCATTTCAAAAATATTTTAATGAATTCCTAGAACTTTTATTGAAAAAAAATATCGGAATTTGAAAGTTGAAAAATATGGAGGAGTATGAAATTTTCACTAAAATATGAACATTTTGTTAAAATATTATGAAATATGAAGTTTTTTGTTGGTCTTATTTGATTCTGCATATCATAAAATGTAAAGATACTTAACCTCAGCGCTCTCTGACAAATAGTTTAAAACATGAAATTTTATAAAATTCCTCTCTCTATTTATAACAAATATGAGAAAGTTTGAATTTCATATAATTAAACATCGCATTACTTTTTAAATTTTGGTGTGTGCGTGTATTATACCGTACATATATTTCACAAAACTATTACTACGTGTAGGCCTAATTACATTGAATTGTTATAATATTAAACAAACTTCAAAGAAATAAAAATAATATTAAAATGAATAGCACGAAAATGGAAACTAACCCAATTTATTTAAGACTTTTTAAATTTTGGTGTGTGCGTGAATTATACCGTACATATATTTCACAAAACTATTACTACGTGTAGGCCTAATTACATTGAATTGTTATAATATTAAACAAACTTCAAAGAAATAAAAATAATATTAAAATGAATAGCACGAAAATGGAAACCAACCCAATTTATTTAAGACTTTTTAAATTTTGGTGTGTGCGTGAATTATACCGTACATATATTTCACAAAACTATTACTACGTGTAGGCCTAATTACATTGAATTGTTATAATATTAAACAAACTTCAAAGAAATAAAAATAATATTAAAATGAATAGCACGAAAATGGAAACTAACCCAATTTATTTAAGACTTTTTAAATTTTGGTGTGTGCGTGAATTATACCGTACATATATTTCACAAAACTATTACTACGTGTAGGCCTAATTACATTGAATTGTTATAATATTAAACAAACTTCAAAGAAATAAAATATATATTAAAATGAATAACACGAAAATGGAAACTAACCCAATTTATTTAAAACTACGTACATATACACTAATTTATAATATTGAAAATAAACTATAATATAGTATAAAATTAATTATATCAGAATTGAAAACATTGATGTAGTATGGATAAATAATGAAAGCAGACGAATTTTTGCTATGGGAAATAAGAAAACATAAGAAAGATGATGCGCGGATACCCAATTCAGCCAACATAATACGGAGGGAAATTGGAATTCATTACCAACATAACTGAAAAGTTAAGTTAAACCCGGTATACGCAACTGGCGGTTAAAAGCAGGTGGTACAACGCATATTGACGTTGTACTCCTGCTAGCCTTAAGCGTCAGATGACTAACTTGAAAGTTAACCTGAAGTTCGTACAACCGGCCCTTAATATCTCGGATAGCGGATAGGATCCTCCTTCTGACTAAAAAACCTGTTCCAAATGCAGGTCTTTCTGCACCCCCATAGTATAATGCAAAGCTTCCTGATTACACGCGAAGGCTAAGTGGTTAAACTCCATAACGATCACCACTATGAAATTTGGCTGCCAAGGGTCCTCAACTGGTTCCAGATGCGGAACACTGGGCAACGCTGGTCATTGCCTCCACTCAGTCTGTCGGCTACGGCGCGGACTAAGACGAATTAGAATATGTCACATGGTTTTGTTTCGATAAGGACAACTTCAAGAGCGGATAGCCTTTATTAGTCATTCAAAATATATCTGCAGGCGGAAGAATTACGAAGCTCTGTTTGTTAATACACCTGACGTCAAAGGCAGTGTATAATGTCAGCTTCCCACGTCCCATTCCCCTCTGCACTCATAGATAGCAGTGTCACGTGTTCTATTCCTGCATAAACACGACTGCAGTGCCCTCCGTCAACAACTGCAACCGTCAACCCTTGAACGGGTAATAGTTAATAAGCTGTGTGTTTATATTGATCAACAATTTTACATCTATATACTCTACATAAAATATAAAATCCGTGGAAATTTGAATTTACGTGCTATTTAAAGGCAGATGAGAATGTGTTATTACGAGTAAGCTAAGGGTCTTGTGTGGTATGTCCAATAAGAAATCACTGCACTTTTCCTGTTTTTCTCCCATTCTTGCCCATCTGAAACATGGTTTTAATGTTATCTTAATATAAGTATGTAGTCTATGCAAAAAAAAAGTCTAATGTTTTTTTTTTACAGATTTAACAGAAAATGGATTTTAAAATCATATTAATCATCCTACTCTTCGGAACCAAATTAGGTAATATAACCCAAATCAAACTAATTTAATTTACTTATTTTTATTTTTCAAACTAAATGAACTCAATTTGTGCCTTGAAGACCCTACCATCACTGCGTTCCAAGGTTATGATAAATTTGGCATTCCAAAAAAGATATAAATCTGTGGTAGGGTATATGAAAAGTTGCTTCTTTTTTTTTCAAACCTTACGTTATTTTCTAAGTAAAAATTATTGTTCTTTACTTTCTGAGTTTCGTGATTCAGCGCTATACCATTCCCTGCTCTGAATAATGAGATTGAAAGTTATTTTCCAGAATTGTACAGTGAATGCAAAATGGATTCGAGATCTATTCTTGTATTTCGAAAGTTCAAATTTTCCAACGAAACTAAGAGAACAGTTTTGGGCTATAAACTGTGATTCTGACATTAAAATTAAATCTGTATACTGACATAAAATAACGTTTTGAATATAATTTATGTGTGAGTATCCTGAACTTTCGAATGAAGCAGCGAAGTTGCTCATTCGCAAATTAATATTCGTGTGAAAAAGGATTTTCCTGCTTACTTCAAGTGAAAAGCAAGTACAGAAATATACTTGATGCATGCTCTGATTTACGACAATTTAACTACAATTTAATCCAATATACAACAGCTTAAGCAGAAACGACAGCCCCATCTATGACATTAGTTGGGTGAATATAATATAGTTTTAAAAAATATTCAACATGTGTTTAATTATAGAGATATAGTTTTGTTTTATTTACTTTTTCATCGTTGATTAGTGTGTACTAACTTAACTTATGAGTTTCGTTAAGTTTAATATCCTTCAAAGTGGATCCCGGACTTGAAGAGTTAGAGAACCACGTACTTAGAGGAATTGACAATGCAAGAATAACCATTATTATATCAAACTGCTTTTTGTCTCTTGTTATTCTTAATTGTCATCCCATCTGTTTCAGGGAACTGTATTAAATGCTATAATTGTAAGGATCTAAGGCGTGATGATCATGCATGTTATGAAGATTACCTTGAGAAAGAACGTACCTGTCCACCAGGAACCGATAAGTGTTCTTCTATTATAAATGGTAAATACTTGTATTCTACGATCTTCTAAAACGCATTATGGAATTAATTTTCAATATGTGAAAAAAGTAATTTCTTTTGCTATTGAATCGAATAACTGACATATTCAAACTAGCTGTATATAATATTCTTTGTCATAATTTACGGGAAACAAAAGTACTTATGCTGCATCAGCTATTCAATTCATTAATAAGTAACGACTTTTCACCCATTCAAAATTACTTTCTTAGGACATACCCATTTCATAAATTTTGTAAATTTTAATTTCATATTAGGAACACTGAAGGAGAAGGTAAGCTTCTTAGATTTTTGAGACACATCCAATAGTGTTTTACTGCAGACTCTTAGGCGGGCATGGGAATTAGCATTAATTTGGACGATTCTAAAATGTTTCTGAAAGCAATTAAAATTGTCACGGATAGAACCTGGGTATTTATGTAGGACTAATTTCAGATGCGGCGCATCCTTTGTGTTCAATGGGATTTACTGTATCACCAAGAAAATCCAATTCATTCAAATTAGTGAATGTTTGTAATGGTGAATAGTGCTATAATAGATTTTACATTTTTCTTAAACATCCAGATAATTTTGATCAGTAATGGACTTCTGTCACGGAAATCTCGCGGAGGCCAGGTTAAGAAGTGTCAATATGCTTTTTCTCAATATTTCCAAAAGGTCTGTTTGGTGTATTGGAAGAGTCGTGAGAGGTGACGGAAAATATTGTTTGTTTTTAAGTCTATTTTCAATGATAGTACGTCTAAAGTAAAAAGCACTAATTCTGGCAGAAACTAATGAGTCAATATGATACTTATCGCACCCCGGCAAGAATAACGTCACAAGAAAAAACTTATTTTCCAGTACAGCAAAAAGAAAGTTCACTTACATCACAGTTCAAATAGTTTAGGAATAGCAATATGTGCAACATGTTAGTTAGGAATTGAGTTACTGACTTATTTTACACAATTTAAACACTCTCATTATTTTTCCTAGGCTAAAGTAAATTAACTTTGAGTAGTGTCACTCTTCCTGAATAGAACATGCCATTTTACACGCTTTATATTAGCTTGACCTGTATCTGTCTATGTAACGGAATCTTTGAACACAATTTTCACTCACTTAAAAGCATTGGATCGACTTGAAACTTTGCATGCTTGGAAAGGACCCATGACAATACAATAATTTCATAATTTGTCTCAAACATCCTGGCCAGAATCAACAGAAATAAAACCGATATAATAGTTGCGGACTTATCGACTTTTTAGTCAATCGTTGTAAGAGCTCAGTTGGTAGAGCGGTGGACTGTAGTGGTATATAATTTCAGTAATCCATAGGTTGCTGATTCAAATTCGGCCCGGAGGACTTTTTTATAAGAGTATTAAACAATTAAATTTTCATGGGATTCCGGTTTATGGCAATCAATTAAACTAAAAATTAAAAAAAATAAATAATAGTCTAAAAAAACTAAAACAACACGCTTTATTAGAAAACCGAACTAAACAATTTAAAATAATTTTAATTTCCAACACGCTTGGGATAAAATTAAAGTGGTTAACAAAACAATCATCTCCAACACATCTAGAAAATAATTTTACCATCAAAAGCGTGGGGTGCTTTTTATGGGTTTTACGTTTTCTTCTTAGATACTTTTACCAATATCTGTTTATTATCAAATATATTAATTGATATAGAGTACCCCACGCTTTTGATGGTAAAATTATTTTTTTTGTAGATAACTCTAGTGTTATTCCAGATGTGTTGAAGATGATTTTTTTTGTTGACCACTTAAATTTTATCCCAAACGTGTTGGAAATTAAAATTATTTTTAATTTTTTAGTTCGGGTTTTTAATAAAACGTGTTGTTTTAGTTTTTTAAAACGATTTTTTTTTAGTTTGGTTTTCTAACAAAGCGTGTTGTTTTAGTTTTTTTAAAACTATTATTAATTTAGTTGTATTTGTGTAATCAATAATGCTTACAAAACAACAAAAACAACGAGGACATTAATGACTTTGTATTTTCACATCAATGATCAGATTTTATTGGTAGAAGAGTACAAAAGTGTTTTTCGCATTAAAGACAGTTATTTCAGATAGTTAACATAGGTAGAAACTGTGAATGAACTCAGATAGAAACAATGTAAGATAGTTCAATATACTACTGTACTCAAGAAAACATGGCGAATCAGTTCAAAATGGAATCATACAAAGGTCTATAAAACTTGGGAATATAGCCGCCTTTAATAAGATCAAGAATATCTGACTTCTTCCTTTGGGTGATAGAAATGTTACTTCTGTATGCTGGAGGACAGATAATATTCTCCACTTCTGTTGGTTTCTTTTTCTTCTCTCCTAGGTTTTCAGTTTTATCACAAGCATAGTCTGACACTGCATTATCAGTCTTTTGTGTTTTATTCTTTATAGTGTTTTGGTGTGTAGCTAATAGCACAATTTTCTCTATTCTCGACCCGTCCTGAAAATGAAACATTAATATAGGAAACGTGTCATGGCTATTCTTTTATCCATTTCTTTAATCTGCACGAAATGAATTAATCAAATTTTAATCTTCAGTAAGAAATTAAAGATCAATAGTGACACAATCCAAAATAAATCGCTACAGCACACAAAATACCTATATCTGAAATACAAGAATAGTTATATAACTGGAAAAGAGACAAGCAGAAATCTATACATACATTGGCTTGAATATTGAAGATAGTCACAACTCGAAAAGTGTCACTATTGCAGCAATAAAGTACAATGTCTGGCATAACCTCACAATAGCAATTCCAATGTGTCACTATTCTTGGTTTGTGGGAATCAAAATTACTGCAGATTATAATAACATTTCCGCTCTCTAGTGGCCAGTTGTAGAATTCCATAAGTGTTTCTAATGCAGACTTGTAGAATCAAAAATGTTTTGTATTGAATTGGGGATTAACTCAAATTCGTCCACTTTTGATTTGTGGCGTTATTCTTATATTCTTACCGGGGTGCGATATGATTACAATATTTAAAAAAATATCCATTTTTAGAAAATTATTTACAGGAAATAGATCCGTGGAAATTCTATCCTTAAGGTAATGTCCTTTGGCTGTTATACACCATATCTTACCAGCGTCCTAGTATGTTTCCTCCTTTTCCTAAAGTATGTTCATTGGCTGCATACGAATTCAAGGACATATTAAGATCCATGTGTTCTTTCCTGAAGCCAGACTCCCTCCATGTCAGATTTAAGTCTACCAAATAAAATAACTTAGAGCTATATCTGGACTGTAATGTGCATAGGGCAGGAGGTCCCACTTCAGTTCACCGATTCCCTTCGTGTCTTTTCTGGAAGTGTGCGGCCTCTCATTGTCATGAAGGAAGGAAATCCGATTTCACCCAACTTCATATTTGGATCGGATCTTTTTCTTAAGTTTTCCTGGCAGAATGTTGAAATAATATTTTTGCGCGATAGTGCGTTTTGTCGTACTTACATCAATGGTGACCATGATTGAACGTTCAACTTCCTACATTTCGGGGTGTCAAACCTAAATAACTATACTGTAATAAAATAACTATACTGTAATATTATGTATTACAAACCCACATGTGGGAAGTAAAACCACTGCCCTCTATGTATACTACATACAATTTATATACAAAACATCCAATAGGTAGTGTTAATATACATTATACGCAACAAATCACTGCATTTTAAATGAACTGAACTTTATTTGAAACAATACAAAACAATAAATACGTACTTGCGGCCATGTTATCAATAATTCATCTCACGGCCTCCTGTAGTTTCATCTAATAAACACTGTCCATACTGTTAACGTTAGTCAATTGTTTAAAATGAACGCAAACATTTCCAACAAATGTGTTATTATTTTACTATTAATTATTATTTTGAAAAAAAAACAATGCGCAAAGTTAATGTACAACACACGTTTGTGAAGTGTTTTACTGAAATTGGAAATTAAAAGTCCCGCGCCGTAGCCGAGCGGTTAAGGTAGGAAGCCTTGGCGCAGAGCTACGGGACTTGCGCTGGTTCGAGTCTCCATGGGGGAACAAAGTTTCTCATGGTATTTCGGCCAGTATGGGACCGGTGCCCACCCAGTATCGTGAGGCAATTGGGTAGCTACAATAAGTAGCGGCTCCAGGTTGAGGAACCAGCTATAACGGCTGGGGGACTCGACATGCTAACCACATGTCACCCCTACACTGGCTGTTGATCATCTACCTCTGTGATTGACACATGTGGATGTGAAGGGCCAGCAGCCGGCTGGTAAAAGGACAACCGCTGAAAAGTGGAAAGACCCTCAATCGGATCGGAAATTAAAAGCCTCGCTATCGCTCGGTTATAAAAATTTTCCTCGTTTCTGTAAAAACCACTTCCCAACCTCGCATTATAATAGGCTGAAGGCCCTGCGTTCGTAAAGGAAACCAACATAGATAACATTTCAATTCCAAACGAATGTATTGAGAACTGCTATGACACCATCACCCCGTTGATTATAGAGGCTCAGGAATTTAAAGAATAGACTCAGGTTTCATTAATGATGGCTATGGACTTAGGAATTTGTTCTCTTTCTGTTTCAAACCATCCCAGGATTTCTCTGTTCATCTGAATGCACATAATTTTGCTTTCATCTTAAAATGCTCGTTGGACTCAACATGCTATAACTTTCTTGTAATGCAAATATTTCTGCATCATCGTTTCTTCTCTCTCACACAATCTCTCTCGTTCTATCTCTCTCTCTCTCTCTCTCACACAATCTGTCTCTCTCACTCAATCTCTCTCTCTCTCTCACACAATCTCTCTCTCTCACTCAATCTCTCTCTCACATACAATCTCTCTCTCACACTCAATCTCTCTCTCTCTCACTCAATAGCTTTCCTCTCTCTCACACTCACTCAATCTCACTCTCTCACTCAATATTTCTCTCTCACTCAATATTTCTCTCTCTCTCTCACTCAATCTTTCTCTCTCTCTCTCACTCAATCTCTCTCTCTCACTCAATCTCTCCCTCTCTCTCTCACTCAATCTTTCTCTCTCTCTCACTCAATCTCTCCCTCTCTCTCTCTCTCTCACTCAATCTTTCTCTCTCTCTCTCTCTCTCTCTCTCTCTCATTCAATCTCTCTCTCTCACTCAATCTTTCTTTCTCACTCAATCTCTCTCTCACTCAATCTTTCTTTCTCACTCAATCTCTCTCTCTCTCTCACTCAATCTTTCTTTCTCACTCAATATCTCTCTCTCTCACTCAATCTCTCTCTCTCTCTCTCTCTCTCTCTCTCTCTCTCTCTCTCTCTCTCTCTCTCTCTCTCTCTCTGATTTTTCTGTAAAAGTTGTATATCATTCAAACACTCATGTTCTCGATATAATGCTTCTCAAAACTGTGTATTGTATCTTTGGTCAATATCTGATGGCTCGGCCACTTCCCGTGTACGAAATTTGATAATATTTCGTTGTTCTATGCTGATGGACACCTTATGTTCACACTAGAATAATTACTGTCGTTCACAGATAAAAAAATTGCCATAAAGCTAGGCTCAAGTTTTGAGTGTAATTTTGTAATAAAAAACAATGTTACGTTGTTCCAATGGAATCTGTTCAAACTTTAAATTATTTTATATGCATACTTAATCAATTTAAATGTGTTTTAAGAATAGGTTAGTTAATCCCTACTAGGATTTTGCAAGAGATCCCACTGGTAAATACAGTGTTTCTTATTTTATCTAAGACTGAAAAAATATACATAACGAGTAATCAGCGCAATCATTTAATGTATCACATTTATGTATTTTCACAATATACCATAACATATTCGGTTTACTTTAAGAGATATCAACCATTTCAGATTTTTCGTTTAAGTTATTATGGTCTTAATCAGCGTATCACACCATGAATTTTCCTCTTTAGATGTATAAATAAATATTTAAACTTTTACATATCATAAATACAAACTTACCTCACAAAAATTCAGAGTATTTTCATATATATATTTATGTACCATAATTAATAAACATCGTTTCTAAATTGGCCTCTTTATTTTTGTAATAATAATATTCTTAAACGTGATTTTTATAGATCGACTCAAGCGGGCACTGAGATTCTGTTATGTCAAGGGTAGGGAAAAATTTCGTTTGTGTACCTTGTCTGAATATGAATGTAAAGACTGTGATACCGACCTCTGCAATGGAGAACCAGATAAGAATAAAGGAGGTATAGGAGAACCAGATAAGAATAAAGAAGGTTTAGGCGTAATAATGTGTGAATCACTTTACATTATTGAAGTGATGATTTGCCTATTATTTTTATTAATATTTTAAAAAGATTATACCAAATTACTTTCAACACAAATGTTATAGTATAAAATCATTTAAAATTGATTAATTTTATTTGTCAAAAAGTACAAGTGTCTAATAAATGGCTGTTTTTTACTTGAGATTTTTCATTTCTTTACACTGTTCAACAAATTCTGAAAAGTGGAATTTTATCGTGCAAAGAATATGTGTTATGTTTCTATGGGAGTGGAGAGTCACTGAACATGAAACGACAACTAAACTAATAACACTGGTCAACAGTGATTTTGTTACATAAAAGATTTTGGGTGATTATGTATTTTCATCTGCTGATTCCAAAAATGAAGTCAGAAATTTTCCATCACCCACCATTTTTTTGTAATTTTGAAAATAATTATTTTCCTATTTATTAACATTTTTTGGTATATAACATGATGATTAGAAGGATTATTTTACATTTATATTTAATTTCATTGTGCCAACAATGGACTTATAATGTTTTGCGATTGTTGCCTTGAATTCATAACTTACAACAATGACATTCTCCTACAAAACTGTGATTGTATGTTTTAAGTTCGCACTTGAATAGAAGCTTTCTTAAAAGAAAGAAGCTAATTCTGTGCTCACTTCCGTAGTCAAGTGAATTGTGATAGAAGTGTATTGTAAAGACTAAGTAGTGTATTGTATTGTAGTGTATTGTAAAGAGAAGAGTAAAATTGTATTTGTATACGAAATATGTCTCGAAAGTGTATTAACGATAGAAACAACTTCTGTTTCGTGTGTGGTGAGCTCACTTTCAAAGCGCAGAAGCAAAAGTACTCCTCTAATAAGAAGAGCTTATCACTGTTATTTTAACAACAAAATAGACCAGAACAAGATATGGGCCCCGGAAATCTGTTGTACCAAATGTGTAACACTATTAACTGGCTGGTTGAAAGATCCCGTCATATGCCTTTCGCAGACCCAATGATATGGCGCGAACCTAAGGATCATTTGACAGACTGCTTGCTACTTCTGCTTGACAATTATATCTGGAATAACTTCCAAGTCAAAACACACCGTTAAATATTCAATGTTAGATTCAGCAATTCGACCGGTACTTCATGGGCCAGGTTTACCCTTACCAATTCCACCAGATCACATAACAATGATTGAAGAACTTTCTGATATTCAGGATTTACAGAATGATTCAGATTTAGCGGAAGATGATGCTATAATGAAACTCACTTTCTAACACAGGAGGATTTAAATGATTTGGTTCGGGATCTTGGTTTAAGTAAAAGCAAGGCAGAATTACTTGCTTCAAGATTGAAAGGATGGAAGCTACTGCAGGATGACACCAAAGTAACTTTTTTCCGCAATCGCCAAAAGGAATGTGAGGATTTCTTTTCTAAAGAGAAGGACCTAGTTTTCTGCAATGATGTTGAGAATTTGTTCCAGTCACTGGGTGTTGAGCATAAATCTGAGGATTGGCGTTTATTCATAGACTCCTCGAAAACAAGTTTGAAAGGAGTGTTACTACATAATGGAAACATATATCCATCCATTCCTTTAGCCCATGCAGTTGGTATGAAGGAAAATTACGAGAACATGAAGCTCTTACTAACCGCTATAAAGTATGACAATTTTTCTTGGCAGATATGTGGGGATTTGAAAGTTATAGCCATCTTACTTGGGTTACAGCTTGGCTATACTAAATTTTGCTGCTTCTTGTGCAAGTGGAATAGCAGAGATAGAAGTAATCATTATATTAAAAATGAACTGGCCAAAGAGAGAGTCGCTTAATCCAGGACAAGAAAATGTTCTTCACCAACCACTTGTACATTCTTAAAAAATATTATTGCCTCCACTACATATTAAACTAGGCTTGATTAAAAATTTTGTGAAAGCAATGGATCGTAATGGCAGTGCATTTCTCTTCCTCAAAAATAAATTTCCAAGGATCAGTGAAGCTAAATTGAAAGAAGGGATATTTGTTGGCCCTCAAATAAAGGAACTGATGAAAGATACGCAGTTTCAGAACAAATTAAATATGCAAGAAGCAGCTGCATGGCAATCTTTCAAAAATGTTGTCTCAAATTTTCTGGGGAACTTCAGGTCTGATAACTACAGAGAACTTGTCAATGAGATGATTGAGAACTACAAGATAATGGGATGTAATATGTCCTTGAAAATTCACTTTCTGCACTCCCATCTTGATTTCTTCCCTGAAAATCTAGGGGCTGTGAGCGACGAACACGGGGAGCGCTTCCACCAGGACATCGTGGAAAGGCGCTATCAGGGTAAATGGTGTCCAAATATGTTAGCAGACTACTGCTGGACACTGAAGAGGGATATTCCTAAAGCGAAGTACAGCCGAAAATCCAATTCACATACATTTTGGGTGAGCAAATATAATTTCAGCTAAGATATAATAAATTGTAATGTATAGACACGAAAAATGTTTTTCATGTGATTACTCGAAAACCCTGGGTGATGGAAAAGTTCCGTAAAAAGATTTGAAATCAGCACAAAAAAGTAAGTTAGAAACACACATTTTCTCCCTTGTAACATAAAAAAGTCAAATTTTGTTGGCCAGTGTAATTATTACAAAAAAAATCGTTTTGAGATCAAACTTATTACGATTTCTTTAATAATTAAGAATGTGTTCCTTAACGGCATACACTTTTGGCGTGTCTATGGGATATTGATTCAGAAATATCTCATTTCATCAAAACCAACAGTTATCAGTACGTCATATTGGCGATGAAACGGATATCTGGCAACTATCCGGTATCCTGCCTAAATTTGTTATCCGGCCAGATACTGGATAATAAGCTAGTATCAGGCCGGACACCGCAATTTAAAAAAAACTATGTTTTATGTAAAAGCATATAAAATTTACACCAATAACGTTATGAAAATATTGTTGAATCATTTTTTTTTTCATATGTCCACTGATGTGGTCTCAAGGTAGCGTGCTTCCTTGTCAAGCAAGCGAGCCCGGGTTCGATCCCCGCTCGGGACAAGTTTCCTGGGTGAGGTTTTTTCGTTTTTTTTTACCTGTAAGACAAATGTTAGAATACTTTAAAGCCCAAACGGTCCCCGAACATCATCTCGCCATCAATATCATATTCACCTCATTAGATTAAGTTTAGGATTAAGGCCTCTCCTGTCGCATCATTACCCATCGTCATCACCCATCATATCATTGGGGCAGCGTAACCTCGCTTTCCATGCCCCAACCTCAGCAGTGGGTTACAATACGCCAATGCCAGGAGAGAATACCTGAAATGTCGAATGACTAACAAGTGGCAATCATATTATGTAGCTACCCGTCAAGATGTTTACGACGAATTCAACATCCAATTGATAAATATATCGATAAATTCCACGAAATAATTAAAAACAAAAGAAAAAAAGATTAAGCTAGTTTTGCTTGTTACATACATACCTGATTTTTTCCTTCATCGCCACGAGAAATATTAACATTGCATAACAAACAGCAAACTTTGGATCTTCACTGTTTATATCAAAATATTTCCATAAAGGCGATCTTTTCTTTACCGATGACACGTTTCGTTGCTGAATCTTTTTTAGAATTACTTATAAAAATTCTTGAAAAATCTCAAACTAGAATAGCACGTTTTTTTAATAAGTTCAAATTATCATGTTTGCAATCAATTCAACAAGTCATGATCACGAACGAAAAGACCCGAATTCACCACCCCATCGTTCGTGCGCCACCATCGGGAATCACCCGTTACGATGCACCAATCTGCAATGTTCGACCGGATATCCGACCGCCGCTTATCCGACGATCCGGCTTCAAGGTTAACCGGATATCCGTTATCCGGCAAAACACCTATCCGTTTCATCACTGCTCCATATCCATTGTAATATTGTTCCATTTTCATAAAGTCTTGGTGAAAACGTTCACCATGTTTGTCGCTCACAACAACACACTTTGAAGTGAATAAAAGTAAATCCAATTGTGAATGAACAAAAGTGCATTTTAATTACATATTACTCCTCAGCTGTTTGCACAAGTCCATCAGAACGTCTACAAGTTCTTACAAAATTTTACTTCTCATTTTTACAGAAAAAAATCCGGATCATATTTCAGAACACTTCAATAACCTCTCTTGGCTCCGTCTTACTGACAGACGTAAATTACACTCTCTTTCACTTCCTTTCAAGCTTATTAATTCCTACACTCCTAGTTACCTGGCGTCCAGATTTGAGAAGATATCTTCTTACCACAATATTGACACTAAGTCGCAAGATAACAGTCTTCTAACAATCCCTCTTCACAGCACTTCCTCTTATTCTACTTCTTTCACAGTAGCCACTCCCCGCTCCTGGCATTTCTTTCATCAAGATATCAGGGGTTGCCGCACATTTGGCTCTTTTAAGTCACGCTAATACAAATACTTGTTGTTAAATAATTAATCATTGTGGACAATTAAATTTATTCCATGTCATTAATACTTTTTTATCTGACTTTTTATATTGTACATTTTATACTTCAATCATTAACTCTAGATTGAATCAAATATTTTGTTAATAACAAAAATTATACTGTAGACGTACCATGTATATTTATGTTTATTGTAATTTAGATGTAAGAATAATTATTGTATTTTTTTAACCTGGTTTCAAGGCATTAAGGCCAGATAACTCTGCCAGGTAAAATAAAGCTATAATAATAATAATAATAATAATAATAATAATAATAATAATAATAATAATAATAATAATAATAATAATAATAATTATTATTATTATTATTATTATTATTATTATTATTATTATTATTATTATTATTATTATTATTATTATTATTATGTAAAAGGATTACAATGCTGATTTCCCTTCATCCCTTAAAATGGTAAAACTAACAAACTCACTGTCACTTTCGAACCCATAGTTCATTGACGCACGTACATAAGCTCTCCACACATCCCTATCTTGAGATGCGTTCTAATAATCCCTTGTATAATCTATTTCCCTCAAATCAAGATTTATATTATTCTCTCGAGTCTTTCCTGTTTACCAACTGGGCACTTTTCTTCTGGTTTTCCTACAAGAACCTTTCATGCACCTCTTTTATTTCCCATTCATGTCATATGTCCTGCCCATTGCAGTCTACGAGACCTAATTCTCCTTATTATATCTGGCTTCTTATAAAGACCAAGGTGTTCATTTATATGTAGTCTTCTTCATGTGACCGTTCACCTCTATTTGGTCCAAAAAAATCCCTAAGGACTTTATTCTCAAATACTCTCAATCTCCTTTCCTCTCTTAAAGTAAAAGTCCTGGTGTCGTATCCATATAATATAACTGGGAGAATAATTGTTTTATGTATTTTCAGTTTAACGCTTTTGAAAGACCGTTGGACGATAAGAGTCCCTATAATACATAATAGCATGCATTTCCTGATTCGAGAATATGTTTAATTTATTTGTGCATCTCATTCCTATTTCGGATTATTGTTCCTAGGTATTTGAATTCAGCCACTTCTTCAAAATTTCCTTAATGTGTGATTAACTGTCCATTTCCATTATATAAGATTGCGCAGTTGCTTTTTGTACATTTGGCAACATTGCTGCCTGCCATTATTATATCGAGGGAAGACGTCTCGTAAGACTGTTGGTGTGAGAAATTTTGCTGGAAGTGTTTTGATATAGATTTGCTAGGAAAGAACATAATTCCGTTAAATTTACTATAACTATAACAATAATTATGATAAGCATTGTTACAATTTTGAACTTACATATTTGAATAAAAGCCATTCTTACTGAAAATTGAGTCTCTTAACTACGTGTGCATTACTCGTTTGTGTTTGTAACTGAAGACTACTGCTATCTGTTGCCTAAACTTTGGATCAACGTAGAAACCTGTAAGATCGCGCATTGGTGCGCAATCTAAGAGGCACATTTTGTTTTGTAAAATGAATTCCAAAATGCGATATTCTTTCTTCTAGATTTTTAATTAAGTGCATCATGGCGGCAACATATACTAGAACATCTGAGAGGAAGTTGGTATTTACGCAGGAAATTCTTGATGAAGCTAGGACGAGAATTCAAAATGCCGAAAGCCAAAGATTCATCAACACAGAGCTATTTCTGCAACTTTACAAAGCCAACAAAAGAGGATCCAGTTCATCTCATACTGGAGAATCATGCTTTCCACTGCAGTATTGAAGCAGTTCTCTATTGCAGGGAACATTTTATAACTCTTGCTGCCGCATGCAAGCCACAGGCTTCAGTGTTTGGATGTTGGATTCTTCGCTCCGCTGAAAAAACCTATGCCCAAGAGGCTGACAGATGGTTGGTGAACCATCCTGGAATTGGTATTGCGCAGAGCTACACTGCTAATATATTCAGGTTCGCTTCTGAAAGGGTGGCAAACATGGAGAAGGCACTACGTGCGTTCGAGAAAACTGGAATTCACCCTTTCAACAGGAGCATATTCTCAGAGGACAACTTGGCTCCTTCAGAAGTGACATTCCGTCCTAATAAACATTAGGATGAAACACCTGTAGAAGTCTCACAGAATTCTGTGGTTAATAGATATGGCAGCGACTTTTCAGGAGCACAAAATGTTAACGAGGGATCAAGAATCTCACCTGCTGAGTTATCTCCTTTACCAAAAGCTGTGGAATCAAAGAAGCGAAGAACTTGAAAAAAATCCGAGATTTTATCCTCCTCTCCCTACAAAGAATGCTCTCATAGAAGGAAAAAAAAAAGTTCACTACTAAACGAACAAAGAAAAATATTCGTTTCGACGATCCTGCGATACCGTCAACATCATCAGAGCGGACCTTCTCAGAAGAAAATATTTGTCCTGGTTGTGACGGGACATATGAAGAACCTATCACTGAAGACTGGGTGCAATGCAATGGTTGTAAACAATGGTGGCAGGAAGATGGTTCAAGTTATGAAGGGTCTGGACCTTTTAAATGTGACTGTTGCTAGATGCGCCATCTTGGAGGACATGTTGCGCATTCTTGGAGGACAGTACCAACAAGATTGCGCATTTTCAATATATTATAAATAAAAAGTTTTTAAGGGTTCAAGTTTCATGTTCTCAATTTATTTTATGTTTTTGATATTGTTGAATTACAAGGGATTCATTTAATAAAAAGTGCTTTGTCACTAATCCTAAGAATTTGTTACAATGGTCATAAGTACACTAAGTGCGCAATCTAAAGTGCCTTTACCTTAATGCATTTTTATATGTGAACGTATACTTAGTTTTACTGCTGTTTACTTCTGATCCAATTTTCTGACTGTAACTTAACAGAGTGTGCGTATTGGCCCTTAGTATCTCCTCGCTATCGCCTAATAATACTACCAAATCAGCATAAACTAACAGCTTATTAATATCATTGTTATGTAGGCCTTCTTGATGGCACGCTCTACTACAGAACTGAGTAGCAGAGGAGATAGTGCATTTCATTTTAGTAACCCACTGTGAATTTTAAAAGTATCCAAAAATTGTTTGCCTACAGGTACCCTACTCCTTGTGCCATTTAGACATATTCGAATAAGTGTAACTTTTTTAGGAATTCCGAACTCCAGCAAGATACTATATAATTTTCCTCTTAATTGAATCGTATGCCTTTTTGAAGTCTATATAGACCTATAGATGATGCACAGTGTCATTTTATTCCAATTTCCCTTCTAAAAACTGTCTCAATCAACTTTTCAGCACGCAGTGACCATGGCGATACAAAATCTATATGCTTTCAATGAAAGTTTGATTGAATAAAAACTTCCTGCATATAAAAGGAGATAAATGTGTGTATTCTATCTTTTTAATTTTAGATCGCCAATGGTATATTTGTATTATGCAATTATATAGAGTCTTCATTTTAGGACGCAACTCTAGCGCCTGGCAACAGCTCGTCGCACTGATCTCGTATGGCAATCCCACCAAATAATTGATGAGAAAACATCTTTGGAAAAAATCTCTAGATTCATTTACGTAAGTTCTCACTTAACATACGAGGATACATATGACATATAACTAACAAGCTAGCACATTTTCCTAAAATCACGGGGATTATAGTTAGAGCATTAAAAAAGAGACCGGAAAAAATACAAGTTTAAAAATATTAAGGTTATGGCTGTTTCTGCACTGTTATATGGGAGTGAATCCTAGGTACCGCGAAAGGGAGATTGGAATAAAATACAGTCAGCAGAAATGATCAAGGAAGCGTTGGAAAGAATCCATTTAACAGTAATTGGGCCGGAACAGAAGATTCTCCTAAATATTGAAGTGATGATGATATTATAATACAAGGATGTGATAAAGTAGAAACCAATACAACTGTCTGTTATATTGTAATTAAAATATGAAGGCGACATTTCGGTTGAAAACTGAAATTTGTAATAATAACAATAATAATTAATCGTTATCTCAGTCAAAAAATTAATTTATTCAAGTCGACGTTTCAATCTACTTTTGTGACATAATTTTCAAGACATCTGACATGGTTGTTTATAATAAATAATTACCATCACTAACAATTTTTTTTACAAATTTAAAATTCCAATTATGATTAAAAATATGTTAACAAGGAATCATATGTTTCAGATCATTCACTTAAATATTTTTGTTTATTCAATACTTTATGTTGTTCTTATTTAAATAGGCCATTTCTGCTATTAATTTTTTGGTAATTATTATATTTGTGTAAAATTTTTATGTCATCCCACTTCATGTCATGATTTCGATTAATTCTATATTCACTCATTACTTATAATTCTGCACCTGGTGTACTGATGGACTTTTTATGTTCGTCAACTATTTTTCTTGTAAATATTTTTGTTTGGTTTACATAAGACTTTTCACAATCATCACACTGAATTTTGTATAGCCTACAACATCTGTCAATTTATCGCTATCAATTGTATCTTAGCTAGTTTTTATTAAATTTCCTTCAAGTTTATTAGGAACATTATGAGCAAAAACAAATTTGAATGGTTTCAATTGCCTTTCCAATCCTTCGTTTAAACATTTTACATAAGGTAATTTCAAGTGAACCCTTTGTTGTTCAACATATGCATTAAGACCGGTATTCAAGAACCAGCTAACTAGGCCATATTATCTCCGTCTTCCGTAAGCTCACACTCTCATCTTTCAACTGTTCACGAATTAAAACAAAATGAATATCTTGTTAGCACTTGATGTTGAATAGAGTGAGCCAGTTACAGTAAGTTCTGCATGACCCACATAATTAACCATGGAGAGATGAGCTGAGAGTCGCTCTTCGCGAAAAGCTTGGTTCTTGAATACCGGCCTTATTTTATCTATTTCCGTAGATGTTTTTCTGTCTTCCAATGTTTTCATTCTTCTCTTGATTTGTGGATTTTTGTACTGTAATTATAATTGTTGTTATTATCATTAACTACTCTCAGGGAATAATATTTATGTATTGTGTTGTAAGCCCATGTTTTCCCTTTACAGAGATTTAGGCGCTCTTCCCCTACAGGGAAGAATTTGAACCATACTAATTTAGTTACACTTGTTTTCGTATAGATGTCATTTTGAGTGGTACGTGGTCAGCCTTCCGCCTCATACTGACATGTAGGAAACCAAGGTAGTACTAGGAAGGGAAAATTCGGTAAATTTTGCTTAGAGGCCTTTTCATTCAGGCTTAAGGATCTTTTACGAGCCTGAAAATCTTCAGACTCGGGACCCACGGCTTAAAGTCCCTCCCGGAGGACTTGCTCCTTGGATTTTTCCGTCCTAAAAATCCATCGACCCCGGCCGGGTTTGAACCCGCGACCCTCGGGACCAGAGGCAAGGAGCATAACCACTAGTCCACCGCGACCGACTAATTATACAAACATATTAAATACTAAAAGTTATGTTTATAGCAGGCAACGTTTATTGTTATCAGTAATATTAATAATGTTATTTGCTAATTGTTAAACGTTCAATTTGCAGACATCAAAATGGATTTTCTATTATGTGACAAAGACTGTATAATTTAGGTAATAGTTTGGAAAGACTGACACTCGGTATGTTACCTCTTGGGTTAAGTTTTAGATATAAGTTTAGAGTAAATTCGGCTGTGATGATCATAATAAATAAATAAATTTAAAAATCCAATTAAATTATTAACATTACATTGTTTCATGAAAGCTAAACTTTACCACAAAAATAACCTGAATATGCAAGTACGTCTTTGTAAATAATGTATATTCCGAATTGTGTTATCCGCAGTTTTTCATACAAATAATGTATGCTATAGATAAAATAATCGAAACTAATAACCTAAGCTAGAAAAAACTATGAAAAATATGTTTAGGATTTTTTAGGACGAGTTGTCGACTATTCTATACAATGATCTGGTATTTTACATATCAGGAGTTCATTTAAAAAGTCAGTTGTCCGCTTTTTACCAAAAACGGACTTTTTGTGTGTTTGCCTTCTTCATATATTTCTCTCGTGTACAAGTGTCACCATTTGGATTCAGAAACATCTTATAATCAGCAAGCACATACGTTAAAAGTGGGCATTGTAATCAAAATGACTCCTATTCGCATCAAAATAGCGACCTTACATTGCCACCCGCAAGTTTATGAAAATGACGAGAGACATTTTGAAAATAAGCTCCTCATGGTCATATGTATTTTTCCCCAAATAACATTTTTAGTTTGATAAATAATAATCAGGCACAATGAAGAAGACAGTGCAAGTTTAGGATGAATTATTTTTGTTCGAATGTTCAGGTTTAAGATAAAGCCATGTATATAAAAAATTAGTGAAGCTAATTAACTTCCAATTAATATCAGTTGTTTACTTATTTCTGTTACCTTTTTAAATTTCAAACTAAATTTCAAGTGCTTCAAAATCACACCGAACATGCCATGAACTCGAATTATGAAGTTTTAGACGCAATCTCCACAAATGTATGCTGAAAAAAAGTGTACAAAATTCCCACAGCATTAATTGGATCTTCAGAATATATTATTTGAGGAAAAATAACTGAACATTGTTTTTGACATAACATTTTGTTTTTCCTTAATTCCATAGCAGCTATATTCTGTCAATGGAAGGTGTAAGGAAATTCGCCAGACTTCTGATTAAATATATTTCTAGCTTGAAGCTCAAGAGCGAAATGAGTAATATCACGTGATTTGTTCTCCCTCGCACTTCCTTCCGCGGCCTCGTTGGCAGTGTATTTTTGACCGCCTCCTTCGAACAACTTATGTACATATTCTACGGACATACTATACATTCTCAGCTGGATTGTTACCATTTACCTGTGAAGATACATTAATATAAAATAAAAATATCCACAAAACAATCCAATAAAACGTAGAAAAATTGAATCTAAGCATAAATATCTACATACCATTGAACACGAACGTACAAGGGTAGATTGAGGTTCCTGCATTTAATTTTGGCTGCCTTAAGAGCTTCAATAACTCATATTTTCATGTCGGTAATTTTTTCTTAGGTATTTATTTATTTTCTTTAATTTTTTTCTTGGCATCTCTGAAATACTGTAAATTACTCTTGTATAGAGGTGATAGTAATGAGATAGTAACATAATACTATCATCTCTCCATTATTGTTTTTGTCAGTATAAGAAATAGAAAATACATTTTATTATGCATAATAAAATATATTCAAAATCTGTCATTAATATAGAGTAATCTAACTTACTTCTATCTAATTAAGTTATTTGGTCTGTATATTCTTACCTCTTATGTTACTTCCTATGATAGTTTTAAAACTATTTCTTTCTTATAAATTACGAAGTATGCAGGCGTAAATCAGTGTGTAAAACCTTTTAATTTCCCAACAAATAACAAGCTATCAGAGGTAGACAGACAGATAGAAACCAAGCGCTACAAATGTTACTAAAATGGCCAAAGACATTTCGAAAAACAATTAATCTAAAAAGCACGTATTTTCAGAAAATGCCGAAATATTACTCATTTTAGGAATTCACACAATTATTAGATCAAATGTGAAGAATTCGATAAAGTCTACATAGAAAACACTAAGATAAAATTGAAAACCAGAGTAAAAGAACATCCCAAAAATGGGGAAGAAGAAGAGTATATTACGATGCAAGGTTGGGAAGTGGTATTTATAGAATAGAGAAAAATGTTTAAAAACCGAGCGATAGCTAGGTTTTAATTTCCGAGATTCTGTAAAACACTTCACAAACGTGCGTTGTACATTATTTTTTGCGCGATGGTGTTTTCAAAATAATAAATAGTAGTAAAATAATAACATCTTTCTTAGAAATATATGCGTCTATTATAAACAATTGAGTAACGTTAACAGTGTGGCAATGTTTATTAGTTGAAAGTACAGGAGGCCGTGAGACCATTATTATTGATCAAATGGCCGCAAGTACGTATTTATTGTTTTATATTGTATCAAATAAAGTTCAGTTCATTTAAAACGCAGTGATTTGTTTCGTATAATGTATATTAACACTACATTTTGGATATTTGTTGTACATGCATTGTATTCAGAGAGAGCAGTGGTTTTACTTCCCGCACTTGGGTGTAAATTTAATATTGCAATATATTTATTTAGGTTGGCAATCCTGAAATGTAGCAAGTTGAACTTTCAATCATGGTCGCCATTGCTGTAAGTACGACAAAACGCACTAACGCGCAAAAAAATCTGCAGTGGCTGGTCATGCATGGTCCGAAAAACATCTTATCGAAAAGAAAGTTAAATTATTAAAACAAACAGAAAAACCAAAATAACTCTCTGTTTGGGATAATATTTACATTCAAAAAAACGAAAAGGAGAAATTAATGAGCTTTGAAATTCCTGGGGAAAACGACCTGATTTCTAGATTTTTTTTTTTCCCCCATCTACCAACAGAAAGAACGAAAGGCGGCTCTTCTAGACGAACGGTTACGAAAATACTGAAGATGGAACTGAAGTGTAAAGTTCTGAAACTAGTTTAAAAAAAGAAGAAAAAATGAGGTGAGCGATAAAATTTTACCTAAATTCCGAAATATATTGCTAGCCTATAGTAAGCAAAGCCTTAGTATCCCTTATTGGTACCCTATCATATATTCCTACATTCTCTATCCCAGACACCCATATTACTCTAGAGAAGAAACGCCTCATTCCATCCACATTTACACAAGTTACTCGACTAATCACCTAATCCCTCTAAACACGCGATGGCTAAGTGGTTCAATTTCATAACGATCACCACTATGGAATTTGGCTGCCAAGGAGCCCCAACTGGTTCCAGATTCGGATCACTGGGCAACGCTGGTCATTGCCACCACTCAGTCAGTTTGTCGGCTACGGCGCGGACTAAGACGAGTTAGAATATGTCACATGGTTTTGTTTTGATGAGGATCACTTCAAGAGCGGGTAGCCTTTAGTTAATAAGCTGTGTGTTTATAATGATCAAAAATTTACATCTATATACTCTACATAAAATATAAAATCCGTGAAAAATTGAATTTATGTGCTATTTAGATTAGATTAGATTAAATTTATTTAGCCTGGTGGAGTTAAGGTCATGACGCCTTCTCTTCCTCTCACCAGGACAAACATATATTACATCAGAATATAACAATCTCAATTAACTCTAATATTAAACACTAAGTAAAAATTTGATCAAAATTATAATATCTAATATATTACGATCTATAATGCAACAAGTTAATGTTAGTTAAAATTAAGACTAAAACTAATAATAAAATGTATACAAGCAAGACATATTAAATTGTCCCTGTCTATTGTATATAAAAAAAACATAGGAAAATAATGAGATACAGAAAGCTAATTTTACGTATATACAATATATTAAAACAAAACAAATGAAAATATTTGTTATTCATAATATTATTTTCATCAATAATTAAATTTATTAATTGTTAAAAGTATATTATCAGTGAGGTGTACAAGTTAGTTTGTTATTAAATAATTCTTTAGTTTGTTTTTGAACGATGTTATAGTTTGACAGTCACTGACATAGGGCGGAAGGGAATTCCATGTTTTGGTAAGTGAGACCGTAAAAGATAATGAATAATATACAGTGTGATGAGGAGGGATATAAAGGACATGAGAATGTAGTATTACGAGTTTGCTAAGGATCTTGTATGATAAGTCCATTAAGAAATCACTGCACTTTTCTGTTTTTTTCCCCCCCTTTCTTGCCTATCTGAGGCATAGTTTTATTAATTCTTCTACGTGTATCCAGCTGTTAACTGATGACACGAATACATTGCCTACTTATGCTTATTTCACTTTAGAAGAATTCATATCGTGTATAAGTTGCAATAGAGCTGCATTGATGTACATGCAGCTTATGTGGGCATTTTTAGTTCTTTCATTATCTAATATGTCAGTAACAAGGCTAACCCTTCCCACCCATCAAGATGAGTGCCCACGAGTGTGCAAGAATTAGATAGATCAATAGAGAGGAATGGAAGTAGGAAAATATCTCCTAGGCCTCGAATGCTCTAATGCCATCAGAGTCGAGATAAATAATAGTTTAAAAAACTAAAATAACACGCTTTATTAGAAAACCGAACTAAAAAATTAAAAATTATTTTAATTTCCAACATGCTTGGGATAAAATTAAAGTGGTCAACAAAAAAATCATCTCCAACACATCTAGAATAAAACTAGAGTTATCTACAAAAAATAATAATTTTACCATCAAAAGCGTGGAGTGCTCTATATCAATTAATATATTTGATAATGAACAGATATTGGTAAAAGTAAAGTCCCTAAGAAGAAAACGTAAAACCATGAAAAGCACCCCACGTTTTAGATGGTAAAATTATTTTTTTGTAGATATCTCTAGTTTTATTCTAGATGTGTTCGAGATGATATTTTTGTTGACCACTTTAATTTTATCCCAAGCGTGTTGGAAATTAAAATTATTTTTCATTTTTTAGTTCGGTTTTCTAATAAAGCGTGTTGTTTTAGTTTTTTAAACTATTATTTATTTTTTAGTTTGGTTTTCTAATAAAGCGTGTTGCTTTAGATTTTTTAAACTATCATTTATTTATATTTAAATTAATATTGGGAAGTATTATTTATTTAATTTTTAGTTTGATTGATTGTCATAAACCGGAATCTCATGAAAATTTAATTGTTTATGATATTTTTAGTGCCTAGGCACGAATATAATTATATATTTTTTAAATTATTATTATGTCACATTATTATAATATTTTTGAATGTTTTAATATAGATAAATAGTTACAGTTAATCGTATCGTTCTCATATGTTTGGATAAATTACAATGTGGTAAGTTTACAAAATTGACATTAATATTTTACAGAATAAGACTAAAATGTAAATATCTTTAAATATGATACTACTGTAGTATGAGCTAAAAGCAATACTCATTTAAAAAATCCTCCGGGCCGGATTCGAACCAGCGACCTATGGATTACAGAAATTATATACCACTACAGTCCACCGCTCTACCAACTAAGCTACCAGAGATGATGGACAAAAAATTCGACAAGTCCGCAACCTATTATATCGGTCTTTATTTTTCTGATGTCCTGATGATCCTGGCCAGGATCTTAGAAAAATTATGAAATTATTGTATTGTCATTTGTCCTTTACAAGAATACAAAGTTTCAAGTCGATCTAATGTTCTTAAGTGGGTGAAAATCGTGTTGAAAGATTCCGTTACATAGACAAGATACAAGTCAAGCTAATATAAAGCGTTTAAAAAAAAAAGAATTAGCCAAGAGGGCTATATACAAAAAAGATAAAAGAAAGGATCAAAACAGAAGTAAGTAGAAGTAATGTTTTGTTCAGCTTGGACATATTGTGGTCGCCATCCACTCGTACCCTAGATGGAGACCCTCGAGGAGAGACATGGTTTTAATGTTATGTTAATAGAAGTATATAGTCTATGCAAAAGGTAAATGAATAATCAACATGTCGAATTTTTTTTCTTTACAGATTTATCAAAAAATGGATTTTAAAATTATATTAATCATCCTACTCTTCGGAACCAAATTAGGTAATAAAACCCAATTCAAATTAATTTAATTTACTTATTCTTATATGTTGAGTTACATATATCGCTCATTTGATGCAACGTCATATCTAATAAAAATCACGATATTTTGGTTAATACCACAGGGAGACTTGGAATGACGGTATTTAAAACTTAAAATGCTTCTGAAAAATCTTGATTTTCGAGTTATGACATTGTTGAAGCAAATGAGCGATATATATTAAAATTTATTTTCACGGATATACGTTTCTTGTGTTTAATGGGAACAAGAATCAAAATTAAAATAATATATAATTATAATTAATATCGTCATCACTAACAGTAATAATAATATTTTACTAATATTGCACATGTGACCATGCCCCCCTCCATTAACTTCGTGACGGGGTCTCGATGCACCAATAGAGACGTGCGCATGACCAGATAACAAGTGAAAATTATATACATATAAATTGGATTGATTGCACAAACATCACAACTTCGCAATTAAAAGAGGCGGAACGCTTGCTTTACTTGTCAATATAGAGTATCACAGAATAGTTATACGAGGGTCACTCAGAAAGTTTCCGGACCTGTATGTACTGTTTACCATACAATAGTAAGGGGACTGCCACTACTTTATAAAATTTTACTTTTGTTTCTTTTCTTGTGCTTTTAAATATCCTTTTGATTGTTCCACATATAGGCTATAATTAAATTTATTAAGTTTGTTAAATATATCTTCATTTTTAAAATAGGAGATTTCATAACCCAGGTAATTAAAATGGTTCACTTGTTCAATGGGTTTCCCCTCCAGAATTATTTTAGTCCTTACGGTATCTGATCCCTTAAAAGCTAGGATTAATACCTATAATGTTGGTTATAAATTTCTCCACTAGGGTGCATTCTTACAACATTGCGATCCTTTGGCAATAAATAATATGATCTTGTTGCAGTGATGAACAAAAGAAGCAAATGAAACGTACCAATCGTTTCTCATTTGTTTTCAAACATCGCCGTTTACATTAAATATATAAATATTTTAAAATAACTATAGTTAAATAATGATCTGTGAGTAAACAGCTTAATTTTATTCGTTAAATAGTCCTAATAAATGCCACTCTTGATTTCCAAATTCTCTAGATAAGTTCACTCCTCACTTCGTGTGTCGTGAATTTATCGATAATTTGGAAATCACTCGTGGCATTACCACTATTTTGATTGGAAAAAAAGTGTTACATTTATGTAACTTCACTGGTGGAAAATAATGGGAAGCTACCACACCTACAATTCCCTAGTAAAGCTGCAAAGCATAGCATGAAAATGCTATGATTGCAGCGAAAGACCTGCCCTCGGGCAGAATTACTATGCATGGATGGATTTATGTAAATGTGTTGATGTTGTGTACTAGACAATTTTTTTTTCATTCCCATCTGTTCGTCATTCGACATTTCAGGTATTCTCTCCTGGCCCTGGTGTATTGTAACCCACTTCTGAGGTTGGGGCGCCTGGAAGGCGGGTTTACACTGCCCCAATGATATGATGGGTGATGACGTGTAGTGATGCGCCAGGAGAGTCCTTAAACCTAAACTTAATCTAATGCGGTGAATATGATATTGATGATAATGATGGCCAGATGATGTTCGGGGACCGTTTGTGCCTTAAAGTATCCTCATATTTGTCTTGCAGGTGAGGAAAAGCCCCGAAAAAAACCTCACCCAGGAAACTTATCCCAAGCGGGGATCGAACCCGGACCCGATGCGTGACAAAACAGCACGCTACCTCGATACCACAGCGGTGGACGTTGTTGCTGTGTACGGTGATGTTTACTCCAACTGTTTGTATTTTATAATAGCATCAACTGAAGCTAATATAAAGCGTGTAAAAACAGCAGTTTCCATGTGTACCGGGAATTATTATTACTTCTTCAGGGTCGGGCTGAACCTAAGATTTTACGAGCTATGAGTTCCTCTGTTTCTTCAGGATCGGGCTGAACTTATGATTTTAACCGGTGATAGATAAGGAACTATTTAAGGCAAATAGTGATCAAACTAATTTTAGGTGACGTGACAGAAGAATTTTATTAATTTTCTTTTCTCTCAATAGTAAAATATACACTTTGCCCTTACAAATTGGCTAAGGAACGGTCAAAACCACGACTCAATTTTAATAATGCTTATCGCGGATCTTCTTTTATACGTCCCTCTTAATGGGAACGCTCACTCCACGCACTTTGACTATCGGTTCTTCAGATAGGGCACTCGCCCCACTTGCTTTGACTATCGGGGAGCACTAGCTCCACTCACTTGATTTTTAACTTACATAACATTTTATATTAAATATTTAAGAAAGTCGTGGATTTGACTCATTTTTCCGTCGCCATTACAATTTTTATACAAAATTTTCATTGGATAAAATAAATCTTTTGACACACCTCTATAGGCTACATGTGCAAGTCGATATAGGCCTACTAGATTTAGGGCGTGGCCTTTTACAGGACTATTTCATTTCCAAGTTATTCGAGGTCAATAATCTCTCTAGCTGCCCGCTGTGTTTTTGGAGGCTACATTATTTTTTTCAGTTTGAAGTTTCTTAAAAGCAATAAACCAACCTTTCATCCCTCCTAACCCTATCAACCTTGAGGATTTGCGTTAAGTCTAAGACCGCAATAAAACTTATCCTCCAAAATACATAACATATGACCATGCAATAAACTTAAGTTATTTCTTTAACTTCAGACGCCCTCAAATAACTAAAAACGCCGCTGTCGTGAATTACTTGTTTACTAGAACATATTACTTTATTTTTACAATCAAAAGAGCCCTCCAATTATACAGGTTCACATGCAGGTCAACTAAACATACGTAGTTTTAAAAGCATTCAAAATTTATTTAATTACAGTAACTGTTTTGTTTTATTAACAAACAATAATGCAATATCTACTTTTATCGGTGTCAACTTATGTGTCATATTACGTTTAAAATCTTTCAAGGTGGATTCTGTTAGAGAACCACTGACTTAAATGACTAACATAAAATGTTAATGCAAGTATAATTATTATAATATTGTTATATCAAACTGAATTCTACGGTATCTAATGCTATTTTTAATTGTAAACCGAATTGTTTCAGGGAACTGCATCACATGCTACTTATGTGGACAAGGTGCTGGTGGGACTCCAGCTGAATGTTATGACAAATTCCATGATTCTGGTTTTCCTTGTTTGCCTAGTTTGGATAAATGTTATTCTATTGTAATGGGTAATTATTTTCATTCTATCATATTCTAAAATTCATTATGGAATTCCATTTTCAATGTGTGAAAAAGTAATTTCTTTGGTTATTGACATATTCAAACTAACTGTATATAATATTCTCTGTCATAATTTATAACTAACTAACTAACTCACTGACACTATCGAACCCGTAGGTTCATGGCCGCGCGGACATAAGCTTTCCACATATGCCTATCCTGAGCCAATCTTTTCCAATCATCACCTGTATAATCTACTTCCCTCAAATCATACTTAATGTTATTCTCCCATCTCATTCTTGGTCTACCAACTGGGCGTTTTCCTTCTGGTTTTCCTACAAGAAGCTTCCATGCATGTCTTTCATTCCCCGTTCGTGCCACATGTCCTGCCCATCGCAATCTACGAGATTTAACTGTTCTCATTATGTCTGGTTTCCTATAAAGACCATGTAATTCACTGTTATACAGTCTTCTCCATTCACCTGTCTGTTCATCTCTCTTTGGACGAAAATTTTTTCTAAGAACTTTACTCTCAAATACTCCTAATTTCCTTTCCTCCCTTAAAGTAAGAGTCCATGTTTCGCATGCATATAATATAACTGGTAGAATAACAGTTTTATATATTTTCAGTTTAACATTTTTTGAAAGGAGTTGGGAAGTCAAAAAATAAGGAATGACATTTCACACATTCAAAGTGCTTACAAATTACTTTTATAAAAAATATATATACATATTTCTTAATTTTGTAAATTTTAATTTCATACTAGAAACACTGTAGGGGAAGAGGTAGACTTTTGAGGTACATTTAATGGCGTTTTACTGCAGACCCTTAAGTGAACATGGGAATTAGCATTTATAGGTTTCTGAAAGCAAATAGTATTTTCATGGATTGAACCTGCATATTTATGTCGGCCTAATTTCAGATGTTGCGCATCCTATGCTTTCAGTGGGGTTTATTGCATCACCAAGAAATATCCAATTCATTCAAATTACTGAATTGTTGTAATTACGAATAGTGTTTCAGCACTTTTTACACTTTTCTTAAATACCCAGATAATTTTGATCAGTAATAGCCTTCCGATGAGGAAATCTCGCTCAGATCAGGTTAAGAAGTGGCGATATTCGTTTTCTCGATATATCCAAAAGTCAGTATGGTGTTTTGGAAGATACGCGAGAGACGACCGAAAAATATTGCATATTTGTAAGTATCTTGTCTATAATTGTATATCCAGCACAGAAAACACTAATTATGGCAGAAACTACGAGTCAATACGAAACTAACGTGTTCTGGAAGTACAGACATTAGAAAAAGTAGAAGGCAGGTAGACAGACACTTCAAATCTATGATATACAATATCAATCATCATCATCATCCAGGGATTAAGCCTGTTGGCTCGTTCCGGTTTCATGAAATCTAGAATTTTTAAAATTGTTCAGACCATCTTCTGTGTGGGCGACCAACATTTATCCTTCCGCTCGGTTTATATTTTAGCAATAATTTTGGAAATCTTCCTTCTGGCATTCTATCAATATGTTCTTTCCAGTCGTTCCTATATTTAATTATTCGGTCTTTAAGTTTCAAAATATTTAGTTCATTTCTTATATTGATGTTTTTATTATTGATTTAACATTTCTCACTGAAAGATAAATTATATTTGAAGAGAAAAATTTTCGCCTACACCGAGACTCGAACCTGGGACCTTTGGCTTGCCGGGCCAAATGCTCTACCAACTGAGCTACCGAGGCGAGTTACGATATAGACGCAAATTTTTCTCTTATATACGTTGTAATTCCCTCTCGCCAAATGCTTTTGAAACCATTGTTTCTATCTTTGCAAAGATACTTGATCATCTGCAAATAATATTGTATCCAACAGTTCATTATTTATTTTAAAATGTTTATTTAAATTAATCTGCCACTTTAACATAACTTCATCTATATATAAATTAAAAAGAGAAGGTGATAAAGGACATCCTTGTCTGACACCACGATTTATTGTTACCATTTTTTGATGTTTAGATCTAAAACCCCTGTCTAATACAATTTTATTATTAACATATAAATTTTGTATAGCCATAATCAAATGTTGTGGAATACCTTTATTTGTCATTATATCCAATAATTTATTTCTATTTACCATATCAAAAGCTTTTTCATAGTCTATAAATCCTATATATGTTGGGATGTTAAATTCTCTATGCTTTTCAAATAATTGAGGCATTGTGAATATATAGTCGGAACAGGATCTTCCCTTTCTGAATCCATTTTGAACATCCAATATGATATTTTCTATAATTATGTTTAAGCGGGTTTTTAGAATATTGGCATAAATTTTATAGCACGTATTCAATATACTTATTCCTCTATAATTAGAACAATCTTGTCTGTTTCCTTTTTTATATATAGGGTATATTTTGGCGATTTTCCATTCTTCGGGTATATATCCAAATTTCCAACATATATTTATAAAATCTAGTAGACGAACCTTTAGAGAAAACGATGCATATTTAATTAATTCTATGTTCATATTATCGATACCCGGTGTCTTTTTGTTATGGAAATGATCAATAGAAGTTGTTAATTCCTCTATGGTTATTAAATCTACGTGTTCATCTGCTTGTATTATTTCTTCTTCATTTTCTTCTGAATTTTTTTCTGTCCATAATTCTTGATAGTATTCTATCCATTTTTCTTCTGAAATGTTATTTAATTTAAGTGTATCTCTTGTTTCATTATTTAAATGTTTCATAATTTTGTATGCCTTTTCTTGTTTACCATATACATCGTGTGCGATATCACTTATATATTTATCCCACATTCTTCTTTTAGTTTTTCTAACTTCTCTACGAACTATTGCGCTTTTTCTTTTGTATTCAATTAATGATTAATTTGTTTTTCTATTAAGATAATTTAGATATGCCGTTTTCTTTTCATTTATTAGATGTTCTAAGTTCTCATTCCAAATTTTTATTTTTTTATAGTATGATTTCTTTCTCATTCCTAAAGCTTCTTTTGCAGCTTGAGTTTTTTTTTAATCTCATCCCATTCTTCATTTATATTTCTACTTATAGGATTTTCTGTAATATACTGGTCTAATCCCTTTTGATATAGTTCTTTAATGGATTCTTGTTGTAATATTTCATTATTTTCCATTTTATCATAGTGTAATTTCTTCCATCGGGTTGGAATAGCTATTTTAGACATCACTAAAAAATGATCAGAATTAATATCAGGCCCTCTATATACTCTAGTATCATGAACTAAATTTGAAAGTTTTTTATTTACAATTACATAATCAATTATACTTCTACTTCCTCTGGCACTCCATGTATATTTGTGAATATCCAAGTGTGGAAAAAAGGTATTCGTTACTTTAAAGCTATTATAGGTGACGAAGTCTATTAAAAGTTTTCCATTATTATTTATAGTTATTTCACCATGTTTGGCTACGGTTTCTGGTATTGGTTTATTTCCTATGCGTGCATTGAAATCTCCCGTTAAAATAAGGCAATCATTTATATTTGTTTTATTTATGACTTTCTGGAGTTCTTCGTAAAACTCCATTACTTCATCTCTATTTTGTCCTTCATCTGGGCTATATATTCCTATAATTGTAATATATCCTCTTTGTATACGCAGTCTTCATTTTATCATTCTTTTATTTATAAATTCGTAGCTATGTATTCTTTTTTTCCATTCTTTTTTTCTCATTATTGCTATTCCAGCCGAGGCACGTTTATTTTGAGGTACTCCATGATAAATTAATAAGTAATTTCTCAGTTCTATTGATCCTTTTAATTTCTTTTTAGTTTCGGTAATAACTGCTACATCTATATTCATCTTACTTAATTCGTTTTCTAGTTCTGGTTCTTTATTTTTAATGCCTCTTGCATTCCAAGTGCCAATTTTCATTATTTCAGATATACCTAAATCTTTATTCCTATTTCTTACTTTAGTTGTCTTCGTATGGTCAATCCGATTGCATTCGTGTAAACATTTAGTAATGTGGATTGTCCCCTGAAGGTGTTACTGGCACCTCGCAGGGTAAGACGATTGAAGGGGCTGCCTTCTTAAGGTTCATCGTCATAACCTCCCATTATATCAGCCCTAGTGGGAGGGTTGCCTCTTCCGCTCTTCTCAGACCGTTGAGGACTTTCTCCTTGTTACCCCTCAGATTACTTACTTACTTACTCACTGGCACTATCGAACCCGTAGGTTCATGGCCGCGCGGACATAAGCTCTCCATACATCCCTATCCTGAGCTAATCTTTCCAATCATTCCCTGTATAATCTACTTCCCTCAAATCATAGTTAATGCTGTTCTCCCACCTCATTCTTGGTCTACCAACTGGGCGTTTTCCTTCTGGCTTTCCTACAAGAAGTTTCCATGCACGTCTTTCATTCCCCATACGCGCAACATGTCCTGCCCATCGCAGTCTACGAGACTTAACTGTTCTTATTATATCTGGCATTCTATAAAGACCATGTAGTTCACTGTTATGTAGTCTTCTCCATTCACCTGTCTGTTCATATCTCTTTGGTCCAAAAATTTTCCTAAGAACTTTATTCTCAAATACTCGCAATCTCCTTTCCTCCCTTAAAGTAAGAGTCCATGTTTCGCACCCATATAATATAACTGGTAGAATAATAGTTTTATATATTTTCAGCTTAACGTTTTTTTAAAGGAGTTGGGATATCAAGATTCTCTGTAATGCATAATAGCATGCATTTCCAGAATTGAGCCTATGTTTAATTTCTTTGTGCATCTCATTCCTATTTGTGATTATTGTTCCTAGGTATTTGAATTCAGCCACTTCCTCAAAATTTCCCTCATTTGTCATTAGCTGTCCATTTCCATTATATAATGAATTTCTACGTGTGATCATATATTTAGTTTTATTGATATTTACTTCCAGTCCCAACTTCTTAGTGTTACTCAATAGTGTGTGCGTGTTGGCCTTTAGTATCTCCTCGCTATCGGCCAGTAGTACTACATCATCAGTATAAACTAACAGCTTATTAATACCATTGAGTTGTAAGCCTTCCTCATTCTCTAAAGATTTAATGGCATGCTCTAGTACAAAATTAAATAGTAGAGGAGATAGTGCATCTCCTTGCTTCAACCCATTCTGATTTCAAAATTGTCTGAAAACTGTTTGCCTACACGCACCCTACTCTTTGAGCCATTTAGACACATTCGTATAAGTCTAACTAACTTTTTAGGAATTCTGAACTCCAGCAGGATACTAGTAGTAGTAGTAGGACTTTATTAGACAAAAAGTAAGATATTTACAATATTATTTACAAATATGGGTCGCACGGGCAGTAAGCCGTACGTGCTGTTGACAGTCCGTTACAATAAAGTAATAATTGGTACTAGTGTAAAGAAAAATAAACAAAAACAGCAATAACATTACAATTACATAAAGAAAACACAATAATATTACAATTAAGTAATAACACAATAGCAATAACATTACAATTACATAAAGAAAACACAATAATAATATTACAATTAAATAATAACACAATAGCATTATACACTAAAAACATTAACATTACAATTACATAAAGAAAACACAATAATATTACAATTAGGTAATAATAGAATAGTATTATACACTAAAAAAACATTAACATTACAATTACATAAAGAAAACACATTAATATTACAATTCAATAATAACACAACAGCATTATACACTAATTAATTTATATATAATTGTTAATAATTAATGGTATTGCATTTTGATAACATATATTTATTCATGAATGAGCGTTGTTCTTATTTTTCACGTTTTGTCCAGAAATTTACCGAGGTTTATCCAATTTTCTGGATTTACCAATAACTCGTAGCATGCCAATCTTTCCCGATTTGAATTTAGAAATCTTTCCGGTAATAACTGACGTCTCCAATATTCTAAATCATTACATTTTCCTAATATATGTATCTCATCTTCAAAGTTCCCGCACATTGGACATATTCGCATATCGTGATCGTCGCTAATTTTTAGAAATTTCCATGCCCCTAGCCTAAACCAAGCAAGCCCTGATCTCTCCTTAAATCCTAGGTTGAGTATATACGATTCTTTTCCCCAGACGTGTTTTAGGTCTCTTTGTAAACACAGTGAGCGTTTTCCTGTACATTCGGCGAAGGTATCTTGTTGGTTTACATCTAAGTACCTCCTCCTTATTTTTCTCCACACGTTCTTGCGATTTTCAGTCGCTTTTTTCCCATATCCAGCCCATCCCAATCTTTTTGGAGTTCTCTCATAACCTCGTCTGCCCAAAATTTAACATCTATGTTTTTAATTTGGTGGTCGTAACAAATTGCTCTAAGCATTGTTTGTTCACCTTGGATTACTCGCAACCAGTATTTGAGTACACGAATTTTACAGTTAATGTCGTCCTGGAATGACCCGAATTCATATAAAATTCCACAGTTAGAAACGGCCTTACTAAGTCCTGTAATATACTTTAGAAAATGCGTATATACCTTATTTAGTATTTCCGTTCTTTGGAAACCCCAAATCTCACTACTGTAGTGCATGACTGGCCTGACCATAGCTCCATACATTTTTTCTAATGTGCTGACTGGAATATCAGGCACTCGACCCAGAATACCGAGTACACTGTTAAGTTGTCCCCTCCCTTTAAATAATGCTATATCAATGTGTTTTTTCCACTTTCCGTTCATTTTCAACGTCGTACCAAGATATTCGAAATGTTTCACGTTTTGAAGAACTTGATCTCTGTATTTCCATTCCTCTGTTCTACCATAAACCGTCCCATTTTTAAATGTCATTGTTTTTGTCTTACTAGCATTTACAGTCAATCCCCAATTCCTACAGTATATTTCCAGTAGGTCAAGACCTCTTTGCAATCCCTTGATTGTCTTGGAACAGATAATTAAATCATCTGCATACAACAGGACTGGGATTCTAACATTTCCTATCTCCGGAGCCTCAATTTCTCCTTCTAGCATTACGTCTACAATATCATCAACGAATAGATTAAATAGCATTGGTGATAAAATGCAACCTTGTCTCACTCCCCGATTGGCTTCACTGCTCTCTGTAATGTGCCCTTGGTCTACTTTTATACAAAATTTAACATATTTATAAATTGACATTAAAGCATGTATCATTTTAACGAGACAATCCTTTCCGATTTAATTTTTCCCAAAGTGCGCTTCGGTCCACAGTATCAAATGCCATCTTAAAATCAATGAATGCACAAAATAATTTACCCCCCTTCATTTTCAGATTGTCATCAATTAATGTTCTCAGAACAAATTGGTTGTCCACCGTGGAGTACCCTTCTCTAAAACCTGCCTGATATTTTGAGAGCCTATTGTTCTCTTTAGCCCATTGTCTGATTCGTTCATAAAGTACTTTACAATATATTTTTCCGAACACTGACAAGAGACAAATTCCCCTATAACTTTCTGGTATCTGTGCCCCACCTTTCCCTTTGTATAACGGTTGGATGACACCTGTCGCCCAGGCTTCCGGATAATCTCCTCCATTAAAAAGTTTGTTGAACGCAGTTTTCAAAACGTCTAATAATTTATTGGATGATATCATATTTTTCAAGAATTCCCCTGGTATTCCATCAATTCCAGGTGCTTTACCATTCTTTAAACATTTAATGGAAGAAACCACTTCATTTTTCGAAATATCCTGATCCAGTAATTGAATATGAATTGGGTCAGGGATCTCAACTATATTTCCTCGATTATATCTTAACCTCTCATTTCCCAGCACCCTATCAAAGTAACTTCTCCATTCCCCGGACGTTATTCTTGTCCGATTTATGGACTTTACTTTGAGTTCCCTTATCGCTTTCCATATGTCCGCAATGTTCCCACTTTCAGTCGCGACTCTCATTTCTTCGGATTTCTTATTTTGCCATGCTAGTTTTGTTTCTGCCAATAAGTCTTTATATTCCTTTCTCTCTTGCGAATAATTTTTTCTGCTTTCATCTGTGCTTTCTTTTCTAAACTTTAAAAGACTACTTTCGACAAATTTCTTCTTCTTTCTACATGCATTATTGTACCACCCTTTGTCCTTCTGGTTCATTGCGTATTTAACCTTGAATTTTTCCCCTGCTTTTTGAAAACATTCTGTCAAAGTTTTAATAATTTCCTCCCCGCTAAGATCATTTAATTGCAGATCCTGTATTAGCGTTTCCAAACTCCTGTTAAATTCTTCTCTCAGATCCTCGATCCACCTGAAACGGATAATTGGCCGCAATATTGTTGCCACCTCATCATTAACTGTCTCACTAATACCTTTCATATTTAAAATAAGTTTGTTTGGGAAGTGGTGTGATTCGATTCTGGAAACTATACAGAAATTACTTAGGACTGGAATCATGTCTTGTGTGCATATTGAATAATCGATTACGCTACTTCCATTTTTATTAATAAATGTCAGTTCTCCATTTTTATCTTCCCTATATTTCCCATTCAGAATTTCAAGTTCAAATGCATCGCAAAAAGCTAACAATTGGTTTCCTTCTGAATTTAAAATCTTGTCTTTGCTTCTCCTACCCTCACCTCGTGTTTCATTATCATCCGATTTTATAGTGATATTGGTCAGACAATTCAACGAAAAAATTCGGATTGGCATATCTGGAATTTAGTGGTTGGCGATAAATAGACAACAGACACATTTCTGCTCTTTCTGTATGGTAATATACACAAATTGCCTCTTTTAAAGTAATATTTACCTTTTTAATATATGGGTCTAAGTTAGCTTTATATAAAATGGCAACACCGCCTGGATATCTACCTCTCTTTCCTCTCTTTTGATTACCCTTAAAATAACCTTTCATATTACATAGATTTATGCATTCATTAGCTTTTAACCATGTTTCTCCTAGAGCTAATATATCAAAAGTCTCAATAAACTCTACACATCTGTCCATTGAAAGTTTTTGTTTTAACCCTTCGATATTCCATGAACCGACTGTCAACAAACCCTATTGTGTTCCCTTGTCATTAGTCTTACCTGAATTTTTCGAACTTCCCCCTCTCAATAGTTCCTTTTCTGCGGGTAGATTCTGAAGTCTTAGTGATTTTCTTGTTGGAGTTCTTGTGTCCGCCGGTCGTTCACCTCTTAGAGGTGGGGTATGCTGTTTGCGTTCGGCCGTTTTTGCTGTATGTTTATTGGATTTCTGGGAGTTATTAAGGTAGTGGCCCCTCTCTCTTTCTCTCGTGTAGAATTTTTCTCCCTCCTCTGCTGTAAGGAGACCACCTGCTGTTGAAGCGTCCCCTGTATGTTTTGGGGACTCGCTGTCAATGACCTCTTCAAATTCATTTTCAGAGTTGTCCATATTTTGTAGTTTTTCCCTGCTCCAGATTCGTCCATTTATAATCAATTTATTAAATTGTATGATTGCATGGCAGCCCTGCCTCCTCGCCTCGAGCATGTGTCGCTTAAGAAAGTCTCTTTCGCGGCGCACCTTCTCACTAAAGTCTTCGGCAATATTGATACCGGTCCCTTTAAGATATTTACTGTCTCTAAGGATCCAACATTTTATTTTGTAGTGTGATAATTTGCATACAATAGGTCTCTTTCCACTATTCCCACGACCTACTCTGTGCGCTCTTTCAATATCACTGTCCACCAAATCAATGCCGATTTGCGCCACTACTCTTTTAACTATATGTTCAGTTTCCTCCCAGCTTTCCCTGTCTTCTTCATGCACACCATATATCACAATATTATTACGGCGACTCTGGTTTTCGAGATAGTCTAATTTAGATTCCAGCCATTTCAATCTGTCCTCCATCCGATGCATGTTCGTCTCAATATCACGAATTGTTTCACCCACGTTGCACTTTTCAAACCCCTCTTTCACTTCAGTTGACAATGTTTCAATCAGCTTTCTAACTTCTTCCATAATGCTTTGTCCCCTGCACACTTCAATCACTCTAACAAAAACACGTCCGCTCTTCTCGACGGCTAGCAAACAAGTCTCAGCAGGATATTATATAACTTCTCCCTCTTAATTGAATCATATGCTTTTTTGAAGTCTACATATAGTTGATGTACAGTACCATTATATTCCCATTTCTTTTCTAAAATCTGTCTTATACTAAAAATCTGATCTGTTGTAGACCTGTTTCTTCTAAATGCACATTGATGATCTCCTAGAATGTCATCAATATAGGGAGTAAGACCCCTCAGATTGGTCCTTACATTTCGCCCTAACACTGGAGTATCTGATATTGTTTATTGCATGGTGCCAGCGCTTGAGTGCGCTTTGACCCATTATTATTTTTATTTGTGTAATTTTTGTGTATTCTTTGTTTTGAGAGTTGGAAAGGTCTCCCGATTCAACATTTTCTAACTTAAATTTTGAATTTTGAATATTTTTGTTTTATTTTAATAGGAATTTTAGCCTGAATTGTTGAATATTAAATTGTTGTTTGCTCGCCCTAAGGAGAGGGTTGCCTCTTCCGCCAATTACAGCATTTGAAAGCTTATTCCATCTTGTTGTTCTTGTCGTTAAGGTCTTCACCCGTATCCCTGGGCAGGGGCTCTCGATATACCCCGAGAGACAGGGTCCCTGATAGGACTTACTCACTAATATATTAGTGTTCACCCCCGCGACGAGAACGCGCCTGTCAGGTATTACTCAGTTGTAAACAGTTACAGCCTAAGCCCCCTGTTTACACTGAGCCGGGTTAATAGCTTCGTATGAGTCCAAAGCTAAAATATGGTTCAAATAAAAAAGGATTGAATTTTTAGAAAATACTTTACAGGAAACAGATCTGTTTGATATTCTATCTTTCAAAGTAATCCTCTTTGGCTGATTATATATATATATATTTTTTTTTTTTTCCAACGTTCATTTTTTCCCCCTAAAGTATTTTGGTTGGGTGCATACTCTCATTCAAGGACATATTAGATGACTACGTTCATATCCTCAAGACGGACTCCCTCCATGCCAGTTTTATGTCTACCAATTAAAATTACTTAGACCTACACCTAGACTGTAATGTGCAAAGGGCAGGAGGTCCCACTTTAGTTTTCTGATTGTCTTTTCTGGACGTCGCGGCCTCTCATTGTCATGAAGAAAGGAAAACCGATTTGCTCCTACTTTCTACTTGGATTGGATTTTTTTCTTAACTTCTCCTGATAGAATGTTGAAATATAATTTTCCACTGAATATCCTGCGTTCATGAAGGAAATCAAGGTGGATAATTCCGTTTTAATTCCAAAATAATGTTACCACTAACTTACTAGACGAGATTGTCTTTCTAGAGTACTATGACTCCACTGTTTCTTGACTGTTGAGGTTAAAGAATTGAAAGAGTGGACTCAGGTTTCATCCATGGAGGATATTGACTTAAGAAAAATGTGTCTTAAACCATCCCATGGTTTCTATGGTCATCTGGATGCACATTATTTTGTTTTCGTCGGTCGGTGCAAGTGGGATTCAATGTGCAATCACTTTCCTGCAGTGAAAATATTTCTACATCATCCTTTCTACCCTACCAATACGTATACATAATATCCAAGCAAGTTATTTTACTATTGTTTATTTTTTATTACTTCACTCACCTCATACTTCATAATTCATAGCAGACCCTGGGTTTCTTCACATATTTTGTGACATTCTCAATGCTGCGTCACGTTCACAACTGACGTCCAACGGCCTTCTATCCTGCAGACTGACCTCCGCGCCATCTGGTGGCCGACCGAAGAATTTCCAAATCAGTCCTCTTTCTTTATAACCGGGTATTTCAAAATTCATAGTTGTATTTTCATTCTTGCATATGTAATTTTTTTCCAAATTGTGAGTTCCTTCGGTTTTTCCAATTGTTTAAGTAATTTTGTTTTGGTTTCTATTCTATGTTTTTCTGACCAGGCATGTGCAGCTATTGCAGATTTTTCGGTTCTTCTCTCTCCATTTTTAACATTTCTGAGGTGTTCTTTTAATCTTGTATTTAGATTCCTTTTTGTTTTTCCTATGTATATCTTTTCACAATCTTTACAATTAATTTGATAAATTCCCGATTTTTTGCAGTCTTCAATCTTTTCATTTTTGTTGGTTTTTATTAAATTACCTAAGCTGTAATCATTTTTCGGTGCTAATTTAATGTTGAATTTGTTGAAAATTTTTTGAAACTTGTCAAATACGAAAGGATGGTATGTGAACTTCTTAAATTTTTTGCCTATATTTTTATCTGTCTGAAGAGTACTTTCATTGATGACTTTTTGTTCTTTGAATTTATTTATTTTCTTGTGTATCATTTTCTTTTGAAAACCATTATCCTTAGCAATTTTTATGATGTGTTCTTTCTCTTTATTGTAATTTTCTTTGCTCATGGGGACATTCACAAGTCTGTGTGTTAAACTATTAAATACTGCCTGTTTGTGTGAAAAATGGTTAAATCCAGTAGCTTTTATATAATTGTCGATGTGAGTTTCTTTTCTGTAGATTCCAAATTCTATTTTCTTTTTTTCTTCATTTCTAATCAATTTAAGGTCTAAAAATGGTATTTCATGATTATTTTCTATTTCCATTGTAAATTTGATTGTTTTATTTTGAATATTTAACAGTTTAATGACATCTTCTAATTGTTTCTCTTTTACTATTGCTATGATATCATCTACGTATCTTCTCCAAAATTTAAACATCAAAGGATGTGCTTTGGTTACATGACATTCAAAGTTTCCCATAAACATATCTGCTAAGAATGGTGATAATGGATTTCCCATTATTTTACACTGAAATGCGTGGTCTCCCTTATAAAGCAAATTATAACTGTCAATATCGTCTGAAGTGATCATAATTCACAGACAACAATTATGCCGCATCTTCTCCACTCTCACTCTCTCTCTCTCTCTCTCTCTCTCTCTCTCTCTCTCTCTCTCTCTCTCTCTCTCTCTCTCTATGTATCATCCCTCTCTAAAACTTTTACACATTCAAACACTCATATTCTCCTCGAGATAAACGTTCTCCAAAGTTGCATTGGGCCTTTTTGATGGCTCGACCACTTCCCGAGGAAAAAAAAAGGATAATAATGCGTTGTTCTACACTGATGGACAACTTATCATTCTAAAATAATTTTTATCGTTCACCGATAAAAAAAGTTCTCATAAATCTAGGCTCCAGTTTTGGGGAATGTTATTATACACAGTAGTAAGAAACAGGGTTACGATAATCCAATGGAAAGTGTTTACACTCTATTATTTTATAAGCATACTTAATTAAATGCATTTTAAAATTAGGCTGGTTAATTCCGGTTAGATTTTTGCAATATTTGCCACTGTTAAATATATTTTGTCTCTAATGTAATCTAAGAATTAATAAATATAAACAGTAATCAGAACATTCATTTAATACAATTAAATATAAAATTTATGTATTTTCACAATGTACTGTTGTAATAACGATTTATTTTAAAGTAAAATAATTACTTCATATTTTTCGTTTAAGTTATCATTTTTATCAGCTTATAAAACTGTGGGTTTTGTTTCTCAATTTATAATTTACTCATTTCAGAGTATTTTGAGATATATATTTATGTTCCATATTCAGAAAACATAATTTATAAATTTGTCTCTTTATTTTTTAAGTAATAACATTCTTAAACGTGTTTCTTTCCTTATTTTAGAAGAAAAGAAGGAGGCAATTAGAACTTGTTATAACAAGGGCTACCAAACAGATTCTATGTGTGGCACACCTGGATATAAATGTAAAGTATGTGATACCAATCTTTGCAATCATCAGCTAGGTTTACGCCTAAAAATTCGCAAATCACTGTACATCACTTTAATGATGATTTTTCTCTTATTTATATTAATATTTTAAAAGAATTATACCAACATAATTTTCAACACAAATGTTGTAAGTATAACATACTTTAAAATTGATATTTAATTTTAGGAAGTTATATTGTGAGGTTATTTTAATTATATTATTTTTAGTCTGGACATCTTACCTGAATATTAATGTTGATTTGTTCTTGGACATGTTTCAACTGACGATAAAACAGAATTGTTTTGAAACATGTCCAAGAACAAATCAACATTAATATTGAGGTAAGATGTCCAGACTAAAAATAATATAATTTAAAATTTATTTCTTTATATTTGTCAGAATTACAAATGTGTCAAATAAATGGTTGTTTTTTACTTAAGATGTTTAATTTCATTACACCGTTCAACAAATTCTGAAAGGTAGAATGTTAAGTACAAATAATATGATTTGCGTTTCTTTGGGAGTGATTGGTCACTGAAAATGAAAACGATAATAAATTTAAATGTGTTACCATAACGACATACCCTTTTGACGTGTCTATGGTATATTGATTGAGAAACACCTCATTTCAACTACCAACAGTTATCAGAACACCATGTACATTGTAACATTGTTCCATTTTCGTAATGTTTTCCTGAAAACGTTCACCACGTATGACGCTCACAACACATTTTCAAGTGAGTAAGAGTAATCCAACTGTGAATGAGGAAAAAGTGAATTTTTATTTACATATTACAACCCAGCTATTTGTACGAGTCCATCAGTAGATCTACAAGTTCTTTGAAATTTTCTGTTTTGATTTTTACAGAAAAGATTTGGAATATGTAAAAGGATAACCATGCTGATTTCCCATAATCGCTTAACATGATAAAACTAACTCGCTGACACTTTCGAATCTGTACGTTTATTGTCATGCTGACATAAGCTCTCCACACATATCTATCCTAAGCCTATACTTTCCAATCATCCCCTGTATAATCTACTTCCCTCAAATCATGGTTTATTTATTATTCTCCCGCAACATTCCCGGTCTACCAACTGGGCAATTTTTGTTTCCGATTTTCCTACAATAAGCTTCCATGCACCTCTTTCATTCCCATTCGTGCCAATAGTCCTGCTCATTGCAGTCTGGGAGACCTAACTCTTTATATTAAATTTGGCATATTATAAGACCAGGGTCTTCACTTTTATGTAGTCTTCTTCCACGTGTCTGTTCATCTCTCTTGGGTCAAACATTTTTCCTAAGAACGTTATTCTCAAATACTCTTAATATTCTTCCCTCCCTTAAAGTAAGAGTCCAGGTGTCGCATCCATATAATGTAACTGCGAGAATAACTGTTTTATGCATTTTCAGTTTAACGTTTTTGAAATACCTTGGGACGATAAGAGTCCCTATAATGCGTAATAGCATGCATTTCGAGAATTAAGAATTTGTTTAATTTCTTTCTACATCACATTCCTATTTCAAATTATCGCACCTAAGTATTTTAATTCATAACCTTCTTCACAATGTTTTAAAATTTGTCATTGACTGTCCATTTCCATTATATAATGCATTTCTATATGTGAACATATTCTTAGTTTTATTGATGTTTACTTCTAATTAAATTTTCTGAGTGTAACTTAATTGAGTGTGCCTGTTGGCCCTTAGTATCCCCTCGTTATCGCCTAATAATACTACGAAATCAGCATAAACTAACAGCATACCAATACCATTGAGTTGTAGGCCTTCTTCATCCTCTAAATATTTGATGGCATGCTCTAGTACAGAACTGAATAATAGAGGAGATAGTGCACTTAATTGTTTTAACCCATTGTGAATTTTAAAAGTATCCAAAAATTGTTTGCCTACTCCTTGTGCCATTTAGACATATTTGAATAAGTCTTAAGTCTAACTTTTTAAGGAATTCAGAACTCCAGCAAGATACTGTATAATTTTTTTTCTTATGCCTTTTTGCAGTCTATATAGGCCTATAGTTGATGTACAGTGTCATTTTACTCCCATTTCCCTTCTAAAACTGTCTCAATCTACTTTTCAGCACGCAGTAACCATGGCAAAAATCTGTCGGCTTTCAATGAAAGTGTGATTGAATAAAAACTTCCTGCAATAAAGGGAGATATATTTGTGCATTCAATCTTTTTAATTTGGGATCGCTAATGGTATATTTGCATTATATAATTATACAGGATCTTCATTTAAAGACACAACCCTAGTGCCTGGCAACGCTTCTCGCACGGATCTCGTATGACAATCTCACGAAATAAATGATGAGAAAACATGTTTGAAAAAAATCTCTAGATTCATTTACATAAGTTCTCATTTGACATACAAGGATAAATATGGCATGTAACTAACAAGCTAGCACATTTTCCTAAAATTACGGGAATTATAGTTAGAACATTAAAAAAGAGACCGGAAAAGATACAAGTTTAAAAAATATTAAGGTTATGGCTGTTTCAGCACTGTTATATGGGAGTGTAACTTAGGTACTGCGAAAGGGAGATTGGAATAAAATACAGTCAGCAGAAATGATCAAGGAAGCGTTGGAAAGAATCCATTTAACAGTAATTGGGCCGGAACAGAAGATTCTCCTAAATATTGAAGTGATGATGGTGGTGATGATATTATAATACAAGGATGTGATAAAGTAGAAACCAATACAACTGTTTGTTATATTGTAATTAAAATATGAAGACAACATTTCGGATGAAAACTGAAATTTATAATAACTATAATTAATCGTTATTTCAGGTAAAAAATTAATTTATTCAAGTCGACGTTTCAATCTACTTGTGTGATATCATTTTCAAGATATCTGACATGGTTGTTTATAATAAATAATTACCATCACTAAGAATTCTTTTACAAATTTAAAATTCCAATTTATGATTAAAAATATGTTAACAAGGAATCATATGTTTCAGATCATTCACTTAAATATTTTTGTTTATTCAATACTTTATGTTGTTCTTCTTTAAATAGGCCATTTCTGCTATTAATTTTTCTGGTAATTATTATATTTGTGTAAAATTTTTATGTCATCCCATTTCATGTCATGATTTCGATTAATTCTATATTCATTCATTACTTGTAATTCTGCACCTGGTGTACTGATAGACTTTTTATGTTCAACTATTTTTCTTGTAAATATTTTTGTTTGGCCTACATAAGACTTTTCACAGTCATCACCCTGAATTTTGTATACAACATCTGTCAATTTATTATTATCAATTCTATCTTAGCTAGTTTTTATTAAATTTCCTTCAAGTTTGTTAGGAACATTATGAGCAAAAACAAATTTGAATGGTTTCAATTACCTTTCCAATCCTTCGTTTAAACTTTTCCATAAGGTAATTTCAAGTGAAAGCTTTGTTGTTCAACATATACATTAAAGCCGGCATTCAAGAACCAAGTTCCCTAGGCCATATTATCTCCGTCTTCCGTAAACTGACTCTCACATCTTTCAATTGTTCACGGATTTAAAAAAAAATAATATCTTGTAAGCACACGATGTTGAATAGAGTGAGCCAGTTAGAGTAGGTTCTGCATGACCCACATAATTAACCACGGAGAGAAGGGCTGAGAGTCGCTCTTCACGAAAGCTTGGTTCTTGAATACCGGCCTTATTTGATCTATTTCCGTAGATGTTTTTCTGTCTTCCGATGTTTTCATTCTTCTCTTGATTTGTGGATTAATATACTCTAATTATTATTGTTGTTGTTATTATTATTAACAACTCTTAGGGAATAATATTTCTACAAACATATTAAATACTGAAATTTATGTTTATAGCAGGCAACGTTTATTGTTATCAGTATTTGCTAATTGTTATAAAATCAAATTTCAGACAACAAAATGGATTTTCTATTATGTGATAAAGGCTGTATAATTTAGGTAATAGTTTGGAATGGTCGATTCTGGGTATGTTACCTCTTGGGTTAAGTTTTAGATATAAGTTTAGAGCAAATTCGGCTGTGATTATCATAATTAATTAATTAATTAATTTAAAAATATAATTAAATTATTAAGATTGCATTGTTTCATGAAAGCTAAACTGTACCACAAAAATAACCTGAATATGCAAGTAAGTCTTCGTAAATAAGGTATATTCTAAATTGCGTTATCCGCAGTTTTTCATACAAATAACTTATGCTAAAAATAAATAACGGGAAAAAGTTTACTTTAACTTACCTGGTATATTTTCAAAGTCCTATAGAACAACAGTGCGCATGCGCCAGAGTTTATAGAGCCAGCGATAACCAACCATCGAACGACATATCGATCATTAAAGTTTCGATTACTATTAGGTTTTATGTATTTATACACTTTTAAAATGTAATGAACCTAAAAGCTAACTAACTCACACTTAACCTAATTCAATTACTTTAACCTAGGGTGGATCCCATGAAACGCCCTTTTTTTGCTCCTTAATAATAGCAACCATCGATAACACACTGGTTCCAACTATGTAGTATACTATCTGGAGAAAATAGTAAGTCACCATCACAATATGTGTATTTGAATAAATACTTAAAAATTCTAAAATGAAGTTATAAAAATTGTTTTAAATATTTTAAAATATTTAAAAATGTTACTAAATACAGAAGAACACTTATAATTCACAACAATAAACAGAAAAATTAAGGGAAAGTGTTCATAAACTTGAATGGAAACTAATGACCTAAGCTAGAAGAAACTAAGAAAAATATGGTTAAGAATTTTAGGACGAGTTATCGGTTATTCTATACAATGCGCTAGTATTTTCCATATGAGGAGTTCAATTAAAAAGTATGGTCTCCACTTTTAACAAAACGGAATTTTTTTGTGTTTGCCTTCTTCATATATTTTTCTCCTATGTAAAAATGTCACCATTTGGATTCAGAAAAATCTTGTAACTCAGCAAGCACATACGTTAAAAAGTGGACATTGTAATCGAAGTGACTCATATACTTACTTACTCACTGGCACTATCGAACCCGTAGGTTCATGGCCGCGCGGACATAAGCTCTCCATACATCCCTATCCTGAGCTAATGTTTTCCAATCATTCCCTGTATAATCTACTTCCCTCAAATCATAGTTAATGTTATTCTCCCACCTCATTCTTGGTCTATCAACTGGGCGTTTTCCTCTGGCATTTCTACAAGAAGCTTCCATGCAAGTCTCTCATTGCCCATACGTGCAACATGTCCTGCCCATCGCATTCTACGAGACTTAACTGTTCTTACTATATCTGGCTTCCTATAAAGACCATGCAGTTCATTGTTATTTAGTCTTCTCCATTCACCTGTTTGTTCATCTCTCTTTGGTCCAAAAAATTTCCTAAGTTCTTTATTCTCAAATGCCTGTAAGCTCCTTTCCTCCCTTAAAGTAAGAGTCCAGGTTTCGTACCCATATAATATAACTGGTAGAATAATAGTTTTATATATTTTCAGTTTAACGTTTTTTTAAAGGAGTTGGGATATCGAGAGTCTCCGCAATGCATAATAGCACGCATTTCCAGAATTGAGCCTATGTTTAATTTCTTTGTGCATCTCATTCCTATTTGTGATTATTGTTTCTAGGTATTTTTATGATTATTGTTCCTAGGTATTTGAATTCAGTCACTTCCTCAAAATTTCCCTCATTTGTCATTAGATGTCCACTTCCATTATATAATGTATTTCTATGTGTGACCATATATTTAGTTTTATTGATATTTACTTCCAGTCCTAATTCCTTAGTGTTATTCAATAGTGTGTGCGTGTTGTCCTTTAGTATCTCCTCGCTATCGGTCAATAGTACATCATCAGCATAAACTAGCAGTTTATTAATACCATTGAGTTGTAAGCCTTCCTCATTCTCTAAAGATTTAATGGCATACTCTAGTGCAAAATTAAATAGTAGAGGAGATAGTGCATCTCCCTGCTTCAACCCATTCTGGATTTCAAAAGTGTCCGAAAACTGTTTGCCTACATGTACCCTACTCTTTGTGCCATTTAGACACATTCGTATAAGTCTAACTAACTTTTTAGGAATTCCAAACTCCAGCAGGACACTATATAACTTCTACCTCTTAATTGAATCGTATGCTTTTTTGAAGTCTACATCTAGTTGATGTACAGTACCATTATATTCCCATTTCTTTTCTAAAATCTGTCCTATACTAAAAATCTGATCTGTTGTAGACCTGTTTCTTCTAAATGCACATTGATGATCTCCTAGAATATCAATATAGGGAGTAAGTCTGCTTACTAATAGATTTGTTAGAATTTTGTACGGTCAAATTCGCATCAAAATAGTGACCCACAAATTTATGAAAATGACGAGATACATTTTGAAAATAAGCTCCTCATGGTCTTATGTATTTTTCCCCAGATAACATTTTTAGTTTGATGAATAATCAGGCAAAATGAACAAAATAGTGCAAGTTTAGGATGAGCTATTTTTGTTAGTATGTTTGGGTTTAAGACAAAGCCATGTATTATAAAAAATTAATGAAGCTAATTAACTTCCAATTAATCTGAATTATATAGTTATTTTTGTTAGCTTTATTAAATTTCAAACTAGACTTAAGATATTGTTTATTTTTTATCATTTCACTCACCTCATACTTCATAATTTATAGCAGACCCAGGGTTTCTTCACGTAATTCGTGACATTGTCAATGCTGCGTCATGTTCACAACTGACGTCCAACGGCCTTCTATCCTGCAGGATAGAAGGCCGTTGGACGTCAGTTGTGAACATGACGCAGCATTGACAATGTCACGAATTACGTGAAGAAACCCTGGGTCTGCTATAAATTATGAAGTATGAGGTGAGTGAAATGATAAAAAATAAACAATATTAAAGAACCTCATAGTGTTATTTCCTATCTACATAACTTAATAGACTTAAGATACTTCAAAATCACACCGAACATGTCATAAACTCGATATTATGAAGTTTTAGACGCAATCTCCACAAATGTGTGCTGAAAAAAAGTGTACAAAATTCCGACAACATTAATTTATTGGATCTTCAGTATATATTATTTGATGAAAAATAACTGAACATATTTTCTCACATAAAATTTTGTTTTTCCATAATTCCATAGCAGCCATATTCTGTCAATGGAAGGTGTAAGGAAATTCGCCAGCTTTCTGATTAAATAACTTTCTCACTTGAAGTTCAAGAGCGAAATGAGTAATGTCACGTGATATGTTCTCCCTACTGAACTTCCTTCCGCGGCCTCATTGGCCGTGTATTTTTGCCCGCCTCCTGCGTAGATGGCTTATTTCGAACAACTTATGAACATATTCTATGAACATAGTATACATTCTCAGCTGGATTGTTACCATTTGCCTATTTCGAAGAACTTTTGAACATATTCTAGGATTGTTACCATTTACCTATGAAGACACATTAATATAAAATAAAAAATCAATGGAACAAACCAATAAAACGTAGAAAAATTGAATCTAAGCATAAATATCTACAAGTCATTTCGAACAACGTACAAGGGTAGATTGAGGTTCCTGCATTTAATTTCTGGCTGCCTTAAGAGCTTCAATAACTCATATTTTCATGTCGGTAATTCTTTCTTAGGTATTTATTTATTTTCTTTAATTTTGTTCTTGGCATCTCTGAAATACTGTAAATTACTCTTGTATAGAGGTGATAGTAATGAGTAGAGCTAGGAATTTTAGGTGCTGTGCCTTAATTTTATTTTGTTACTACAATGCTCAAATTAGCTTGTCTTGCAAAGAAAACATTAAATAAATGCCTCTAAATGTGTTTTAGTTGCACCTTTTTTGCACCTTTTTTCAATGCTAGCACTTTTTTGCACCTCTTTATCAATGCAAGCACATTTTTCACTTTTTAAACCTTTTTTGTCTCTTAGCAGCATTGTATTCCCAAAATAATGTGTATATTTTTTTACATTCCTTCAAATACACTTTCAAGGGTTGGTAACGATGTGTGGTATCAGTCCACGTCAATTACTTCAATTTTAGTGCAGTCCTGTTAGGCTGTTCCTTTTAAATTAGTTCGCACCTTCTTGCACCACAGTTATGCGAAAGATATTGTTTAAGCAAGGGAGATTGTTGAGTGCATAAACAAATGTTTCAGTTCAAAATAATATTTGACTTGAGCAGCATGCTATTTTCCTGAGTGACCAGTATACAGTATGCCAAAACCGAATGTGAACTCCTACAAACTACATGATTTTGTAAAACAGTATAAAGCAATTTCTAATTCAGTGTGACAGATCTGTTTATGAGGTGCATTCTTTGAGATATTTCAATAGCAATTGATGAAAAACACCAACACAATCGTGTTATGCAGCATATAGGTAGTGCAAAACGCGAAAAATAAGGAACTACAAAGCAGTAAATGTGTATTGTGACAACAGTTTATTAGCGAAGCGTTACCTCCTCCTAGTTTAATAAATGAAAAAAATTAATTATACAGTAAAGACATTTGTGGCATGTGGTATTCCTCTTTCCAAACTTAACAACCCTATCCTGAAAGCATATTTGGAGAAATATGCTGGGAAGTCTATCCCAGATAAAAACCATACCTTCAACCTCTGTATGAAGAAAAATTAAAACAGATCAGTCAAGTAGAAGGTGAAAACCAGCTATATTTTACATTAGACGAAACCACTGATAGACAGTCGAGATATTGAACTTTTTACATATGTTCTAAACATTTGAGTTGTTGAATAATATCTGCTTTAACAGTTTTCTGTACTTGTGACTTCAATAACATAATGTTCTGGGACTTGTCCTACCCACACTTTTTAATATATGACAACATGACTGAATTTTATGTCGTGAGTTACTTGATGTAACTGGTTTTGTTACTTATTAATGATAATTCACATGGGAAATTTGCACCTTTTTCTGCTAAATTAAAGCACCTTTTTAGAACCTTTTTCACCAAAATTTTGCACCTAAAACTCCTAGCTCTAGTAATGAGATAGTATCATATTACTATCACCTCTCCATTGTTGTTCTTGTCAGTATAAGAAATAGAATATACATTTATTATGCATAATAAATTATATTCCAAATATGTAATTAATACAGAGTAATCTAACTTACTTCTTTCTACTTAAGTTATTTGGTCTATATATTCTTACCTCTTACCTTACTTCCTATTGCATTTTTAAAATAACTTCTTTCTTCTAAATTACGAAGTACGCAGGCGTAAATCAGTGAGTAAAAACGTTTAACTTCGCAACAAACAAGCTATCAGAGTTAGAAAGACAGAGAGACACAAAGCCCTACAAATGTTACTAAAATGGCCAAAGACATTTCGAAAAACAATTAAGCTAAAAAGCACGTATTAAAAAAATCCGAAATATTACTCATTTTAGGAATTCACACTATTTATTAGATCAAATGTGAAGAATTCGAGAAAGTCTACATAGGAAACGCTAAGATAAAATTGAAAACCAGAGTAAAATAACGTCTCAGGAACATCAAAAATTGGGAAGTACGAGTAGAATAGTATATTACGATGCATGGTTGGGAAGTTGTATTTACAGAATAGAGGAAAATGTATAAAAATCGAGCGAGGTTTTAATTTCCACGATTCTGTAAAACACTTCACACACGTGCGTTGTACATTATTTTTTTACGTGATGGTGTTTTCAAAATAATAAATAGTAGTAAAATAATAACATCTTCGTTGGAAATATGTGCGTTCATTATAAACAATTGAGTAACGTTAACAGTGTGGGCAATGTTTATTGGTTGAAAGTACACGAGAATGTGAGACCATTATTATTGATAAAGTGTCCCTCCATGGTATATTTACCTTGTCGTGGTGGAGTGGCTTGCGTGCTTAAATGATCCTGAGAGCTATGCCGGCGGTAGCATTGCTGCCGACAGGGTTAACCATGCCGGACTGGTCGAAGGTGATAAGCCAGACGAAAAAAGTACCTTGGTCGAAAGAGTGACGATCTTTCACCGTAAAAATACAACCGTCAAGAAATGCGAACATGGGTTCAACTGGGGTAAAATTTTCCGGAGGTCAAATAGTCCCCCATTCGGTTCTCCGAGCGGGGACTACTTCAGGGAACCCATGCCAAAGGCTCAAACACAGGGACATGTTCCTAGGAACATGGAATGTTAGGACTTTATACAATAGCGGGGCACTAGAGATATTAACGCGGGAATTAGATAAATCGCCCTTGGATATAGTCGCTTTACAGGAAGTTAGGTGGCCAGGAGAAGGTAGTCAGGAATCAGGAAGCTTTGCATTATACTACGGGGGTGCAGAAAGACCTGCATTTGGAACGGGTTTTTTAGTCAGAAGGAGGATCCTATCCGCTATCCGAGATATTAAGTTTGTTAGTGATAGGATATCATACATAATTCTAAAGGGTAAACGACATGATTTTATAATTGTAAATGTACATGCCCCCACAGAAGATAAAGATGACAAGATCAAGGATGAGTTCTATGAAGAATTAGAATGCTTATTTGATAGCCTTTCACGATATCATATGAAAATTGTCTTAGGAGATTTTAATGCAAAAGTGGGGCGGGAAGATATATTCAAACCAACAATAGGCAAATTCAGTCTTCATGAAGATAGTAACGACAACGGGGTTAGATTAGTCACATTTGCCACATCAAAGAATCTCATTGTTAAGAGCACAACATTTCAGCATAAGGATATTCATAAATACACCTGGACGTCCCCAGATGGAGAAACTCGGAACCAGATAGATCATGTATTAGTGGATAAACGCTGGCACAGTAGCATCATCGATGTTAGATCAGTTAGAGGGACAGACTGCAATTCGGATCATCATCTGGTCAGAGTGAAAATCAGACAACGGCTATCGCTTATGAGAGGAACAAACGCTAAAGATGATTCTGTAAAATTTGAATTAAAAAACTTGAAAAATGATGAAATGCGGCAAGAATACCAAATCAAAATTGCTAATAGATTTGAAGTACTGGAATCTTCAGATGACAATGTGGCAAACGAAGAAGAAACTGATATAAATAAAGAATGGGAGGCTATAAGAGATACTATTAAATTGTCAGCATCAGAAAGCATTGGTTGTTTAAAAAAGAGGCAAAACAAGAAATGGTTTGATGAGGAATGTGCCGACATTGTAAAGAAAAGAAAGCTAGCAAAAATGAAATGGTTACACGAGCCAAATGAGGTAAATTTAGAGCAATTGGGTAGTATTAGACGGGAAACCACCAAGTTACTAAAGAGTAAAAAGAGGGAATATTTGAGAGAGAAGATTAATGATCTTGAAATGAATGCAAAAAATAGGAACATTAGAGAATTATATCAGGGAATTAGTATAGAGAAGAAAGGGTTTCAGGCTAGAACAAACATAATTCGGAATGAAAATGGGGATATGATTGCAGATTCCAGGAGTATATTAAATAGATGGAAAAGTTACTTTAATCAGCTATTAAATGTACATACAGAACAGGACATTGAGGAGGATAATTTACAGACAGCAGAAATGCTAGTCGCAGAACCAAGTGCATTAGAGGTTGAAATGGCGATTGAAAAATTGAAGATGTATAAAGCATCAGGTTCAGATGAGATCCCAGCAGAACTGATAAAATCAGGGGGAGAAAAATTGATGGACAAGATACGCTGGTTGCTTAGTATGATTTGGGAAAAAGAAGCTCTTCCAGATGAATGGAAGGAATCAATTATCGTACCAATTTATAAGAAAGGAGATAAAACTGATTGCAACAACTACAGGGGCATCTCATTACTTTCAACTTCGTACAAAATTCTAACAAATATATTAGTAAGCAGACTTACTCCCTATATTGATGACATTCTAGGAGATCATCAATGTGCATTTAGAAGAAACAGGTCTACAACAGATCAGATTTTTAGTATAAGACAGATTTTAGAAAAGAAATGGGAATATAATGGTACTGTACATCAACTATATGTAGACTTCAAAAAAGCATATGATTCAATTAAGAGGGAGAAGTTATATAGTATCCTGCTGGAGTTCGGAATTCCTAAAAAGTTAGTTAGACTTATACGAATGTGTCTAAATGGCACAAAGAGTAGGGTGCGTGTAGGCAAACAGTTTTCGGACACTTTTGAAATCCAGAATGGGTTGAAGCAAGGAGATGCACTATCTCCTCTACTATTTAATTTTGTACTAGAGCATGCCATTAAATCTTTAGAGAATGAGGAAGGCTTACAACTCAATGGTATTAATAAGCTGTTAGTTTATGCTGATGATGTAGTATTATTGGCCGATAGCGAGGAGATACTAAAGGCCAACACGCACACACTATTGAGTAACACTAAGAAATTAGGACTGGAAGTAAATATCAATAAAACTAAATATATGGTCACACGTAGAAATTCATTATATAATGGAAATGGACAGCTAATGACAAATGAGGGAAATTTTGAGGAAGTGGCTGAATTCAAATACCTAGGAACAATAATCACAAATAGGAATGAGATGCACAAAGAAATTAAACATAGGCTCAATTCTGGAAATGCGTGCTATTATGCATTGCAGAGACTCTTGATGTCCCAACTCCTTTCAAAAAACGTTAAACTGAAAATATATAAAACTATTATTCTACCAGTTATATTATATGGGTGCGAAACATGGACTCTTACTTTAAGGGAGGAAAGGAGATTACAAGTATTTGAGAATAAAGTACTTAGGAAAATTTTTGGACCAAAGAGAGATGAACAGACAGGTGAATGGAGAAGACTACATAACAATGAACTACATGGTCTTTATAGGAAGCCAGATATAATAAGAACAGTTAAGTCTCGTAGACTGCGATGGGCAGGACATGTTGCACGTATGGGGAATGAAAGACTTGCATGGAAGCTTCTTGTAGGAAAGCCAGAGGGAAAACGCCCAGTTGGTAGACCAAGTATGAGGTGGGAGAATAACATTAACTATGATTTGAGGGAAGTAGATTATACAGGGAATGATTGGAAAGCATTAGCTCAGGATAGGGATGTATGGAGAGCTTATGTCCACGCGGCCATGAACCTACGGGTTCGATAGTGCCAGTGAGTAAGTAAGTAAGTAAGTAAATAAAGTGGAAAATCTGCAGTGATTGCCCATGCATGGTCCGAAGAACATATTATCGAAAAGAAAGCTGAATTATTAAAACAAATAGAAAACCCAAGAAACTTACTGTTTGGGAAAATATTTACATTCAAAAAACGAAAAGAGTAAATTAATGAACTTTGAAATACCCGAGGAAAACGACCTGATTTCGAGTTTTCCATCTACCGTCCACACAATCAGGTCCAGGTTGATGGCATCCCTTTCTTCTACATATTCCGTGTTGGAACCCATGTACAGCAAATCTTGTTATAATGTTGTCTCAGGTTATAGCCCGCAAGTTGCCAGTCGGTAGATGTCATTTCATCCGTGTTATAGAACTCAGTCGGGATTTCTCCTCTAGTTCCCTTAGATCCGCTTGAAACATTCCGTGCACGGCAGTAACATTTTAAGTCTTAGGTCTTCCAACAAAAAGGTTTCTCTAGCTAATACATAGACTAGCCGGGAGCCGAGTACTTATATAGTCCTAGCGTTCATTTCAGGAATCTCGCCTTCAGAGTCTCTAACTCTGCTTACTGTTTCCTATATAAATAACATTTATTTTTTGTAACTAAGATATAAAGGCGACATTTCGTATGAAATTGAACTTTATGTTTATCGTAGGCTACGTGTATTGTTATCAGTAATATTAATTAAATGTTATTTGCCAATTGTTGCAAATTCCATCTTCATAGATCAAAATGTAACTTCCATCATGTGATAAACGATGTATATTTGAGGTATTAGTTTGGAAAGATTGACTATAGATATATTACCTCTTGAGTTGAATGTATATATACGTTTTGAGTAAAATATAATTTGGTTATAATAAATAATTCATTGAAAAATCCAATTAAATATTTATCATTACTTGTTTAGTAAAATCTGTACTTTGCCATAAAGATAACCTGAATATACAAGTAAGTTTTTTTTTTGTAAATTATGTTTACTCTGAATTACGTTATCGCAGGTTTACAAAATAATACTTTAAGCTAAAAGTGATAGATACTAATAACCTGCACTATAGACTAAATTAACAAAAGGTGATTAATAGAAATACAATACAGTGCGCTTGTATTTTTTGTAGGTCTTTTTACACCCAATGTAACTTTTTTACACGCCTTATATTAGCCTGACCTGTATCTGTCTATATATGTACCGGAATCGTTCAAGACGATTTGTCAACCACTTAAAAACATTGGATCGACTTGAAACATCGTATACTTGTAAAGGACCAATCACAATACAATAATTTCATATTTTGTTCTATGATCCTGGTCAGGATCATCAGGACATAACAAAAAATAAAGACCGGTATAATAGATTGCGGACTTATCGACTTTTAGTCCATCGTTGTAAGATATTAATATTATATCCTCTGGTAGCTCAGTTGGTAGAGCGGTAGACTGTAGTGGTATATAGTTTTAGTAATCCACACGTCGCTGGTTCAAATCCGGCCCGGAGGATTTTTTATACGAGTATTACTTTTAGCTCATACTACATTAGTATCGAATTTAAATATATTAACATTTTTATCTTATTCTGTAAAATATTAATGACAATTTTGTAAACTTACCACATTGTAATTTATCCAAAAAAATATGAGAAGGTTACGATTAACTGTAACTATTTATCTATATTAAAATATTAAAAATTGCTATATAATAATGTTACATAATAATAATTTGAAATATGTATAATTATATTCGTGCTTAGACACTAAAAATATCGTAAGCAATTAAATTTTCATGGGATTCCGGTTTATGACAAAGTATAAATTAAACAAATAAATAATAGTTTTAAAAAAACTAAAACAACACGTTTATTAGAAAACCAAACTAAAAAATAATTAATAGTTTAAAAAACTAAAACAACACGTTTACTAGAAAACCGAACTAAAAAATTAAAAATAATTTTAATTTCCAAGACGCTTGGGATTTAATAGTGTGTTCTATATATATGCGGACATATTTAGCATGCAATTAAATGCTACTTTCTACTTTTTTCATCTACCTATATAGGCCTGTATACATTCCTTCTCTGCGCCAAGTTGTTCAAAACACACAAAGAGTTAGGAGGAAGGACAATCAACTGGAACAACTTCATTAAATCCCTATGTTCCAATAAACAAAAGCAAGTGATGATTATGATGGTGGTGGGAACTTGAATCAGCGCATGGTCCATAGTTCTACTTTAAGGTATAATACTTTAGAGTACTCGGCTACGGAGCTGGAGTACGATTAATTAAAATTTATATAAAATAATTTTGTAATAATTAGATCTTAAGGTATATTCGGTTAACCTATGTTCAATTAAGTTAATGACAGGTTGGTTATTGAACATTAGATTCATCAATGAATGTAATTTCAAAGGTATTGATAAGTTATCTGATATGTGCCCTCTGTAAATATACAATACAAATCCTGTTGTTCTCTCTTCCAAATACGCCTATTAAGCAGTTTTATGCCCTGAAAAGTGACCCCTCTGTCGGGCTAGAATCACTAAAATCTGAACCCGAGGGCTGAAAGTATCAACTAATGTACCGGCATCTATTTTCAAGCTTACGTTCGCAAATTCGTTATGGATATACAGAGTAGATACTTTTCTGTAATTTTGTATAATATTATATTAATCAATGAAATTTTAGCTCAGACAGTTATTTCTTGCATTTTTCATTATTTTCAAATTGTTATTAAAAATGCATCTTTTCCGGTCTCTTAGCTTATCAGACTAAGCCAATGATTACTTAGGTAAAACTCAAGACATTGGTGTATATTAACTTTAGACTTATGGTTTGAATATTTTATATATCTGATTACTGCATATCGAAATTTCTTGTATTCCCCAATTTGAAAATCATGGAAGTTAATAAATCACTCATTATCAATAAAGCATGGAACGTGCACTATTTATTCGTAATTTGTCAAACGTCATATTTCTTTAAAAATCGCATATCACAATAAAGTTACTTTTACACGGGGGAAGGAAAACTAATTAAAACGCATGATTTTTGCATTATTCTTATTAGATCACATTGACTCTAGGATCTTCAGGGTGCAGTTAGTATGCTGTGTGTCTATACTGATCATAATTTACATCTATAGGCTGTATAAACTGAGGAAAATGTGATGTATGTGGTTTTAAAAGACAGGTGAGAATATGTTTCAAAGCTGAGGACACACATGATATGTTCAATATACTAGATCTCCTGTATTTTTATTCCATTCATACTTACCTGCAAACAAGAATTAATATTATGTTAACTTATGCAAAATAAATGTTTTAAAAGTTACTTTTTTTTACAGATTTAACAAGAATATGGATTTTAAAATCATATTAATCATCCTGCTCTTCGGAAACAAATTAGGTAATGTAATTGATATTCAATTGTCTGGTCTGCACTCCAATGCTTGATTGTGAATTTCTTGACGGTAGCATCCTAAAAGCATGTAGGAGCATACTACTCCAACCCATAAATCTCCGTACTGGAAAGGTCATATTTTCTTGTATTATGAATACATGTGTAACCTTAAAAATTATGAATTGCAATTTGTATATCACATTCGTTATCTTTAAATCAAGCCCCTTATTTGTACCGTTGGGTATTTTATTACTTAGAGCAGCGTTTCTCAAATTATGGGTTCCGATCCATAGGTTGGTCACGGAAGATTTTTTTTTTCCGTAGCAGAACTACCAATCAGGTCTATAAAACATGTAAAATTAAAAAAAAATGTATATAACAGATTTTATTAACAACACTCAATCAACTTTTCAGCACGCAGTGGACATGACAGTACAAAATCTGTCTGTTTTCAATGAACGTGTGATCGAATAAAAACTTCCTGCAATAAAGGGAGATATGTGTGTAAATTCACTCTTTTTTTATTTGAGATCGCTAATAGCACATTTGTATTATGTAATTCTTAATTAATTTTAAGATGCAACCTTAGATCCTGGCAACCGTTCGTCGTATGGATCTCGTGTGGCAATCTCACCAAATAAATCTAAGTAGCTGTTAAAATCAATAGATTTTGCAATGGAATAAAATATATTTTTGCGCTCTATCTTCCTTACCTAATGACAAAAGATTTTCAAATTTATCTCCTTTAGCTTCAATTCAACGATCAAATCGGCGAAGAAGATTTTGAAACACGCTTTCAAATTCCTGCCATGAAATGCTGGAGTTCACAGTTAATACATTTCTAACGTTCGAGCATTTGAACTCGTGGCTTTAATTGGGACTGTTGCGTTAAAAATTGATGACAACTTTTGTAAGATTTGTTTTTGAATTTGTCAAAGTAAAAATACCTTCTGTTCAGTGATATACAGCATGTTAACTAAAATCACCACAGTCACAACTTCACAACTGAACACAAATTTACAAATTGTTTAAAAAAACTTCGAGAAACACGTCTGTACCTTACAGTTACACAAGTAATTCTAAATAGGGGTAGAGACAATGTGATTTGAACCTGCTTTACCCGTCTTCCCGCCACTTCGCTAATCGGGAAACGGGGAGCTTTGACCGCTTTTTCTGCCGGCTGATTCCCAGGCGCTTAGGGTTCGACTTACACTTAATTCACTGTAGTTCACATAATTCAACAATGTGATTTAATTAGTTTGAAATATAAATTTAAAAATGGGGAATAAATTACTGCTTAATTTCAAGTGCCAAACTACAATTATTCTTGGTCCAAGATTAAGGGGAATTACGTGTTGTGGCGATACAGACGAACCAAAATCATAGTGTGTAATATGTTATCAAGTTTTCTCAAATACTCCCCCAAAGAAAAATAAAATTAAGAAGGTATTTAGAAAAAAAAACATTCAGATATTACATATAAAAGCAAGATTATGTTGTTCGCGCAGTTTAAACGGGAAAATCTGTTGTATCTAAAATAGGGTCACTCAATGCAAAGGCTTCCAAATAATCATATTTAGATAGTTAAAGAGACCCGACAGAGGCTTTGGATCTTAGACAAAGAAACCAACAACTATGCTTGGGAACTATGTAAAGATACCCAGCTAGGCTTTGGAACCTGGACAATGAAACCAACTATCAGCCTTGGGAACCACGGTAGAGAAACCCAATTGGGGCTTTGGAACCTAGACAAAGAACCAACATATAGCCTTAGGAACCAAGATAAAGAAACTCATCTGAGACTTTGGAACCTAGGCAAAGAAACCAACATATAGGTTTGGTAAACAAGATAAAGAAACCCATCTGATACTTTGGAACCTAGACAAAGAAACCAACAATGAAGATTGGGAACATTGGAAAAGTTACTCATCCGTGACTGAATTTGCCTGGCCATCGGGTGTAGACCCTTGGCGATGGGGATACCGATTCTTAAGAACGAACTTATAAAGGGTTGGTAGTGGCATGACCACTATAGACCAACGCAATTCTGAGATATGGATGGTTTTCAACCAGGCTTATAACATTAAATATAGAGCATCAATACAACTGAGTTTCAATGCATATATCAATTTTAATGTTATTGCATTGAGTTGTTTTCATTTATGTGGATATTTATAGCTGATAAAGACACTTGATAGCTCAATATTCCAAAGAAAGCTCAAATTATTGACTGGCATCCTTGTGGTCCTGTAGAAATGAGTCAGCACATCTACTGCAATTAGTGGATGACGAGCGATTTTTCATGACATTCAACCTTTGTTTTCATCTCCTAGTTGCCCCGAATCAAAAATTAAATAAGCTGATTCTCGTAGATGAAGATGTACTCTTTCTAATGGTACTAAAGCAAACAACATTTGAGATGACGTAAGTCACGTTATTTGAGCTTGAATATAGTTTAACAACTGCATATGTTTATGATCCAGTATAATCCTAGATAAGTGGCTATGAATAAAGTGCACAGTCTTGACCACTATTAAGAAATTTGGTCTGGTTTTTATTATTGAGATATTTAGCCCTAAAGAAGGCCTAAAATTTGACATGACAGATTTTATTAGGCATTTTGATCCACTCTGGTGACTCATAAAGAGGACTTCCTTTCGCCGGACTACGTTTCTTGGATTTAGGATAAAAAGTTGTGTACGACATAGGAATAAGTTGTTCCTACTTGCATCTGCCTTGTAGTAACAAAGAGTTAAAAATTGAATGTTGATCAGTTTCTTGATTGATTCGTCAAAAAGGGCTCCATAAGAAATGTCATAGTTTCCCAAACACTTGATATGATGATCTGAAATTTTGCAGAGGTTAATTTCTAAAGAGGTTCCATACCTACACCAATTTTCAGCTAAATTAAACATGAGCACTAGACCACTCGAGATTGAATGTCCTCTAACAAACATTGTCCACGCTGTTAACGTTAGTCAATTGTTTATAATGAACGCAAATATTTCCATCAAATATGTTATTATTTTACTATTATTTATTATTTTGAAAACACCATCGCGCAAAAAATAATGTACAACGCACATTTGTGAAGTGTTTTACGGAATCTCGGAAATTAAAAACCTCGCTATCGCTCGGGTTTTAAACATTTTCCTCGATTCTTTAAAAAAACACTTCCCAACCTCGCATCGTAATATACTATTTCCTTGACGATTTTATTATTAATTTAACACTTCTCATTGAAGGATAAATTATATTTGAAGAGAAAAATTTTCGCCTAGACCGGGACTCGAACCCGGGACCCTTGGCTTTCCGGGCCAAGTGCTCTACCAACTGAGCTACCGAGGCGAGTTACGATCTAGATGCAAATTTTTCTCTTATGTAAGTTGTAATTCCCTCACGCCAAATGCTTGAAACCATAGCTTCTATCTTTGCAAATGGCGGCTTCTTAGTTAAGAAGACATTTATTGGGAATTTAACACTATTTTATAGCCAGTAGGGCTTCTATTGACGATTTTATTATTAATTTAACACTTCTCATTGAAGGATAAATTATATTTGAAGAGAAAAATTTTCGCCTAGACCGGGACTCGAACCCGGTAGCTCAGTTGGTAGAGCACTTGGCCCGGAAAGCCAAGGGTCCCGGGTTCGAGTCCCGGTCTAGGCGAACATTTTTCCCTTCAAATATACTATTTCCTGTTTACTTTAAGTGAAGAGCAAGTATAATTTAATCCAGCATACACCAGTTTATGCAGACACTACATCACATCTATCGCAATAGCTCGGTGAATACAAAATAGTTTTAATATATTCAACATGCAATTAATTGAGGAGTTTAATGAAATATGGGCACAATTGAAAAATGTACGTTTTGATATAGTAGCAATTGATATATAACTAAATGCATAACATTGATGTTTATTTTAATTGATACAATCAGCTGCTGAACCTGCTGTAATCGAGATATCGATACGAAAATTTTCAGGCTGACCAACTACAAAATTGCGAGTCCAAAAGCATTGAACGTAAAAAGGGCAAAACATGAGTTATGCACATATTCCACTTAACTTCTCAATTACAGTAATACAGTTTTGTTTTATTAACATACAATCAAACAATATTTGCTTTTCATCGGTAATTAGAGTGTGTTACTTGCGGGTCGAGCGATGTTTAGTATCCTGCAAGGTGTGTCCCGGACATAAAAATATTGAGAACCACTAGGTATGAGAATTACCATAAAATAATAACGCAATTATAACAATTATAATACTGATTTTTGTTCATTTTGGTTTCAATCGTGATCCTGTCTGTTTCAGTAAACTGTATGAAATGCTACAAGTGTGAGGACGATTCTACCAGTAGTAAATGTTATAACGATTTCCATAAGTATAAAATTACCTGTGAAACTCAATACGATGGATGTTATACTGCAATAAGTGGTAAATATTTTTTATTGTACCATCTTCTAAAATTCATTATGAAATTACATTTTCAATGGGTTAAAAAAAGTAATTTCTTTGGCCATTGAATTCAATAACTGACATACCGTATTGAAACTAGTTATATATGTATATATAAATGTTTGTTTGTTTGTTTGTTTGTTCGTTCATACTTTATGCGCGGCCATAACGATGATCCGATTGTGATGGGGCCTTTTTGCAAAATATTCAGGAGATTCCCTGGATGAACATAGGCTATAAGAGAGTTGTGATACTCAACGCTGAACTACACAGTTAAAAAATCGTTTCTTTGTAGTGGAAAACGTGGAAAAAGAAGCTTTTTGGACGCTTAAATGGCTTACGCTGCCTAAACCATAACAAATACACAAAATTAATGTACATAGAATTGAATATCTAAAAACGCTCTACAAAAAAATCCCAACAGCTCATGTTAATCTCTTACGGATAACTCACAATAACCATTTTTGTCTTTCATTGATGCCAAGGAGATCGAGACAAGTACGTAGATTCCTGTGCAAACATAGCAGCACATGGCGGGTATTCTTTTACGGATAACTCACAATAACGAATTTTGTCTTTTAGCTCATTTATGCCAAGAAGATTGAGATAAGAAGATTCCCGGGCAACACCGGGTAATCTGCACGGGAATCATAAAATAATTACGATATACATTTATAACTATTTTTCATTCTACTTATTCAACTAATCATAAGAAATACATTAATTTTCGCCTTTCAGCTCATTTATGCCAAGATGATCGGAATGAGTAGATTCCCGGACAACACCGGGTAAACAGCACGGAGTATCTAAAAATAATTACGATATAAACCATTCCTTTTACTTACCGGTATTTAACTAAGCATTAAACACGTTAATTTTCGTATTTCAGCTTGGGATAAGTAGATTCCCGGGCAACGCCGAGTAATCAGCACGCGGTATCTAAAAATATAAATTTATAATTATTTTTCCTTTTGCTTATTCAACTAAACATAAAAGCACATTAATTTTCATTTATTTAGGCGTAGCAGCGCACGCTGGATATTATCTAGTACTTATATAATATTTTTTATCATATTCATTCAATTCAGTAAACAAGGAACAAGTTTTTCACCCATTCAAAATTACTCATAAATTACTTTAAAAACATACATATTTGCTAAATGTTGTGAATTTTAATTCCAGACTACAAACAGTGACGGATGAAGTAAGCTTCGTATTATTTTAAGACACATTTAATGGCGTTTTACTTCAGGCCCTTAAAAGCGGGCATGGGAAGTAACTTTTTTGGAACGATTCTAAAAGTTTTCTGAGAGCAATTAAAATTATCATGGATAGAAATTGGATATTTACGTAGGCCTTATTTCAGTTGCTGCGCATCTCACACGTTCATTGAGGTATATTGTTTCACGAAGAAAAATCCAATTCATTCAATTTAGTGAATTATTGTAATGACGAATAGTGTTATAGCACATTTACACTCTCCTTAAATACCTACATAATTTTAATCAATAATGGTCTCCTACCGCGGAAATATCGCGGAGGCCATGCTACGAAATGCCGATATGCGCTTTCTCAATACAAACATCCGAAAGTCAGAAGTTTTGCAGAGACGCGAGAGACAACCACAAAAATTACCTGTTTTTTAGTATTTTGTCTATGATTTTTCATCCAGCGCAAAAAGCAATAGTTCTGACAGAAACTAACGAGACATTATGATACTAATGTGTTCTGAGCAGAGACAGGAAGTACAGGCATTAGAAAAAGTAGAAAAAAGGCAGGTACAAATATGTGATATACAACATGAATTAAATATTTAAAAAAAATACTTTACAGGAAATAGATCCGCTTCACATGTTGACCTTCAAAGTAATATCCTTTGATTACCAAATATTTCTTTCCAGCGTTCTACTCACTTTTTTTTCTTCATAAAATATCGTGGCCAGGTGCATACTCATTCAAGCATACACAGTATCAGATCATTGCGTTGTTATTCTCACGCCTGACTCCCTCCTTGTCACTTATAAGTCTACCAAATAAATTTACTTCAAACTGTAAGTATTGGATAACCATCCTATGATAGAACTAGGTGTTTTTTTTTAAGTGTGAGAGCTCGCATTGTCAGAAAGGAAAGAAATCCGATTTCCTCCTACTTTCTATGTGAATAGGATGTTTTTCTTAACTTAAAGTAGTATTCTCTACTGAAGGTCCTACGTTCCTAAAGTTTTTTTACAAATTCCCCAGGTTGTCTTTCGACATTCCTGGTGTTCTCTCCCGACATGGCGCACTTGTAACCAACTTCTGAGGTTAGGGCGCCTGGACGGCGGGGTTACGTTCCCCCGATGATAGTGGTGCGCCAGGAGAGTCCCTAATCCTAAGCTTAATCTAAGACGAATATGAATGATGATGATTGGGATGGCCATACGATTTCGGGGACCGTTTGGGCTTTAAAGTTTTCCTGACATTTGTCTTACAGGTGAGGAAATAAACCCCGATAAAAACCTCGCCCGGAAAAACTGTCCCGAGATGGGATCGAACCCGGGCCCGCTGCGTGACAAGGCAGCACGCTACCTCGAGACCACAGCGGTGGACACACGTTCCTAAAGTAAGTAAATATGGATAACTCCCTTCCAATTCGATAATAATGTTACCATTAACTTACCAGACAAGATTGCCTTTCTTTAGAACTTCTATGAACGCACAATCCCGTTGATTGTTGAGGCTTAAGAACTGAAAGATTGGACTCAGGTTTTATTCGAAGTGGCTATGGACTAAAGAAAACTATCTCTGCTCCTCTGGATGCATATAATATCATTTTCATCTGTAAGTGCGCATGAAACCCTATTATCGTTGCAACACTATCAACGCTTATATATAATATTGTTACAAGTTATTTTACACTGATATGTGCGTTCTCTTGTATAAACACGTTAGAACGGTCAATATCGTTTCAAGTGATCATAGTTCGCAGACGACAATTACGCGGACATACTCCACATAAAATCTCTCTCTCTCTCTCTCTCTCTCCTCTCTCTCTCTCTCTCTCTCTCTCTCTCTCTCTCTCTCTCTCTCTCTCTCTCATCCCTCTCTGAACATTTTACACAATTCAAACACTCGTGTTTTAGAGATAATGTTTCTTCAAACTATGTATTCGGTCTATGGAAAATGTTTGATTACACAACCACTTCCCGAGTAAGAACTTTATAATAATACGTTGTTCTACGCAAAAAAAAAAAAAGTTGCAACGAATCTAAGCTCCAGTTTTAAGAGTAATTTTATAGCAAGAAACAAGGTTACGTTATTCCGATCGAATCTGTTTAGACTTGATTTTTTTATACGTATACTTAATCAATTTAACTATATTTTAAGATTAGGCTAATTAATACCAGTTAGGTTTTTGCAACAGTTGCCACTGTTAAATAGATTGTGATTCCTATTTTATCAAATACGAAAAAAAAAACAAGTATTAGCGCATTATTTCAATATAATTATATATCAAGTGTACATTTCCTAAAAAGTTAGACTTATACGAATGTGTCTAAATGGCACAAAGAGTAGGGTGCGTGTAGGCAAACAGTTTTCGGACACTTTTCAAATCCAGAATGGGTTGAAGCAAGGAAATGCACTATCTCCTCTACCATTTAATTTTGTACTAGAGCATGCCATCAAATCTTCAGAGAATGAGGAAGGCTTACAACAAAATGGTATTAATAAGCTGTTAGTTTATGCTGATGATGTAGTACTATTGGCCGATAGCGAGGAGATACAAAAGGCCAACACGCACACACTATTGAGTAACACTAAGAAATTAGGACTGGAAGTAAATATCAATAAAACTAAATATATGGTCACAAGTAGGAAGTACATTATATAATGGAAATGGACAGCTAATGACAAATGAGGGAAGTCTTGAGGAAGTGACTGAATTCAAATACCTAGGAACAATAATCACAAATAGGAATGAGATGCACAAATAAATTAAACAAAGGCTCAATTCTGGAAATGCATGCTATTATGCATTGCAGAGACTCTTGATGTCCCAACTCCTTTCAAAGAAAGGTTAAACTGAAAATATATAAAACTATTATTCTACTAGTTATATTGTATGGGTGCGAAACATGGACTCTTACTATAAGGGAGAAAAGGAGATTACAAATATTTGAGAATAAAGTACTTAGGAAAATTTTTGGGCCAAAGAGAGATGAACAGACAGGTGAATGGAGAAGACTACATAACAATGAACTATATGGTCTTTACAGGAAACCAGATATAATAAGAACAGTTAAGTCTCGTAGACTGCGATGGGCAGGACATGTTGCACGTATGGGGAGTGAAAGACTTGCATGGAAGCTTCTTGTAGGAAAGCCAGAGGGAAACGCCCAGTTGGTAGACCAAGATTGAAGTGGGAGAATAATATTAACTATGATTTGAGAGAAGTAGATAATACAGGGAATGATTAGAAAGCATTAGCTCAGGATAGGGATGTATGGAGAGCTTATGTCCGCGCGGCCATGAACCTACGGGTTCGATAGTGCCAGTGAGTAAGTAAGTATCAAGTGTATATATATATATATTTTTTTTTACAACATACTATTATACACTCGGTGTCCACCGCTGTGGTCTCGAGGTAAGGTAGTGCCTTGTAACGCAGCAGGCCCGGGCTCGATCACCGGTCGGAACAGTTTTCAGGGTGAGGTTTTTATCGGGGGTTTTCCTCACTTGTAAGACAAATGTCAGGAAAACTTTAAGGCCAAAACGGTCCCCGAAATCATATGGCCATCATCATCATCCTTATCATTATCATCATGATCATCCTTCACCGGTGTAGAAAGCAATGGGAAGCTACCACACCTACAATTCCCTAGTAAAGCTGCAAAGCATAGCATGCAAATGCTATGATTGCAGTGAAAGACCTGCCCTCGGGCAGAATTACTATGGATGGATATAGTCGGTTTATTTTATTAAGAGGGATTTTTATATCTATTGTTGGTATCCACCCAGGTTAAGCGATACAGAAAACGCGCCTTATTCGCGGGAGATACAGAAACCGTGAATATGGAATGGTAATTTCTTTGGGTTTATAGGGGATATGTACCAAGGTTTCCAAAATAAAATAATAATTATCAAAATAAAATTAATTTAATGTGAGATTTTGAACACTTTATATTAATTATTATTGTCAGACTTAGGCAAGGGCTTAAAGAACTTAGCGATGTTTTCCTGTGTTGCCTCTTTTAAAAGGTATTTCATTTCAGATTGATATTCAGCTGTGTATTCAGCGATATGATTCCTTATTTGTCTTCGGATTTCTTGATGAATCGTACAGTTGAAACAGCGTGATATGGATGCAAACGACTCGCCAACGCGTAAAAGGTCAAACATTTATATTTTTACTTTCAGCGGCAACACTAATATTTCAGCTTCGGAACTAATGTTTCTTTGCTTCTACTCCACATTATAAATTGGGGATAAAGCAGAAGACAAATCGTATTATTCAATCAAAATTATTGCAACGAATGACATGTTGAAACAATAAAACATCGAGAATGGTGGGGCCGGCATTTATCAACGGACACAGAGGCACGTGAAATACAGCGACGGCCGGTTTTAGCAACGAACTTTAGGCTTAGTGATAATAATGTTTTACTTTAATATACAGGGTGTTTCGAAATTCAATGCTCAAACTGCTAGGTATGATGCAGAAGGCAAAAACAAATATATTTTGTTAAATAACCATGTGTCGGAAATTCGTACGTATTGAGTACGGAGCATGCGAAAGTAATACGGGAGTGCAGAAGGAGATACAAAACAAACAATTTCTTTTAAACCGTTACACTAAATGATTTGAAGTACGTAAATGTTGTGACGTCATACTTTTCAACATTGAGTAAGGAAGTAAGGATGTAATTGGGTGTAATTCAAATAAAACAATGTTACATGATTACATTACTTTAATGCCCTGACCAACGTTTACAATAAATGTTCGAAATGAGCACAATTTACCTCGTTGCAGAGCTGGTACCGACGTAGTAGAGAGTCCCTTGCCCGCTGGAAAATGTGTGGCGTGTTCTGTAAGTTTGTTGCCGCTGCAAGAATTCTTGATACGAGCTCCATCTCAGATTCAACAGGGGAAGAGTATACTTGCGTCTTCATGTAGCCCCAGAGAAAGAAATCCAATGGAATGAGGGCCGGGGATCTTGCAGGCCAATTTACAGGTCCACCCCGGCCGATCCACCTATTCCCAAAAGTGTTGTTTATTGCGGCACGCACTGGGTCTGCAAAGTGAGATGGGGCCCCATCATGTTGAAACCACATCCTCCTCCTGATATGGAGAGGTACATCCTCCAGTAAAGTCGGCAGGTGAACTTCTAAGAACAGTCTGTACATTGGCCACCTGAGTCGAGGAGACAACATGTAGGGCCCAAGCAAGTAGTCTCCTACGATACCGGCCCAAATGTTTACAGCAAATATTCTCTGATGACCCCTCAAAACTGTAGTACGCGGATTGTCATCCGACCATACATGAGAGTTGTGTGAATTGTACATAACCATCTCAGTAAATTGAGCCTCATCTGAAAACATCACAACTTCAGGAAACAGAGGGTCTTCAAGGGTTTGTTGCAGAAAACAAGGTACAAATTGAAGACGATGTGGGTAGTCATCTGGTTCCCATGGCCTGCCATACTCATAGGACGGGAAACGAAAAGGATGAAGTTGCGGTTCATGCCCAACACTCTCAATACAAAACTTATGGCTGAACACCGAGCTCAGAAGCAATTGCTCGTGAACTTGTCTCTGAGATATTGGTTCAGCGTTCATGCAACCGTAAACAGCCACGTTTTCGGCAAAGAGTTAGGTGTACGAGCACTACGTGGCTCTACCTGCATTAGACCTGCCTTACCACAAATGATGCCAGTATTCCCTAGTCGATCCGTGGATTGAAGTAAATGTACGATAATCCGGACATCGTCGTGCAGGTAACGTTCGCGGTACATTCTCTGGGCTTGCGCGAATATTACCCTCAGCCGCACCATAGACAAAAGTGTAGACTTATCGCCCAGTTTTCTCCATGAGCTAGCGTTCCATGTTGATGCCTTTAGGTCAGTTAAAAAGTTACTAGTGCATGCTTACTTTACTCAGTGTCGAAGTTATGGCATCACAACGCACTGAACACCTTTCAAATATAGCTACAGTCTTTAGTGAACTAAGCGATTTGTTTAAAATAATTGATCATTTATATCTCCTCCACACTCGTACTACCTTCGCATGCTCAGTACTCAATACGTACGAATTTCCGACACATGGTTATTTAACAAAATAGATTTGTTTTTGCCTTCTGCATCATACCTAGCAGTTTGAGCATTGAATTTCGAAACACCTGTATATTTGTCCATTTGGTTTGAATCACTCTTTGTAAAAGCCGCCTTGGCACGTGCCTGCAGTAAAAAATGTTGCTGGTGAGTTAATAAAGGATACTAATCTTTCTAATATACCAACTGGATCCATGAATAAATATATTTGTAGTCTGCGAATACATGAAATGCGTCGCAATTTTTTAATCCGCGAACAATGAAAATGCTAATAAGAAAACTGTGAATCAGGAGATTTTACTGTATTATAAAGAAGGACGGATGCGGGATTCTTGTTGCTGGATTATAAAGGGATTATTTGTGTTACACTCTAGCTATCTCAGGTTAGACAAGGACAATCAATCAAAAGTAAAACTAAAAATGGATTTTGATATGGCGATAATGACGTCACAGAAGTTATATACGAGGGTGGATCAAATATAAACCGGAATTTGTATCTGGAGGCTCTGGTAGCGAACTGCAAAGGTTGCGGTTTCGAGGGGAAGTTGGTGGGTGTGTGGAATAGGGATCTTGATGTATCGCAATCCGAAGAGCGGCCGCTTGCATCAGTACGCCATGAGCGAGCAAGAGGTACACACGTCTGTTGCGCAACGCATTATTATTAAGTTTTTGGCGAAAGAAGGCACTAAACCTTCTGAAATTTTGAGAAGGCTCCATGCGCAGTTCGGGAAAGCAACCCTTTCGAAGACGCAGGTGTATGATTGGCGCAAAGAAATTTTAGCGGGCCGGGATTCAGTGGAAAATGAGCCCCACCAAAGACGACAACGAACAAGCATCACTGCAGACAACATTCATGCTGTACGGGACCTTATTGAGGAGGATCGGCGCGTAACAATTTCTGAAATTGCTTCTCACGTTGGAATAAGCTTCGGAAGTGTTCAAGCCATCATCAGTGATGGACTGAAATTCCGAAAATAGTCTGCCAGGTGGGTTCCTCGGCTCCTCAGCCAGGAAAAAAAAAATTGACAAAAAACTGACGAAAATGCATTGGACACCTCTGAAACATCCTCCTTACAGTCCAGATTTGTCACCCTGTGACTACCATTTGTTTGGGCCACTGAAAGAAGACCTGGGAGGAAGGCGGTTTGGTGACAATGCAGCGGTAGAGGAGTTCGTGCGCAACTGGCTGACTACACGTCATCACTCATTCATCAAGGACGGCATCAAAAAGTTGCCAACACGATGGCAGAAGTGTGTTGGAAATGCAGGAGACTATGTAGAAAAATGAGGTGGTGGTTTTGTATTTTTTTGTTAATTCAATAAAATTGCAAACAATAATTCCGGTTTATATTTGATTCACCCTCGTAATATCCAGTATGAATTTTGTTTATTACGCATTATTATATTCCATATTCATTAGTTGCGTAATTATTTGAATATAATATTCTCTTTGTTTAACTTTCTATTTATTTTAATAATAAATAGATTATAAATTTTATAAGTGTTTAAATGTATCATGTTCAAGGTTCGTATTAAGTATTATAATACAATCAGCCCACAATTGGTCTTTTATTACATTTTAGAATATAAAATGTCGGAAACACTACCGAATTGAAGACATGTTTACTATTGAAGATTTGCCAAACGAATGTATTTTGAAGAAATACGAGTTATAACGTTGACTCGGTTCTCCCTTTTCCTATAGTTTTTCAAAACTATTGCATTTTTACAATATTTGTTACAGTAATTTTTATTGGATGCATTTTGGATAAGAGAGGGTTCGTGGTTGTACCTTAATATAAAATTTTCCGAAAGTTCTATACACTCCGCTTTAGTATCACAGGGAGTTGGTATTTTGTTTATGGAAGTTAAGTGGGATTTCCATATCACTGACATTAATTTTTTTAAGTATTACCAACTATTTTCTCATAAAATTAACTCACTCACTGGCACTATCGAACTCATTAGATCATGGCCGCGCGGACACAAGATCTCCACACATCCCTATCCTGAGCTAATGTTTTCCAATCATCCCCTGTATAATCTACTTCCCTCAAATCATAGTTAATGTTATTCTCCCACCTAACTATTTTTCCATAAGTTGAATATATGCACCTACCATATTTTTTTTTTCGGTTTTGACATATATTTATAAACTGTGATAAGAGATTTAATACTTTCAAGGTTCAAAACAAACAAATTTATAATAATATTTAAATTACATCTCATAGTGATTTTTCCTATCAAAGTTCAAATTTCTATTCCTTTAACTTTAAAGTCATAAAAGCTCTACATGTCAAAATTTGAAAATTATTTATTGTATCTTGTTACCTTTTCCTAGACTATTTAACTCATGCCCCAAATGGGAGTCAATGAGCAATCACTTTTAAATGATTTCTGTTTTACAACCAATCACAGTCGTGTTTCGCCAAATATTTATCAATATTAAATTTACCATATTAAAGAAAGCTCATCCTTTTTAGTATTCTGAACAGGTCTGACCATCATTTTGCAGTGACTGACTCTGTGCGAAATACGGCTACCAGATTGTATATATATTGTATTATCCTATCATTATTGATATTACCCTATAAAATGTTGTTTGTACATGAAATTTACTTTGCTACATTTATTGTATATTTAACTGTTTATAATTAGTATAGTGTATATCTATATTTGTCAAATATTTATTTGTATTTGTGCTGGTTGAGTGGAAGAGAGGGCCTTATGGCCTTACCTCTGCCAGAATAAATAAAGTATTATTATTATATTATTATTATTATTATTATTATTATTATTATTATTATTATTATTATTATTATTAGTATTATTATATAGTGCATGGATGTCAACACATAGCGCTTGCAGGAGTTAATATAAAAACATTTCTAGCAATTGATTATACCACCAAAAAAAGAAACCACTGTTTGCAATTTCTTAAATGTATTTTTCCCAGGTAATAATCCAGAAAAATATAATTGTCATATTTACATCATACGACATCATAAATGAATTAATATACAGTTTGATGTGTTTCATTTTTTCTCCACTAGAGAGCATTCTTACAATATTGCGTTCCTTTGGCAATAAATAGTATGATCTGGTTGCAGTGATAAACAAAAGAAGCAGATGAAGCGTACCAATCGTTTCTCATTTGTTTTCAAACATCGCCGTTTACATTAAATATATAAATATTTTAAAATAACTATAGTTAAATAATGATTTGTGAGTAAACAGCTTAATTTTATTCGTTAAATAGTCCTAACAAATGCCACTCTTGATTTAAAATTCTCTAGATAAATTCACTCCTCACTTCGTGAGTCGTGAATTTATCGATAATTTGGAAATCACTAGTGGCATTACTTATGATAACAATATACTATGCCTCCACAATCCTTTACTCTACTCGTAAAAACCAATCCTTTGTTCGATTTGTGGCTCGTTTTCATACTAACAAGAACACTTGTCACTAATTAAGTTATTACTTTAGTAACTGACAACCTATCAATGAATATTAATATTTTAATTGTTATGTTTGATTAAATAACCGGTAAAATCATTGAATAATATATTAAATACCGATTAATTTGATACTCAATTTGACACATTTAAGTTTTATCTTTCTTAATTTGATTTAGGGCTTTATATATATATATATATATATATATATATATATAATTATTAGTAGTTGGGAGTTGCTAATCTTCTCTCACTGAAGAGAAAGCAAAAACGTATTTTTTTATTAAAGTTAGTATTATCTTTATCAGCGTATCAAACAATGGATTCTGTTTTTCAGAAGTATAAATGAATGTAAATTTTTCTCATAATCAAATGCAAATTCATCTCACAAAAGGTTCAGAGAGTCCACCGCTGTGGTCTCGAGATAGCGTGCTGCCTTGTCACGCAGCGAGACCGAGTTCGATTTCCGGTCGGGACAGGCTCCTGGGTGAGGTTTTTTTTCGGGGTTTTTCCTCACCTGTAAGACAAATGTCAGGATGCTTAGGGCCCAACAGTCCCCGAAAATCATCCAGCCAACATCATCATCATCCTACACCGGTGTGAAAAGAAACGGGAAGCTATCACACCTATAATTCCGTAGTAAAACTGCAAAGCATAGCATGAAAATGCTATGATTGCAGTGGAAGACCTGCCATCGGGCAGAATTGCTATGGATGGATGGTTCAGAGTATTTTCAGATATATATGTATGTTCCATACTCAAACATGGTCACTATATTGGCCTATTTATTTTTGAAATAATAATATACTTATACGTGTCTTTTTTATAGATGAAGCGGAGATGGCATTGAGAGACTGTAAACTCAAGGGTGAGGATATAAGTCAATTTTGCAAAACAAAATCACATATGAAATGTATATCATGTGATACCGATTATTGCAATGATCACTTAAGTTTAGGCCTGAAAGTACGTGAATCACTTTACATTATTAAAGTGATGATTTGTCTATTATTTGTATTAATATTTTAAAAATAGTTTACCAAATTACACTCAACATGAATTATGTAATATAATTTAAAACCGATTATTTATAGATGTCAAAAAATTACAAAAGTGTCAAATAAATTATTGTTTTTTATTTAACAAGTTTCATTTTATTACAATGTTGAATAAATTCTTAAAAGTAGAAGGTTATAGTGCAAATAATATGATTTGTTTCCTTGGGAGCGAAGAGTCACTAAACATTAAAATAAATAATTAATAAGTATTATTACAACGCTCTTGAGTTTGAGATAACATTTATAATTAAATTTTGTTATTAATTACATTTATGTTACCTTAATTGTATATCCAAAGTATATTGATTCAGAAACACCCCATTTTCATCAACCAATAGTAATCAGTGGGCCTAAACATTTTCAAAATTAAAATATAAAATTATGGAATATTCACCTAAAAGGTCTGTCTCCTCAACTTAATTAATTATTTAACTGTAGCGCTTTCGGGACTTATCCCATCATCGGCAGGATTCAAAACTGGTGTTTCACTGAAGATCTGGTAGACGGGGTTGCATGCATTGGGTTCGTTTTCGTTTATCAGATTGTCGTTGTTGTGAACTGCTTTCATGATTTCCATCTCTTCGAGTACGTTTATCTTCGCTGGATAAACGTACTCGAAGAGATGGAAATCATGAAAGCAGCTCACAACAACGACAATCTGATAAACGAAAACGAACCCAATACATGTAACCCCCTCTACCAAGTTTTCAGTGAAACACCAGTTTTGATTCCTGCCGATGATGGGACAAATCCCGAAAGCGCTACAGTTAAATAATTAATTAAGTTGAGGAGACGGACCTTTCAGGTGAATATTCCATAATTTTATATTTTAATTTTGAATAATACTCAACGGAACACATCATGAATCTTATAAAAGTTGACTATTAATTTTCCATTGTAACATTGTTCCATTTTCGTAATGTCTTGTTTAAAACGCTCACGATGTTGTCGCTCACAATAACACAATTTTAAGTGAATAAAATCCAAGTATGAATGAAAAAGTGCATTTTTAATGACATATTACACCCCAGGCTATTTGTACGAGTCAGTCAGCACGTATACAAGTTCTTTTACATTTTCAGTTTTGATTTTCCCAGACAAGATTCGGAATATTAGGGTAGATGTAGGTTAGAGGAGGTAAAAACTAGTATTTTTTTAAAATATGTTTATTTGATGGTGTGATTTTTAAGAATGTGCTCACCAATTTTTAGAGCTTAATTCCACCTGTAAGTGGTTTTCAAAAATTAAATTCCAGAAGCTCGTGCGCTGCCACGCCCCCTTTAACTAAAACATCTCCTTGAAATATCCAGCATTCGTGGAGATTGAGAATGTAGTGTATTCAAACAAGTTTCAGAAAAACAACCTTATAGATCCGATGTTAGTATTGAAAAATTGGAGTGTGTTGGAGAGACATACAAAAAATGATGGGTTGGCAACTTCTAAAACTTATAAAGGAAATGAAGGGGAAAATGTTAGAAGACGGTTAACCCTTTGGATGAATTCATCGCCTGACAAAGAAGGAAATAAATAACCTTCAGACTTATTACGGCAAGACCATAAGGGATAATGTTGGTAGTCTGGAAAATATGAAACGTGCTGTGTGGACGGTCTATTTCCACAAACTATCAACAGCTGCAGTACAATATCAAGGTTTGTGTCCTGATGGTGCCGATACGTGGTGTGGTTTCAAGAAGACACAATATAGTAATCAGGAATATAAACACAAACACAGTCTCCTGGGACCTGGTAATCCTTGCAATTAAACCAATATTCCAGTTTTTAGCTAATCCTCATTTGCTAAAAAGTGTCTTCATGGTTGCACATAGAACGCCAATGAAAGTTTCAATAATCTAATTTTGAAATTATGTCCAAAACTACATTTGTATCAAAGATTGATGTTGAACCTGGCACATATGATGCAGTTGTTGTTTTTAATAATGACAAAAAAGGGATAGCAAAGATCATCCAACACCTAGGCCTTGATCCAGGAGTCTTTGGAAAGGAAATTTTCCATGACATTGATAAATAATCAACGCATAGCGGCAGCTGAGGCATCAATGAAAAAAACTATGTCAGGAAGCCAAAAAGAGAAAAGAGTGATGAGGAAACAAACAGAAGATGAGGAGGTGGTTGAATTTGTGGACAATTTTAGATATTTGACACATAAGGTAACTACAATATTGACTAAAATTTTGAACTTAGTTTTCCAAAACTTACATTTTTCATACTTTATGTACCTTTTCTCAGAAACTGTTAGAGATAACGGCATGAAACTAGGTACACAAGTTCAGAGTAACTAAATACACATTTCACTGCAACAGAATTTTGATATGGGCATTTACTTTTATTTTTCAGCAGAAAAAGTAGATTCTCAAGGCATACTTCTTTATCACATAAATTTAAAAAAAATGTAAAATGGCGAGGAAACAAAAACAAAAATGCTTACAGCACACACCTAATATCAACTCACACGAAACAGACAGTATAAATTTCAAACCAATCCAAATAACAGTTTGTCAGAAAAAATGTACACGAAGAAAGGATTTTTTTTTAAAAAAATCCTAAAATTAAAAAAAAAATTGTTAAAAAATCTCAAAAAAACATGAAACATTGTGTGTGTATCAAACGTAACTGCACAGTTTCTTAATTCTACCTGTAATATAATGGAAAATATGATTAACCAATATGGAACCATGCATTAGCCCTACGTCTTACCTTAAAAGGATTATCGTGCTGATTTCTCCTTATCGTTTAACACGACAGTTTCAGAGATATTCGGTATTTAAAACTAAATAGGAAAAAATCAGTAAACATGTAAAAATAATTTAGCAATATTTGCACATTAAAAAAATAATATTATATAAATTGAATAAATGAAACAAATACCAAATACTAATCGAAATAATAGGAACTCTCTAGAACATGAAATTCATATCAAAGGAGGCACTGAAAGTTACAGACTGGATATCGATCAAAGCTGGTATTCCTGCCAAGTGCACGCACGCACACGCACACGCACGCACACACACACACTAACGAACAAACTTATTAAACGAGAAAATGTTACACACTCACAACCTATCAAATTTCCTCATCTTAACTTCCCGAACTATTGAGCCTAAATAACGAATAGAGCTTTATACACCTGCATGATTATTAACGGCTCTATTTGGAAACAGGGTTATAAACTCTACCCTTCAGCCGACGTAACCGCAAGTCTTTTCCCGGTACTTATTTTACAGCAGGCTGAGTGGTACAACGTCAGAATGAATATCAAAAACTTAAAATATATTACGTTTTCCTTGTTCGCTTATTCCACATAAGGCATTAAAAATAACAATTAAAGTAGCTCAATTATTTTATTGCAGTCTTTAAGACACTCATGGGGTACCAGGAGGTGACGCTCCCTACTTTCAAGACAATCGGCACGTGATGTCAGCTGAGTTGTCAGCCCTGAGTGATGGTCTCTCTTATCCCCAGAATTAACGTCTCGTACTCATTTCATTTCAGACTAATGTTGCCCCACGCCCATGTCGATAAAAGTAGGTTTCTTCCACTTCATGTATCTCAGCTCTACAGCCCAGTGTGGACTTTGCCTTCCTTCATAATCGCCCTCCATTCATCTCTCTTCACGATTTTTTTTGTTTTTATTCCCTACTTTTTATTTTATCAAGTTCACTTATCCTTTTCGGACTACCTTTTTTCTTCGTCTGCCTCTTCTTTTATTTCCTGGCATCACAGTTTTTAAAACATTTGTGGGAATTTTATTTTCAAACATTCCTTAAACATGTCCTAGCCAACTGAGTCTAAGCGATTTTTAAATTTTATAATACCTGGTCCTTTACAAATATCTTATATGTCCTGAATACTTTATATCGTTCACTGGATGCTTTCCACATTTTATAAATAATACGTAGCATTTGACAGTACTGTCATGCAATATGACCAACGGCTCTGAAGTAATCTGCATTGCTGCACAACTATATAAGTGCGCTGGTTCGAGTCAACAAGGAAAAAAATCACAGAATTTGGGCTATTGTATAAGACTGAGCTAACTGTCCCTTCTCAAGGATTTAGGAAGCTACGATGAGGAACGTCAACGGATCTATTAAAGCAACTGTAATGACCAGAGCACCTGACATGCTAACTAAATACTGTACATCCATCCGATGAGTGTTCACTCCTGTGATATGTGAAGTCAGAAGTCGTTTGGTTATCATAGGGCCTTCTAGGTCTGTATTGCAATGGATACACAACTAATTGTAAGATCATAATTGTAATTACTGTATCCTTTCAGCCCCATATTTAATTGAGGCAGGGAAACATTTTTTATGGATATTATCTGCATTATTACCACAGCGAGGAAATATTTCCATTGAAGACGAAGTCAAGAGCAATCCACCTAATTTGCTTGATGTCATCACCACAGAAGACTCCGAAATAGAGAACACTATGGCACGGTTTAGTTTTTATAGATATATCCGTACAGATGAGTGAATGTTAATATATATTAGTTGCATGTTTATGTATAAGATAAACAATGTCTTCAAACTCAAGTGAAGGTAAGTTAAATCAGTCATTACAATAATTTAGTAGATATCATTTCGTATCGAATGTAGAACGTAAGTTAGGTTTTCACAAATCAGAGATAATAAACTATTTTTAAACAACGCTGTAGTACTAAAAAAAGCTTGTTGCATCATTAAATAAAGAAGAAGAAGAAGAATAATGAATATATGAAATGCACACAGTTGGAGTTCTCTGAAGATACATGCAAAGCTATTTTTCCCTTCAAATATCCCATTTCACAAAGTAGAACATAGAGAAATTAGAAACTCAAAATATACACTGCTCAAAACAATTAGAGGAACACTATGAAATATGCAAATATTTTTTCATTGGATAAAGGTACAAATATGAAATTAATAAAGCACATTATTTGTGGTTATTTATTTATTTATTTATTGCTCATGTCAGTAAAAACAAATGAATAACGCTGACAACTTTTCAAATAATTCCGCTATGTAAGCAATTGAATCTTGTGCTTATTTTTCAAAGTTAAACACTCGTTATATAGAGTTAGTATCATGTATGGCCTCCACGACATTCGATGACAGTTTGGCACCTTCGTGGCATGCTCCCAATAAGATTCTGGATTTCCTCTTGCGGGATATTCTCCCATTCCTCCTTCAGAGCATCTCCAAGTTGCTGCAGAGTTTGTGGAGCTTGATGTCGGTTCCTGACCTTCCTGTCTAGAAGATCCCACAAGTGTTCAATAGGGTTGAGGTCTGGGCTGACCGCTGGCCACTCCATTACCTCAATTTCATTCCTCCTCAGGAAATCCCAGGTGACAGCCGCAGAATGTGCCCTGGCATTATCCTGCATAAACAGAAATCCAGGGCCTACTCCAATGTCAGCAGGTACTACATGCACTTCCAGAACGTGCTCGATATACCGGACAGCATTCATTCGCAGGGGAACAAGTACAAGGTCCGTGCGATTGTTGTACATAACTCCGGCCCACTCCATTATGGAACCTCCTCCGAATCTATCAATTTCCTGTACAGCCTCTGCAGAAAATCTTTCTCCTGGCCGTCCCCACACCCTCAATCGACCATCACAACGTGTAAGACGATACCTGGATTCGTCCGAGAAGAGCACAGACTCCCACTGGTTCAGGTTCCAATCACCATGGTTTTCAGCATACGTACGTCTTGCTGCCTTATGCCCATTTGTTAAGCGTGGTTTTTTAACGGGCCTTTTTGGACGAACATTCTCTTTCCTTAATCTGTTCCTTATGGTTTGGTCTGAAACCCGGATTCCGGAAGCCATATGAAGGTCATTCTGCAGGTCTTTTGCAGTTTTTGTAAGCTGTCGAAGAGCAGAAAGAACTACGTATGTCATCCTGGGGGCTTGTTTTAAATTTACGGTCCTGGACACGTCTTATACAATACTGACCAGTCTCTCTGTGCCTGTTGCGTAACCTGGACACCACGGAAGGAGAAACCCCAAGCTCTCTAGCCACTTGTCGCAGAGATTGACCTTGTCGTAAAATATGTAGAGCATGATACACTTCAAACGCATTTAAATGCCTCATTTTGTCAACGACGTCAATAAACAAGGCAATAATCAACAGTCGTCACTATAGCAACATCAGGAAGCTTACCAATTAGAAGTGGCCAGTGCCTTCCAAAATAAAAAAATTATCTATATTTGTTATTTGAGGTAACTTCTCTGTATTTAAGCCATGGATCTTTAAAATTTGTATCCAATGATAAAATTAATAATTCAATTTACATATTGTCCAACTTTCAGCATCACAGCTTTAAAAAACAATTACTTATTCAATTTATTACAAGTGTTCCTCTAATTGTTTTGAGCAGTGTATATAACATGTAATTGTTTACGTTTATTGTAATTTAGATGTAAGACAATTTTTTGTATTTTTATTAAATCCCCTGGTTGAGTGGCAGACAAGGCATTTAGGCCTTAACTCTGCCAGGTAAAATAAAACTATTATTATTATTATTATTATTATTATTATTATTATTATTATTATTATCATTATCATTATTATACCAATTCGGGAGTTCTCTAGTGTAACACCTTTGCGGGAATTTAATAAAGTTATCTCGAAAATGTCAATCTGTGGGTGAAAATAAAATGTGGATTTCCATAGATGAAGATCGGGATTATGATGGAAGGCTGAATTGAAAATATAGTTGCAGGAGTATTTTTGACAGACCTAATTAATATGTTCTTGTATTATACTGTATTACGTTCGTATACATTCCTGCCTGATTTGTATATTAGTCATTCAAAATATCTCAGCAGGCGGAAGAATTACGAAGCTCTGTTTGTTAATACAAGTGACGTCATATAAGGCAGTGTTCACTGTCACCGTCCCACGTCCCATTCCCCTCTGCACTCATAGATCGCAGTGTCACGTGTTCTATCCTGCATACACACAACTGCAGTGCCCTCTGTCAACAACTGCGCTTACTCCTTATACGGGTAATACATTGTGAGATTCTACCTGAGTTACGTCTTCTACCACTCGTGACAGATATTACTTTATACGAGACACTGTATGTGCATTGTTTCAAAGGGATATTTGTCTTTGCTCTCGTAATAATCATTAGCAAATGCAGTTCAATAAGTCAAAAGTAAATATTGCACAATAGTATAATGAGTAATAGGACTTGTTACTTCAATAAACTGAAAATAACTTGTTTAGAGTTTTATAAATGTAATTTTAAAACCCGGAACGTTTTTTGTGCGGCATAACAATACTGTAACTTTACTATTATATCGCAAAACAAAGTTTACATTCCATTTACATAAACATCCCACAAATGTGTGTTTCAATAGTAATTTAGTGCATAAACATCCTTTCCCAATTATTATAATATACTGATCACACAAACAAATGTTTAATATTTTTTAAAAACATTTAAAGTGTTTATATTCTATTAATTATGAACATTTCAAGCAGACATTTGAAATAAAACCTGATACTAGGAGCGTATAGTTCAGCAATATATATATATATATATATATATATATATATATATATATATATATAATATGAAAAGAAAAAAAGAATGCTTGAGTCGGGATTTGAACTCGAGTTCAAATCCCGACTCAAGCATTCTTTTTTCTTTTCATATCATATTTGCCTTCATTGCCAAATGTCAAAAATATATTTATAATATATATATATATATTTATATATACAGTATATATAAACGATATTTCAAAGAGTGATAAATACAATACTCTGTATCACAGCTTTAGACATCACGTTCTTTGTGGAATACACTGGAAATGAAAGGATTATAGTCCAGCCGCCTTCTACCGGCTCTGACGTTTAGGTTGTACGAGGGGTAAAGGGAGAAACTCGCCCTCTACTGCCAATAAGGTTATAGTTGAATTGGGAGTGAACGTCTGCCACAACCAATCACTGCTATTGACGCCGCTAGTAAGGTTTGAAATTGCTGCGATGTTGTCGGCTCTATTTCTGCTTACCGCGTGGTTTCAGTGGTACATAAAGCGGCTCCTCCCACTGAATATCCATATCGGCTGGACTGTCGTGAAAACGTCAGAGCCGCAGACCTGGCGCCTGGACTATAATAATATTCTGCTACACCACTTTGAATAAATATTGGTGGTGAAACACACGAGGCCAGTTAGTAAGTGCTCACTAGGTGTGAAAATACCTCTTCTATTCAACTCTATGTCTGACAGGCTGGCAAGATTATACACTGCTATTCACTTATCAGTTGGGTTTTTTCATTGTGAGTGCACCCGCATACAGGTAGGAGGAGAGCAGGGCGCATTTTCAAATAGGCTATAGTGAGCAGTTATCAACAGTCCTTATCTATACCGTACATGTGTAATTATTAAAATTATTTTTATTTAATATTTCAATATTTACGGGCACTGTTTGTTCCGCAAATCTTCGAAAACAATAGTGAAAATAGTTACCTATTAAAGTATGATCTTTACGCAGCCTCAAGCTATGCCATAGTGTCACTATATGAACATTAATAGTGTCATGAATAGTGTGCCGCACGTGTCCGAGCAGATTAAAGCATTCTACTTTGCCGCAAATCTACGGAACGAACGTTTGCTCATATCCCCATGGTGGAATAAATTTTATCATGAAATATCAACTGATGTAGAGGACAAGTGTCCACGTAGCACTTACTGAATTGAGAAAGGTAAGCTGTAGGGTATATAATTCTGGTTTCTACGATTGTGAATATGTGAAGTAAATTATATGTAACTCGCTTACAAAACAGAACCTGGTGGTTCGTGGCCGCATTGACATGAGCTCCATTATTTTGAAAAAATTACAATAGGAAAACGGGTTAATGCATTTAAACACATTAAAATGCGTGATGAGGGTAGAACATATAAAATGTATAAGCTTCGGATGGTTTATGTAACTTCTTGATAAAAGTGAGGCTATTCTTTACATGTGACGCGACGTTTTTAAATTCCTTCATAAACTCCTGTCAAATTTTATTCTTAGGGTTCCATTTTTCAAATTATTCCCCACCATTTACATTGATTTTTACATTTTTCTAACGATTATTTCAATATATTTTTCTATCATATTTAACTACATGGGGACATGGCAGTCATATTGATTTTAACGAATATTCTAAGTAAAAACAGTGCAGCCAACATAAAATACTAATACTAATTAACTGCACACATACACTTCAGAATTTCAGAACTTACTATTTATTTTTGGGCTTTGAATTATTTCACAGCTTAGAGTGCTTAAGTTACGTTAGGTTAGTTTTTAGGTTGGCCTTGCACCGGTTGGAGTACTTTTATTGCAATAGGTTAGCTTTCAGGTTCGTTAAATTTCGTGGCTGCAATCCGTGATTCCATGATGTAAACCGATTCGCATTTGTTGACGCATGCGCAAGGTATATGATTTGAACTTCGAAAAAAAAAATTCCCGCAACATTTTGTAAAGAATCCCCAAAAGAGACATCCATCCATAGTAATTCTGCCCGAGGTCAGGTCTTTCACTGCAATTATAGCATTTTCATGCTATGCTTTTCAGCTTTACTAGGGAATTGTAGGTGTGGTAGCTTCCCGTTGCTTTCCACACCGGTGAACGATGATGATGATAATGATAAGATGATGATGATGATGATGGCCATATGATTTCGGGGACCGTTTGGGTCTTAAAGTTTTCCTGATATTTGTAAAGGAGACATAATAATAATAATAATAATAATAATAATAACAACAATATTATTATTATTATCATCATCATCATTATAGTACATTCACGAATTTAGGCCATTTGTTGACCTGTTTCGGCCTCAAAAGAAACATCATCCAGAAGTCTTTTGAGTGGACGTCCTAGTCTTCTTCTTCCTGCAGATTGATATCTTAACATTTGTTTGGGTATCCTGTGATCTTCATTTCGAAGAACATGTTGCATCCATCTTGACTTTGTTTTCTAAAGGTTCCATGTGTAATTCTTCTAAGATGTATTTTTTTTTGTGATCTAGTAGTGTGTATCCTGCAGTCCTCCGAAGGTATCTCATTTCAGCAGATGTAAGTCTCTGTATATCCTTCTGTTTCAACGTCCATACTTCGCTACCATACAAAAGAGTTGGAAGAGCCAGTGTTTTATACACTTTTAATCTTGAATGTTTTTGGACTAACTTTGGCTTAAAGATAGATTTTTTAACCCTAAAATTCTTTAAAAATTAGATACTTTTGCATTTACATCCTTTTCTTCTTCTTCATCTTCATCATCATTATTATTATTATTATTATTATTATTATTATTATTGATGTTTTACCAACGGATCAAGATTTGCCACCTGACATTGTATATAATACAATTCCCACTATTCTAAGTAGTATGTGGTTTCACAAAACTCGAGCCTGCCATTTTTCCACAAGTATCTCACGTTATCATCCGAACTAAATACCTCCTAATTAAATTTTATCACAACAAAACTGCCATTGTCCACAGCTGTGATCTATGGGTAATATCGTTGTCTCGGACGTAATGGGTCCGGGTTCGATTCCCGGTAGGAGAAAGTTTACACCCAAAGATTTTTGGGGTTTCATGACACCTGTAAGGCAAATCTCAAGAAACGTTAAGGACCAAATAATGTTCGTGGACTATGTCGGTATCATAATCATATATATTAGATTCAGAATGTTAAAAAACACATTGTCATACACAATAAGATACGCAGATTAATGGTTACACCTGAAAATCTTAAGACGCGGTATGATCTTGATATTGGGATGTCAGTTGACAAAATTAAATAAAAACGGTTCTGGTAATGGGTTAAGATATATTTACTACAGGGAAGTGACATAGTAAATCAGCTGTTTTGAGGACTAATACGTCACACAGTGGGATAGCTAATAAAAATAAAATACATTGCGAAAAAAAAAATACCAGAACAAATAGGAAAGAAGAAAAGCATATAATTCTGTAAACGTAATAGAATTATTTTGTACTAACTACAGAAAACAAAACGAATGAACGGCAAAATTAACATTTATTAACTAAGGAAACTAACAAAAATTAATTTATTTCCAATTGTATTACTATGCAGGACTACACACACGACACTATATAGATACTTAGTATATTAACGGAAGAAACACTTCTATCTCTGGCGAAGTACATTCCTTTATAAACAATTGGCAATTCAATTAGTCTTACATTTTACTTCTTCTTCTTCTTCCGAATGCAGTATTGGGTGATGATGCCCGTTCTGCGACTACAAAAACTGATCTTTCCATCGGTTGAAGGGTCTTCCGAAGTCTCTTTTGCCTTTAGGGTTGAGGTGGTAAATCATCTTTGGTAAACGGGAATTTGACATTCTCTGGACGTGTTGGAACCATTTAATCTGATAATTTTGTATATGTTCAACCATTTCCCTATTATTCCACTGCATCCTTATCTCATCACTTTTCATTCTATCCCTTAATGTTACTCCAGTTAGTGATCGGAGGAATCTCATTTGTGAACTATTAATGCGGGATTTATCTTTTGCTCGAAGTGTCCAGCATTCACTTCCGTATAGAAGAGCAGGTTTGGCTATGGCATTATGAAATCTCAATTGGATTTCTTTCCTCATTTGTTTTCCAAAATTTCTCCTAATTATATCATTTAATCTGTTATATTTTTCTAAATTTGTTTCCACATCTTTTTGATTATGAAACTGTGATATATTATTACATAAATAATTAAAGTGTGTTACTTGTTCTATTGGTTTATTATTTATTATTAACATTTTACTTTGTAATTGGAATTCATGTTTTATAGTCTAGAATAGTTTCTTTTTGTATTTTGTTAAAATCGTTGTATCAGTCATCATCGCTACAACAGCCGCCATTTTATAATTATTTTATTCAGATAACTAGTGAATACACTAAAAATTTTGGCAGCAACGAATCATTCCATGTGTCTTGAAACTTTTCACTGTAGGGCCCGAAATTAAATTCCAACTAGGCATTTTGCCTTCATGATTGAGGAAAATTAGGGGAAAATTTAGTTAGATTGGTTGGCACAAGTGTTTGAACGTGGGACCTCCCTAATAAGAATTTCAAACTCAATTGCTTGGTCTAAATCGCTCGGTAAACATTGCTAGTTTAATATTGCACAACACATTAAAAGGATATGAAAAAGTGGAAAACAATACAACTATCAGTTATTTTAATAATAATTACCCACTAATGTGCACATATTTTTTTAAAGTCCCAGTTTGTCCTTATGAACATTTCTGGTGTTCTCTCCTGGCATTGGCTTAATTGTAACCCACTTCTGAGATTGGGGCGCCTGGAAGACGGGGATACGTTGCCCCGATGATATTATGGGTGATGATGATGGCAGTGGTCCTTAATCCTAAGTGTAATCTAAGATGAATATGAATGATGATGATTGCGATGGCCATATGAAGTTCGGGGACTGTTTGGGCCTTAAAGTTTCCTGACATTTGTCTTACAGGTGAGAAAAAAACCCGATAAAAACCTCGCCTAATAAATTGTCCCAACCGGGGATCAAATCCGGGCCCGCTGAGTGACAAGGCAGCACGCTATCTCGAGACCACAGCGGTGGACATAATATCATATTAAAGAACAGAACTGTGTAATCGTTTCACCTCTGTGCGAACAGTTCATATCGTGGTAGGTATCACATGGTTCCCCACATCTCTCGCGTACACAATCAGGTCCAGGTTGATAGTATCCCTTTCTTCTACATATTCCGTGATGAAACTCATGCACAGCAAATCTTGTTATAATGTGCCTCAGATCATAGCCCGCATGTTGCCAGTCGGTAGATGTCATTGCATCCGTGGTATAGAACTCAGTTGGGATTTCTTCTCCATTTCCCATAGTTTCGTATGAAAGTTGAACTTTATGTTTATCGTAGGCTATGTATATTGTTACTCAGTAATATTAAATGTTATTTGCCAATTGTTGCAAATTCCATCTTCATACATCAAAATGTAACTTGTATTATGTGATGAAAGGTGTATATTTAGGTAATACTTTGGCAACATTGACTCTGGATATATTACCTCTTGCTTTAAATGTAAATATATATTTACGTTTAGAGTAAAATAGACAATGGTTATAATAATTAATTCATTGAAAGATCCAACTAAATATTTATCATTACTTGTTTAATGAAATCTGATTACAAGTAAGTTTTTTTGTAAATAATGTTTACTCTGAATTACGTTATCCGCAGGTTCACAAAATAATACGTTAATCTATAAGTAATGGAAACTAATAACCTACGCTAGACTAAATTAACAAACTATTTTTAAGGTGAGTTAATAGAAATTCATTACAATGCGCTGATATTTTCTAGGTTTTTTAACCTCAATCTCACTTTTTTTTTTTAAAGTTTGGTGACAAGAAGAAATATAATTCAAGTTTAGAGTGAGGTATTTTTGTTATCGCATTCACGTTTAAGTCTAAACTGTGTATTATCAAAAACAATGAATTTAATTAACCTCCAATGATAGTGTGAAAACACCGACATATTCTAATCAAATGCAAGTTATCGCAGTTAACAAACTAAATTTAGAATTAAATTGATTTAAATACTTAAATTTGGAGCTTCAATAGTTGTAATTTATTTCGAAGCAGAGAAATTTGCTATATATATATATATATATATATATATAGTCCACCGCTGTCGTCTCGAGGTAGCGTGCTGCCGTGTCACGCAGCGGGCCCGGGTTCGATCCCCGGTCGGGGCAGTTTTTCTGGGTGATGTTTTTATGGGGGTTTTTCCTTGGCTTTAAGACAAATGTCAGGAAAACTTTAAGGCCCAAACGGTCCCCGAAATCATATGACCATCATCAACATCCTTATCATTATCATGATCATCCTTCACCGGTTTGGAAAGCAACGGGAAGCTACCACACCTACAATTCCCTAATAAAACTGCAAGCATAGCATGAAAATGCTATAATTTCAGTGAAAAACCTGCCCTAGGGCAGAATTACTATGGATGGGTGTATATATATATATATATATATATATATGCTATGCTTTGCAGCTTTACTGGGGAATTATAGGTGTGGTAGCTTCCCGTTGCTTTCCACACCGGTGAAGGATGATGATGATAATGATAAGGATGATGATGGCCGGATGATTTTCGGGGACGGCTGGGCCCTAAGCTTCCTGACATTTGTCTTAAAGGTCAGGAAAACCCCCGAAGAAAACATCACCCAGGAGCCTGTCCCGACTGGGAATCGAACCCGGGTCCGCTGTGTGACAAGGCAGCACGCTACGTCGAGACCACAGCGGTAGACACACACACACACACACACACACACACACACATATATATATATATATATATATATATATATATATTTACATTGTAAGGATTGAAAATGAGATTTTTACGGACGAGGTTCTCTTGGATTAGAATTCTGAAACGAATTAATATAACATTCTCAAAAATTTGCAGCTTATAGAAAGAATGTCATTTACTAAGTTTCTCTTCTACCTAATTTAGTCAGTTGCATACACATACGGTACGAACATATTTAGCATACAATGAAATTATACTTATTTTCATCGACCTATATAGGCCTGTACGTTCCTTAGCTCTGCGCCAGGATGTTGAAAACACGCAAAGACTTTGGCAAGAAGCCAGTGGAGTGCATTCAACCCCAGCTACCCCAGCACTGCAGGGGTGATTATTATATTAATCGTTTTGAATTAAAAAACATATATTTGCCAAATTCGATTCAAATCAATTACGCGTGAACATAAAAATTCAAAATTTCCGCTGCGCCAGCAGACATGTATCTCATTCGGTTTGACGGAACCATCTGGGTATTCATATTATCTTCATAGAGAAACACATATGGTGTTTCCTCTATGTTATCCCTACTAACACCAGCTACTGTGCTACAGATGAATCCGTGCAAGCGAATTGCATCACTGCCTGTTACGTCCAGCGATAATCCACGAGACGAAGCTTTTATCTTATTGTTCCTTTGACTTTTTATTGAATACTAGCTACCTGTACATATATTTAATTAATGTTGGGAAGTAAACATTATGAGGTATAATCATTAAAATTCATCGGAGAACATATTGTTTAAACAACTCACCTCATAGGATTCATGCTTCCATGATATCGCGATTTCAAACATAGTCATGTTCATCATCAGCCATAACTCCGACTGACGAAATTCTTCGGCCGTCAACTATTCTATTGTCGCCATCTTCAGTGCTGCCATCTATGGTTGAATTTATGAACTTCGAAATCAATGTAATTTCATTAGGGATATCAAAATTCATTGATCTATTTTTGTCAGTCGGAGTTATGACTGATGATGAACATGACTATGTTTGAAATCGCGATATCATGGAAGCATGAATCCTATGAGGTGAGTTGTTTAAACAATATGTTCTCCGATGAATTTTACCTGTACATAGTTAACGTCACAATTCCAATAAGAATACATTTGATGAAAAAAGCGTGATTGGCTGATTTGGGAAGCGTCAATTCCTCAATAATAGAATTTTTCGAAATAACATTTCTTAATTTTTAATATTTTATTTATGCTAGTTACATTTTTATAAAATACAAAACATAAATAATTAAAATTTTGCGGTACGTTTTGTCATCTATAGCAAGCTGTTAATTTAAGAAGCTCTACATTTGTATTGTATAACTGAATAACAACAATTTGATTATTACGATCGTGTACATATCATAATCATCATCGGACATTAACGAATTTTGGCCATTTGTTGACCTGTTTCTGCCTCAAGAGAAACACCACCCAGAAGTCTTTTGAGTGAACGTCCTGGTCTTCTTCTTCCTGCAGGTTGATATCTAAACATTTGTTTGGGTATCCTGTGATCTTGCATTCGATGAACATGTTGCATCCATCTGGACTTATTATTTGTGGAAAGCAACAGTTGAATTTAATATCGACACTGAGTTCGTTCCAACGCATTATTATTACATTTTTACGAGTTACTGATGAATGTGATTTGTCAATTAAGTAAAAAATGAATGTAAGTGACTGTATAATTTACAAACAAGATCATTTTCGTGCAGCAGATCTTTCAACAAGAAAAATGACCTCTTACAACAAGGTAGGCCAACCTCAGATTTACCGGGTCTAAAGAAAAAATATATAAGGCATTTTAGTATCATACCATTTGTAAACTGAATAATTCGGAATGAAAGTTTTTATAAACTATAATTCACATTTTCTCGTCATACAGCTGCAGTAATTGCCCTGAACACCGCACGCCACTACAAGATGCAGAACCAAATGGAAGAACTTCATTAAAACTCTATGTTCCAATTACGGTCAAAAGCAAGTGATGATGATGATGACGATGATTATGCTAACATGAAATAACGCATGTCTCATAGCTCTGCGACAAGATGTTCGAATTAAACAAAGACTTTGGTAAAAAATAGAAACAAACGGTATAACACCATTAAGGTCCTATGCTCCAATTAGGGTAAAAGAATATGACGAAGATTATGATAGTGGTGGTGGTGGTGGTGGTGATGAGTGGGAACTTCTATTAGCGTAGGTTCCATAGATTTGCTCCAAAGGTGTGGAAACATGTAAAGACTTTGGCAAGAAGCAGAAGGAAAAGCTACAACTTCATTAAAGCCCTATGTTCCAATTACGGACAAAGGCAAGTGATGGTGATAATGGTGGTGGGAACTAGAATCATCGCATGTCCCATAGCCCTGCTCCATGGTATGATACTTTAGACTACTCGGTTACGGAGCCGGAATAAGATTAATTAAAATTTATATCAAATAATTTATGTAATCATTACATGTTAAGGTATATTCGGTTAACCTATGTTCAATTAAACTAATTACAAGTTGGTTATTGAAGTTTAGATTCATCAGTGAAAGTAATTTGAACTTAATTGGTATGTTATGTGATCTGTACCCTCTGTACCTATATTTACAACACAAATCCTATTGTTCTCTCTTCCAAGTCAAGATATAAGCCTATTAATGACTTTTATGCTCTGTCGGCTTCGAACCAAAGAAATCTGGAACCGAGGGCTGAATAGGAACAACTAGTGTACCGGCATCGATTATCAAGTTTTATTTCCCAAAATTCGTTCTGGATTTATAGGCTAGATTTGTTTTTTTTTTTTGTAATTTTGTATAATAATATATTAATAAAATTTTAGCTTAGACAGCTATTTCGTACATCATTTTAATATTTTCGAATAGTTATTAAAAATGCATATTTTCCAGTCTTTTAGCTTATCAGACTAAGCCAATGATTAGTTAGGGTAACTCAAGACATTGGTGTATATTACACTTTAGACTTATGTTTTGATTTTTTTTCGATATATCTGATTACTACATATAGAATTTTCTTGTATTCTCCAATTTGAAAATGATGTAAGTTATTATATTACCCATTATCAATAAAGCAAGGAAGGTGCACTATTTACCTGTAATTGTCAATAGTCATCTTTCTTTAAAAAGCACATACCCCCAAAAAAGTTACTTTTACATGGGAGAAGAAAAACTAATTAAAACTCATGACTTCTGCATTATTATTATTATTCACGGACTCTAGATCACATTGACTCTAGGATCTTCAGGGTGCAGTTTAGTATGCTGTATGTCTATACTGATCAAAAATTTACATCTATAGGCTGTATGAACCGAGGGAAATGTGATGTATGAGGTTTTAAAAGACAGGCGAGAATATGTTTCAAAGCTGAGTATCATACATATGATATGTTCCATAGACTTAGTTCTCCTGCTATTTTTATTCCATTCATACTTACCTGCAAACAAGATTTATTATTACGTTAAGTTATTAAAAAGAAGTGTTTTAAAAGTTACTTTTTTTTTTACAGATTTAACAAGAATATGGATTTTAAAATCACATTGATCATCCTGCTCTTCGGAAACAAATTAGGTAATGCAATTTATATCCAATTGTCTGGTCTGCACTCCAATGCTTGATTGTGAATTTATTGACGGTAGCATCCTAAAAACATATAGGAGGATACTACTCCAACCCATAAATCTCCGTACTGGAAAGGTCGTATTTTCTTGTATTATGAATACATGTGTACCTAAAAAATTATGAAATGTAATGTTTATATCACATTATTCGTTATCTTCAAATCACGCCCCTTATTTGTATCCCTAGACATTTTATTACTTAGAGCAGCGCTTCTCAAATTATGGGTTCCGATCCATAGGTTGGTAGCGGAAGATTTTTTGGTTCGTAGCAGAACTACCAATCAGGTCTATAAAACATATATATATATATATATATATATATATATATATATTATTATATATTATTAACAACATTCCATCAACTTTTCAGCACGCAGTAACCATTGCAGTAAAAATATGTTTGCTTTCAATGAAAGTGTGATCGAATAAAAACTTCCTGCAATAACTTCTCTTTTTTGTTTGAGATCTCCAATTGCATATTTGTATCATGCAATTCTTAATTAATTTTAAGATGCAACCCTAGCGCCTGGCAACCGCTCTCGTATGGATCTCGTGTGGCAATCTCACCAAATAAATCTAAGTAGCTGTGAAAATGATTAGAGATTGGAATGGAATAAAAAATATTTTTGTGCTCTATCTTCCTTACCTAATGACAAAATATTTTCAAAATTATCTCCTTCAGTTTCAATTCCACGATCAAACCGGCGAAGAAGATTTTTAAACACGCTTTCAAATTCCTGCCTTTAAATGCTGGAGTTCACAGTTCGAAAATTTCTTTAAGTTTTCTAATGTTAGGGCAATTGAAATCGTGGCTTTATTTGGGACAGTTGCGTTAAAGAATCGATGGCATAATTTACGGCGACAACTTTTGTAAGATTTCTTCTTTGCATTTGTAAAAGTAAAAAATACCTTCTGTACAGTGATATACACCATATATTGAATATATAATATTGTTATATCAAATTGATATTTGTCTATTGCGATTTCAATCGTGATCCTGTATGTTTCAGTGAACTGTATGAAATGCTACGAGTGTGAGGACACTTCTCCTAATGGTAAATGCTATAATGATTTCCATAAGTACAAATTTACCTGTACATCTGACGCCGATAGATGTCTTACTGCAATAGATGGTAAATATTTTTTTATTCTACGATCTTCTAAATTTCATTATAAAATTTAATTTTTAATGGGCGAAAAAGGTCATTTGTTTGGTCATTGAATTGAATAACTGACATATTCAAACTATATTTAAATTAATATTGGGTAGTAAACATTATGAGGTTATATCATTAATAGTGAGTGGAGAATATATTTTTACCGACTCACCTCATATGATTTCAAATTTCTTTGATACCGGCGGTTTCAGACAATATCTTGTCCCACTTCAGTCATGGCTTCCATGACTGAAGAGGGACAAGATATTGCCTGAAACCGCCAGTATCAAAGAAATTTGAAATCATATGAGGTGAGTCGTTAAAAATAGATTCTCCACTCACTATTAATAATATTCAAACCAGTTATATATTTATATAATATTTTTGTCATAATTTATAGAAATATATATATATATATATATATATATATAATATATATATATATATATATATTGCTTCAGACATTCAGTTCAGTAAACAAGGAACGACCTTTTCACCCATTCCAAATTACTTGTAAATTACTTTAAATACATACATAAATATTGTGAATTTTGATTTCATATTAGGAACAAGGGAGGAAAGGTGAGCTTCGTATTATTTAAGACACATTTAACGGCGTTTTACTGCAGGCCTTTAAGCGGGCGTGGGAAGTAACTTTTTATTTGAACGATTCTAAAAGGTTTTTGAGAGCAATTAAAATTGTCATGGATAGAAATTGGATATTTACGTAGGCCTAATTTCAGTTGCTGCTCGTCCCATGCGTTCATTGGGGTATATTGTTTCACCAAGAAAAATCCAATTCATTCAATTTAGTGAATTATTGTAATGACGAATTGTGTTCTAGCACTTTTTACACTTTTCTTAAATAAACAGATATTTTTGATCAGTAATGGGCTTCTGCCGCGGAAATATCGCGGAGGCCATGCTACGAAGAGCCGATATGCGTTTTCTCAATATAAATCTCCGAAAGTCAGATACATGTTTTTCAGAGACGCGAGAGACAACGACAAAAATTGTCTGTTTTTTAATATCTTGCTATGATTTTGCATCCAGCGTGAAAAGCAATAATTCTGACAGAAACTAACTAGTCAGTATGATGATAATGTGTTCTGAGCACAGCAAGTTCAGACATTATAAATAGTAGAAAAATGCGGGTAGATACTTCAAATATGTTATATACAATATGATTCAATTATTTAAAGAATAAACATATTTTACAGGAAATAGATCGGTTTCATATGCTGACCTTCAAAGTAAAATCCCTTGATTAACTAACTCACTGGCACTATCGAACCCGTGGGTTCATGGCCGCGCGGACATAAGCTCTCCTTACATCCCTATCCTGATCTAATGTTTTCCAATCATCCCCTGTATAATCTACTTCCCTCAAATCATAGTTAATATTATTCTCCCACCGCATTCTTCGTCTACCAACTGGGCGTTTTTCCATTTCCTCTGTTTTTCCTACAGAGGCAGCATCCATTCACGTCTTTCATCCCACATAACTGCCACATGTCCTGCCCATCGCAGTCTATGAGACTTAACTGTTCTTATTATATCTGGCTTCTTATAAAGACCATGTAATTCAGTGTTGTACAAAGTCTTCTCCATTCACCTGCCTGTTCATCTTTCTTTGGTCCAAAAAAATTCCTAAGAACTTTATTCTCAAATACCCGAAATATCCTTTCCTCCCTTAAAGTAAGAGTCCATGTTTTGCATCCACATAATATAACTGGTAGAATAATAGTTTTATATATTTTCAGTTTAACGTTTTTTGTAAGTAGTTGGGATGCCAAGAGTCTCTCTAATGCATAATAGCATGCAATTCCAGAATTGAGCCTATGTTTAATTTTTTTCTGCATATTATTCCTGTTTATGATTATTGTTCATAGGTATTTGAATTCAGCCACCTCCTTAATATCTCCCTCATTTCTCATTAGCTGTCCATTTCCATTATATATTTCCATGTGTGACATTATATTTAGTATTATTGACATTTACTCCCAGTCCCAATTTCTTAGTCTTACTCAATAGTGTGTGCGTGTTGGCCTATAGTGTGTCCTCGCTATCGTCCAATAGTTCTACATCACCAGCATAAACCAACAGCTTATTAATGCCATTCATTTGTAAGCCTTTTTCATCCTCTAAATATTTGATGGCATGCTCTAGTATGATATTAAACAGTAGAGGAGATAGTGCATCTCCTTACTTCAACCCATTGTGAATTTAAAAAGTATCCGAAAACTGTTTGCCTACACGCACCCTACTCTTTGTGTCATTTAGACACATTCGTATAAGTCTAACAAACTTTTTAGGAATTCCGAACTGCAGCAGGATACTATATAACTTCTCCCTCTTAATTGAATCGTATGCCTTTTTTAAGTCTACATACAGTTGATGTACAGTATCATTATATTCCCATTTCTTTTCTACTATTGTTACAAGTTATTTTACACTGATATGCGTGTTCTCTTTTATAAACACGTTAGAACGGTCAATATCGTTTGAAGTGATCATAGTTGGCAGACGACAATAATTATGCGGCGGGCACTCCACATACACACTCCCTCTATCATCTCTCTCTGAATGTTTTACACAATTCAAAATGTTTTCGAGATTATGCTTCTTCAAACTGTGTGTTGGGTTTTTGGTAAACGTTTGATTGCTCAACCACTTCCCAAGAAAGAAATTTGATAAAAATGCGTTATTCTACGCAAAAAAAAAAAAAGTTGCCATAAATCTAAGCTCCAGTTTTAAATGTCATTTTGTAGTAAGAAACAAGGTTACGTTATTCCAATGGAATCTGTTTAGACTTTAAATTTTTTTATACGTATACTTAACCAATTTGATTTATTTTAAGATTAGGCTAGTTAATCCCAGTTAGGTTTTTGTAACAGTTGCCACTATCAAATACATTTATTTTCTATTTTATCAAATACGTAAAAAAAAAGAACGGATATTAGCGCATTCATTTAATATAATTAAATATCAAATGTGTATATATATTTTTTTTTCACAACATACTATTATATAGTCGGTTTCTTTTATTAAGAAGGATTTTTATATCTATTGTTGGTATTCACCCAGGTTAAGCGATAAAGTAAAAACGCCTTATTCGCGGCAGATACAGAAACCGTGAATATGGAATGGCAATTTGTATGGGTTTATAGGAGATATGTACCAAGGTTTCCAAAATAAAATAATAATTATCAAAATAAAATTAATTTAATGTGATATTTTGAACAATTTATATTAATTATTATTGTCAGGCTTAGGTAAGGGCTTAAAGAACTTAGCGATGCTTTTCTGTTTTGTCTCTTTTAAAAGGTCGTTCAATTCAGATTGATATTCAGCTGTGTTATCAGCGATATGATTCCTTATTTGTCTTCGGATTTCTTGATGAATCGTACAGTTGATTCATCATCGTTGAAACAGCAAACGACTCGCCAACGCGAAAACGGTCAAGCATTTCTATCCCTACTTTCAGCGGCAACACTACTATTTCAGCTTCGGAATTAATTTTTCTTTCCCTTTACTCCACATTATAAATTGGGGATAAAGCGGAAGATAACACATACTATTAAATCAAAATTATTGCAACGAATGACAAGTTGAAACAATAAAACACCGATCGCGACGGGGGCGGCATTTATCAATGGACACAGCGGCGGCAGCTTTTAACTCAACGAACTTGAGGCATACTGACAAGGCGGGGGCGGCATTTATCAACGGACACAGCGGCGGCAGCTTCTAACTCAACGAACTTGAGGCATACTGACAAGGCGGGGGCGGCATTTATCAATGAACAAAGCGGCGGCAGCTTTTAACTCAACGAACTTGAGGCATACTGACAATAACGTTTTACTTTAATATCTATTTGTCTATTTGGTTTGAATCACTCTTTGTAAAAGCCGCCTTGGCACGCGACTGCACTAAAAAAATGTTGCCGGTGCGTTAATAAAGGATACTAATTCTTCTAATATACCAACTGGATCCGCGAATAAATCAATTTTTAGCTACGAATACAGGAACAGTGTCGCAATTTTTTAACCCGCGAATAACGGAAACATGAGTAACGACCTTTCACTACATTATAAAGAAGGGCGGTTGCGGGATTATTGTTGCTGGATTATAAAAGGATTACACAGTGCAACAGTGAAAAACCTTTTTTCCAAAATGTTGGTGTTCTTTATGTATTTCGACCTCCTGAATTCGAAAATGATATTCAAAACATCGCATGGCTCACAGTTTTAGCACAAATCAATATGAGGATCACAATAATTTGATGGTGTGTGGTGATTTGAGAGTTTGGGTATGATTCCAAGAAAACAATCAGAATATACAAAATTTGCCTGTTTCATCTGTGAATGGGATAGTAGGGCTCGTGACAAACATTGGGAGAAAAACAGTGGCCCCGTAGGTTGAAACTGGTTCCAGGGGACAAAAATATCAAGTGTGACCCACTAGTGGAAACAGACAGAATATTCTTGCCCCCTCTGCACATCAAACTGAGCATGATGAAGCAGTTTGTCAAGGTATTGCTTAAGTATGGCAACTGTTTCAAATATCGATGTAACTAGTTCACCAACTGTTAGATACTAAGTTGAAAGATATTCGATATTCGGTAACTAATGCTAGGTGAAGATGTCCTTTATTCAATTAATTCCATGGAGCGAGAAGCCTGGACTCCTTGTGTGGTTCAAAACTTCCTAGAAACAATCGTCTCCCAGAGTATATCGACATATAGTTGAAAATATTCTGACGACATTCAAATACTGGGATGAGCAATGGGTTTAAAGCTACATTTTTTAAAAAATAAATACATTGAATTGTTTCCTCCAAACCTCGATGCTGTAAGTGAGGAACAGGGTGAAAGATTTCATCAGGATATGAAGGACGTGGAAAAGACGATACGAGGGAACTTGTGGTGTTTGGGCGATGGACAAAGCAGGAGACACGCCATGGCATCTAACAATACACGGAATGAATTATTTTAGTGCTTCTTTTGTACCACATTCTCTATGCATCTGTTCAGTGTGTATATATTACAATATGTTGCTGTTTTAAAGTTATATTCTACTTCTACATGATTCATGTGCCATATATATGCACTACTTCCTTATGTGATATCATTATTGCAAAATTTGCGATTTATGCAAAACCTGTGCGTGATACGATGTTTTGTGTATCATTTTCGAATTCAAGAGGTCAAAATATATAAGGGACGCCTAGAATTTCAAAAACAAAGTTTTTGTGACCTTGCGATTTGTTGCACTGTATTATTTATGCTCAGATTATCTATCTCAGATTCTTTGGGTTCGATAGTCAAGGGCAATTAAACAAAAGTATAACAGATAATGGCTTTAGATACGGCGACAATGGCATCACAGAAGTTATATAATATCCAGTACGGTATGTATTTCATTAATCTTTGTTCATTACACGTTAATAACATTCAATGTGTATTAATTGCGTAATTATTTGAACATAATGTTTTCTTTGTTTAACTTTCAATTTATTTTAATAATAAATCGATTATAAATTTTATAAGTATTTAAATTGATCTTTAACATTTTATGTTCAAAATCCGTATTAAGTATATAATAAAATCAGTCCAGAATGCTACAATTATTTTATTACATTTAAAATATGAATTGTCGGAAGCGCTACCGAGTTGAATATATGTTTACTATTGAAGATTTGCCAAACGAATGTATTTTGAAGAATTACGAGTTATAACGTTGACTCGGTTCTCCCCTTTCCTATACTTTTTCGAAACTAATACATTTTACAATATTTGTTACAGTAATTTTTATTGGATACATTTTGGATGAGAGGGTTTTGTGGGTGTATCCGTAACAGAATATTTCCCGAAAGTTCTATACACTTCGCCTCATCACAGGGAGTTTATTTTGTTTATGGAAGTTACGTGGGATTTCCATGTCATTAACAATTTTTCAAGGTATTTTCAATTATTTTCCCATGTAACTAACTAACTAACTAACTAACTCACTTGCACTATCGAACCCGTAGGTTCATGGCCACGCGGACATAAACTCTCCATGCACCCCTCTCCTACGCTAATGTTTTCCAATCACCCCCTGTATAATCTACTTCCCTCAAATCATATTTATGTTATTCACCCACCTCACAATTTTCCCATAAGTTGAACATATGCACCTTATCATATATTTTTCAGTTTTGACATATTTATAAACTGTGATAACCGATATAATATTTTCAAGATTCAAAACAAGCAAATTTATATTAAGATTTAAATTACACCTCATAGTGATTTTTCCTATAAAAGTTCAAATTTCTATTCGATTGGATTTCAAAGTCTTAAAAGCTGGGCATGTCAAAACTTGAAAATTGTGTATTACCTTTTCCTAGATAACAATAAATAGACAATGTCTCGCACAATGCTTTACTCTACTCGTAACAACCAATCCTTTGTTTGAATTGTCGCTCGTTTTCATACTAACAAGAACACATGTCACTAAGTTATTGTTTTAGTAACTGACAACCTATCAATGAATATTAATATTGTAATTGTTAGGTCGACGGATTTTTTTAGGAAAAATCCAAGGAGCAAGTCCTCCGGCAGGGACTTTAAGCCGTGGGTCCCGAGTCTGAAGATTGTGAGGCTCGTAAAAAAATCCTTAAGCCTGGATGAAAAGGCATCTAAGCAAAATTTATCGAAATTTCCCGTCCTATACTACCTTAATTTCCTAGATGTCAGTATGAGGCGGAACGCTGACCACGGACCACTCAAAAATGACAAGTATACGAAAAAGTATGAAATATATATGTAGTCAATATGCCCATTTCACCAATTAATGTTTTAAAATGGTCAACAAGTTTCTACAGCCAAGCTGTCATTCTCAAGACCAGATATTGACTGAATATCTGGTCTTGAGAATGACAGCTTGGCTGTAGAAACTTGTTGACCATTTTAAAACATTAATTGGTGAAATGGGCATATTGACTACATATATATTTTAATATTATATCACCAAGAAGATCACTTGTGTATTAAATAAATTAGTATGGTTCAAATTCTTCCCTGTAGGGGGAGAACGCCTAAATCTCTGTTAAGGGAATCATGTGCTTACAAGAAGAACGTTTGATTTAATAATTGGCAAAATCATTGCATAATATATTAAATACCGATTAATTTGATACACAATATGACATATTTAAGTTTTATAGTACTTAATTTGATTTAAGCTTTTCTATATATATTCTAAAATTAAATTATTAGAAGTTAGGGGTCCTAAATTTCCTCTCACTGAAAATAAATTAAATATTTTTTTAAGTTAGTATGACCTTTATCAGCGTATAAAAACAATGGATTCTCTTTTTCAGAAATATAAATAAATTTAAACTTTTCACGTAATCAAATACAAATTTACCTCAAAAAAGTTTCAGAGTATTTTCAGATATGTATTTATCTTCCATACACAACAAACATGGTCACTATATTGTCCTCTTTATTTTTTAAATAATAATATAGTTAAACGTGTTTTTTATAGATAAACGCAAGACGGCAGGGAGACACTGTGTACCCAGAAGTTATGAACCTGAAAAATTTTGTACAGATCCAGATGTAAAATGTATAACATGTGATACCGATTATTGCAATGATCACTTAAGTTTAGGCATAAAAATGCGTGAATCACTTTACATTATTAAACTGATGATTTGTCTATTACTTATATTAATATTTTAAATACATTTTACCAATTTTACACTCAACTAGAATGTTGCAATATAATTTAAATCTGATTATTTATATTTGTCAAAAAATTATAAAAGTTTCAAATAAACTATTGTCTTTTATTTAAGTTTCTTCATTTTATTACAATACTGAATAAATTCTAAAAAGTGGGATGTTATAATGCAAATAATATGATTTGTTTCTTTAGGAGTGGAGAGTCACTGAACATGAAAATAAATATTATTATTATTATTATTATTATTATTATTATTATTATTATTATTATTATTATTATTATTATTATCATTACAACGCTCTTGGTTCTGAGATAACATTTATAATGGAATTTTGCTATTGATTACATTTTTGTTACGTTAATAGTATATCCAAGGTATATTGATTCAGAAAATTCTCATTTTCATGAACCAATAGTAATCAGTAGGCCTACTCATTTTCCATTGTAACATTGTTCCACTTTCGTAATGTCGTGTTTAAATAGTTAACGATGTTGTAGCTCACAACAACACAATTTTCAGTGGATAAGAGTAAATCCAAGTGAGAATTAAAAAAAAAGTGGATTTTTTAATGACATATGCACGAGTCTATCAGCACGACATGTTTTTTTTTTTTTTTTTTTCCAGTTTTGATTTTCCCAGACAAGATTCGGAATATTGGGGTAGATGTAGGCCAGAACTGGTAAAAAAATAACAGTTTTTAAATATGTTTATTCGATAATGAAAAGTTTAAAGAATGTGCTCACACATTTTTAGAGCTTAATTCCACATGTAAGGTTTTTTTTTAATTAAATTGCACAAGCTCGTGCGCTGCCACGCCCCCTTTAACTAAAACATTTCATTGTGATATCCAGCATTCGTGGAGATGGACATTCTAGTGCATTCAAACAAGTTTCAGAAAATCAAACTTAACGATTTGACGTTAGTATTGAAAACTTGGAGTGCGTTGCAGACACATACAAAAATGATGGGTTGCTAACTTATAAAACTTATAAAGGAAATGGAGGGGAAAATGTTAGAAAATGGTAACCTTTAGGATGACTTCATCGCTGACAAAGAAGGAAATAAATAGCCTTCAGACTTATTATGGCAAGACCATAAGGGATAATGTTGGTAGTCTGGAAAATATAAAACGTGCTGTGTGGATAATCTATTTCCACAAACTATCAACAGTTGCAGTCCAACATCACGGTCTGTGTCCTGATGGTGAAGATACGTGGTGTGGTTTCAAGAAGACACTATATAGTAATCAGGAATATAAACACAAACACAGTCTCCTGGGATCTGGTAATCCTTGCAATCAAACCAACATTCAAGCTTTTAGATAATCCTCATTTGCTAAAAAAGTATCTTCATGGTTGCATACAGAACGCCAATGAAAGTTTCAATAACCTAATTTTGAAATGATGCCCAAAAACTAAGTTTGTATCAAATATTGCTGTTGAACTTGGCACACATGATGCAGCTGTTTTTAAAAATGGCAAAAAATGGAGAGTAAAGATCATCTAACACCTAGGCCTTCATCCTGGAGTCTTTGGAAACAAAATTTTCCATGACATTGATAATAATCAAGGCATAGTGGCAGCTGAGGCATCAATGATAAAACTGTGTCAGGAAGCCAGAAAGAGAAAAGACTGAAGAGGAAACAAACAGAACATGAGGAGAAGGTTGAAGAATATGGTTATGGACAATTTTAGATATTTGCCATATAAGATAACTAAAATATTGACTAAAACTTTGAGCTTAGTTTTCCAAAACTTATATTTTTAATGTTTTATGTACCTTTTTCTTAGAAACTATTAGAGATAACTGCATGTAACTTGGCACACTAGTTCAGAGTAACTAAATACACATTTCACTGCAACAGAATTTTACTTTTATTTATCAGCAGAAAAAGCAGATTGTCAAGGCATACTTCTTTATCACACTAATTTAAAAAAATGAAAGATGACAAGGAGGAAACAAAAAATAAAATGCCTGCAGCAAGCACCTAATATCAACTCTCTTGAAACAGACAGTATAAATTTCAAACCAATCCAAATAACAGTTTGTCAAAAAAAGGTACACGAAGAAAGGAAAAATAAAATTTTCAAAAATTCTAAAATTTAAAAAAATATATTGTTTAACAAATCTGACAAAATATGCATGTAACATTGTGTGTGTGCATCAAAACTAACTGCAAAGTTGTATAATCCTACCTGCAATATAACGGAAGATAACATTAACCAATATAGAACCATGCATTGGCCATACGTCTTCCCTTAAAAGGTTTATCATGCTGATTTCTCCTCATCGTTTAACACGACAGTTTCAGTGATATTCGACATTTAAAACTGAATAGGAAATAAAAATTAGTAAACATGCAAAGATAACACTGGCCAACAAAATTTGAACTTTTTTATGTTACAAGGGAGAAAATGTGTGTTTCTAACTTACTTTTTTGTGCTGATTTCAAATCTTTTTACGGAACTTTTCCATCACCCAGGATTTTCGAGTAATCACATGAAAAACATTTTTCGTGTCTATACATTACAATTTATTATATATTAGCTGAAATTATATTTGCTCACCCAAAATGTATGTGAATTGGATTTTCGGCTGTACTTCGCTTTAGGAATATCCCTCTTCAGTGTCCAGCAGTAGTCTGCTAACATATTTGGACACCATTTACCCTGATAGCGCCTTTCCGCGATGTCCTGGTGGAAGCGCTCCCCGTGTTCGTCGCTCACAGCCCCTAGATTTTCAAGGAAGAAATCAAGATGGGAGTGCAGAAAGTGAATTTTCAGACATATTACATCCCATTATCTTATAGTTCTCAATCATCTCATTGACAAGTTCTCTGTAGTTATCAGACCTGAAGTTCCCCAGAAAATTTGAGACAATATTTTTGAAAGATTGCCATGCAGCTGCTTCTTGCATAGTGTATATATGACATTTTACAGTAGGCTTTAAGTGGGCAAGAAATTAGCATTTATTTTTATGCTTCTGAAAAGTTTCTGAAGGCAATTGAAATTGTCATGGATAGAACCTGGATATTTAGGAAGAAGATACTCGTATGTGCGAACACTATATTGAATAACACTATGCAATTGGGACTAGAAGTAAACATCAATACAACTAAATATATGGTCGCACATAGAAATACATTATATAATGCAAATGGACTGTTAATGATAAATGACGGAAATTTTGAAGAAGTAGCTGAATTCAAATACCTAGGAATAATAATAACAAATAGAAATCAGATGCACAAACAAATTAAACATGGGCTCAATTCTGCAAATGCATGCTATTATGTTTTACAGGGACTCCTGTCGTCCCAACTTCTCTAAAAAAACGTGAAACTGATAATATATATGGATGCGAAACATGGACTATTTCTTCAAGGAAGGAAAAAAGATACGAGTATTTGAGAATAAAGTACTAAGGAAAATTTATGGACCAAAAAAAGATGAACAGGAATGGAGAACACTAACAAACAGCGAGCTACATGATCCGTATTAGAAACCATATATGATAGGCTAATTATGATGATAATAATGATAATAATAATAATAACAATAATAATAATAATAATAATAATAATAATTAATAATACTTACTCACTGGCACTATCGAACCTGTAGGTTCATGGCCGAACGGACATAAGTTCTCCATACATCCCTATCCCGAGCTAATGCTTTCCAATCATTCCCTGTATAATCTACTTCCCTCAAATCATAGTTAATGTTATTCTCCCACCTCATTCATGGTCCACCAACTGGGCGTTTTCCCTCTGGTTTTCCTACAAGAAGCTTTCATGCACGTCTTTCATTGCCTATTCGTGCCACATGTCCTGCCAATTGCAGTCTACGAGACTTAACTGTTATTATATCTGGCTTCCTATAAAGACCATGTAGTTCACTGTTATGAAGTCTTCTCCATTCATCTGTCTGTTCATCTCTCTTTGGTCCAAAAATTTTCCTAAGAACTTTATTCTCAAATAGGCCTACTCATAATATCCTTTCCTTCCTTAAAGTAAGAGTCCATGTTTCGCATCAATATAATATAACAGGTAGAATAATAGTTTTATATATTTTCAGTTTAACGTTTTTTGAAAGGAGTTGGGACATCAAGAGTCTATGCAATGCATAATAGCACGCATTTCCAGAATTGAGCCTATGTTTAATTTCTTTGTGCATCTCATTCCTATTTGTGATTATTGTTCCTAGGTATTTGAATTCAGCTACTTCCTCAAAATTTCCCTCATTTGTCATTAGCTGTCCATTTCCATTATATAATGTATTTATGATAGGCTAATTATGATGATGGTAATAATAATGATGATGATGATGATGATGATAATAATAATAATAATAATGATAATAATAAAGTTAAGTCTCGTAGTCTGCGACGTGCAGAACATGTGGCACAAATAAAGAATGAAAGAGAGGCATGAAAGCTTTCTGGAGGAAAACCAGAGGGGAAAACGCCCAGTTCGTAGACATAGAATGATATGGGAGAATAACATTAACCATGAATTGAGGGATGTAGATTACACGGGGGGATGATTGGAAACATTAACTCGGGATATGGATATCATATGTCCGCGCGGCCATGAACCTATGGGTTCGATAATGCCAGTGAGTTAGTTATTAACCTGCATAATTGTTTAGGCCTAATTTCAGGTGCGAAACATCCTTTGTGTTCAGTGAGGTTTATTGTATAACCAAGAAAAATCCAATTCATTCAAATTAGCAATTGTAATGACGAATAGTGTTCTATCACCTTTTACACCTTTATTAAATTCCCAGATAATTTTGATCAGTAATGGACTTCTATTGCGGAAATCTCGTTCAGATCAGATTATGGTGTGCGATATGCGTTTTCTCGATATGAACATTCAAAAGTCATTTTCGTGTTTTGGAACAGACGCGAGTGGCGAAGATAAAGATTGATTTTTTTAAAGTCTATAATACCTGTAATACCTGCGTTGATAAATAGTTTTAAAAATGAGATAAGCCGCCTTTAGTATTAGTTTGCATTATTTATAGTTATACACTTAATAAAACCAAGATTTAAAAATAATAAACTCATTAGTATATATGATAAATACTTTTGCCAACTTACCCCAAGTATCGCAGAAAGATGTCTAATCTGCAAGAAAAAAATACATTTATCGTTAAAATAATGATGATGATAATAATAATAATAATAATAATAAATGGTAAAATGTGAGTTTTGTTTTGCACAAAAAGTAATAATATAGGATATAAATTATCTTAAGTAATGCCACGAGTGAATTTATCTAGAGGATTTGGAAATCTAGAGTGGCATTTGGTAGGACTATTTAACGAATAAAATTGAATTGTTTATTTGTTCATTATTTAAATATAGTTACCGGTATTTTAAAATATTTATATATTTAGTAATCGGCGATGTTTGAAAACAAATCAGAAATGTGAGGTTCTGTATATTCACTGCAACTTGATCATATTATTTATTGCCAAGTAGGATCGCAATATTGTAAGAATGCACCCTAGTGGAGAAATAATTAAACACATCAAGTTGTATATTACAATCAACATTACGGTTATTAATTAATTTTTTTAGTAAACTCAGTAGAATCAAGGAATCTGTTCATTATTTGCTATATTCAATCAATTTGTTGGAGTACAATATTGCTCTGAGCTGTCCAGAATATTAAAAATGAGCTGGTGATAAAGAGAGAAATCGTCCAAAGAGCGACGGGGAGATGATGATGAAACACGACTTGGCCCATTGGTTGTAAAACAAAGTTAATTGGAAGGTGATTGGCCATTGACTACCATTTGGGGCATGAGTTAAATTATCATAAGTAATGCCACAAGTGATTTCCAATTTATCTAGAGAATTTGGAAATCAAGAGTGGCATTTGTTAGGACTATTTAACGAATAAAATTAAGCTGTTTACTCACAAATCATTATTTAACTATAGTTATTTTAAAATATTTATATATTTAATGTAAACGGCGATGTTTGAAAACAAATGAGAAACGATAGGTACGCTTCTACTGCTTCTTTTGTTTATCACTGCAACCAGATCATACTATTTATTGCCAAAGGAACGCAATATTGTAAGGAGGAGCTTTCTTTAATATGGTAATTATAATACTAATAAATATTTCGTGAAAAACGACTCTGATTGGTTGTAAAACAGAAATCATTGAAACGTGATTGGTCATTGACTCCCATTTGGGGCATGAGTTAAATAGTCATAAGTAATGCTACGGGTGTTTTCCAAATCATCGATAAATTTACAATTCACGAAGTGAGGAGTAAATTATCTAGAGAATTTGGAAATCATGCGTGGCATTTGTTAGGACTATTTAATGAATAAAATTAAATTAAGCCGTTAACTCACAAATCATTATTTAAATACAGTTATTTTAAATAAATAAAATATATATATATATATATAATGTAAACGGCGATGTTTGAAAAAGAGTGAGAAACGTTTGTTGTTTCATTTGTTCATCACTGCAACCAGATCATTATTGCCAAAGGAACGTAATATTGTAAGAATGTTGAGAACAAATTAAACACATCAAACTGTTTATTAATTACTTTCTGATGTCCTACGATGTAAATATATCAATTATATTTTCTAGAACGTTAATTCCTGGGAAATAATACATTTAAGAAAGTGCAAACAGTGGTTTCTTTTCATTATGGTATAATCAATGTGTTCTAGGATTCTCATATCTTAATATATAAATTGCTATATTCGACGTATTTCTTAGAAAGTCACTGCAAAATAATGTTCCATGGAAAATGTTAAATAACATCGTTTACTGCTTATAAAAGTGTGGTGTAAAATTCTCAAATATAGATATTTCTAAACGAAGCCGGCCGTTGTTGATGGTAGTGACACCTACCTGACAGCGGACAAAACGAGAATTATAGATTTGTATATGTGGAAAGAATTGTTAATGTTTGTACCAAGTCTACAACGGTGCAGTGGGCTGCACACTAGTCTGGAGAACTAGAGGTCCGCGGTTCGATTACTGGTTCAGACATTAAGTTTTCTTTTCACAATATCATTATAATATGATTCATTATTGGAACTGTGTTAAAATGACAGTATTAGAAAATGTTAAATAACATCATACTGAGCAACCTATGTATCTTGTCCATCAATTTTTCTTCCCCTGATTTTGTCAATTCTACTGAGATCCCATCTAAACCTGATGCTTTATGTATCTTAAATTTTTCTATCGCCATTTCAACCTCTAATGCACTTTGGTTCTGTGAGTAGCATTTCTGCTGTCTGTAAATTATCTTTTTTCAGTACCTTGTTCTGCATGCAAATTTAATAGCTGATTAAAGTAAAATTTCCATCTATTTAATATACTCCTGGAATCTGCAACCACATCCCCAATTTCGTACCTAATTATATTTGTTCTAGCCTGAAATATTTTCTTGTCTATCCTAATTCCCTGATATAATTCTCTCATGTTCCTATTTTTTGCATTAATTCCAAGATCATTAATGTTTTTTCTCAAACATTCCCTCTTTTTAATATTTAATAACAAGGGTGGGTTTCCCGTCTAATATCACCCAAATTGTTCTAAATTTACATAGGGCAACCAATTCATTTTTACTAGTTTTCTTTTCTTTGTAATGTCGGCACATTCCTCATCAAACCATTTCTTGGTTTGCCTCTTTTTTTAAATAACCAACGCATTCTGAAGTTGATAATTTAATAGTATCTCTTATAATCTCCCATTCTTTATTAATATTAGCTTTTTCTTCGGTTGCAAGATTCTGACCTGAAGATTCCAGTATTTCAAATCTAATGTATTGGCTATTTTGATTTGATATTCTTGCCGAAGTTCTTCATTTCTCAAGTTTTTTAATTCAGATTTTTCAGAATCATCTTTAGCATTTGTTTCTGTCATAAGCGATAGCCGTTGATTTTCACCTTGACCTGATGTTGATCCAAATAATTGCAGTCTGTCTCTCTAACTGATCTAACGTGATGATTCTACTGTGCTAGCGTTTGTACACTAATACATTATATATCTGGTTCCGAGTTTCATCATCTGGAGACGTCCAGGTGCATTTATGAATATCCTTACGCCGGAATGTTGTGCTCTGAACAATAAGATTCCTTTATGTGGCATTGCCGTTACTATCTTGATAAAAATGGAACTTTTACAGGAATTAATCACTATGATGATTAATTTACGATAAAATCAAATGTTTCCTACCTCTCCTCATATAAGTCTTCTAAGTAAATCGCGATTTCGAGACCATAACGGTCTCATCTTCAGTATAATCTTGGCGACTGATGTTATGTCGATCGGCAGAAACACTTCTTTTTCCGATCGACATAACAGTCGCCAAGATTGTACTGAAGATGAGACCGTTATGGTCTCGAAATCGCGATCTACTTAGAAGATTTATATGAGGAGAGGTAGGAAACATTTGATTTTATCATAAGACTGAATTTGCCCAATTATACAAAGACAGTTTGCTTCTTACGATCAGCGAGTCCTTCACATGGGAGCAGATAATAATGTCTCGTTCGTATGGAATAAGTCAGTGGCTAAAATAAGTTCATCAGAAATCACATCATGCATTCTCAAATACATTGAACTGCATTTCCATCCACTAAGACAACACGAGAAGAAGATATTGGCGGTGTGTCTGATCGTTACAATGGTGAGAATAACAACTGGCGATAAACAACTGATCAGAAATAAATATTTCACAACCATTGATCAGAAGTTTTTGGTTAGTGGGCACAGTTTTCTTCCCCATAATAGAATTTTTCTTCAACAGAAAGGAGAAAGAAGACATCCATAATCTACCAAAACAGTGGGTGGAAGGGGTCGTTAATGTAGCTACCGGATTTTCTGCATACTATATGGACACAGGAGATTTTGTTGATCAGTCGATCACGGAAGGAATGCTTAAGAAAGATCCTAAATTTAAAATTATATCTTGTAATGTATCCGGAGCCTACTAGAGTACGAACTCGAGTCAGTCACAATATTCTTCAACCTTCCGTAACTTAAGATTTTGTCAACCCACAAAAGAAGCAAAAAAACTGCCTGCAGTTAAAATGTTCCATGTATAATTAATAATAAAGAAAGAAAAGAAACTGGATTTACTGCTCATGTGCAAATTAATTCCACAACATCCATGGATTTTATCAGAATCTTAGAGAAATTGAGTGAAAATAAGAAATACATAAAGAATGTAACAGAATAACATTAAATGGAAAATAAATATTGAACACTGATACCGATAGAATTTTTTCTAACTGAATCAGTGTTCAATATATAATTTCCATGTCATATTCTAGCATTTTTAGTTAAATATGGGTTATATATTTTTCCACTCTATAAAGACAGATCCCTTATCCATTCAAATCTGTATTAAATTATTAATATTCAGTTAGTAGCAAATTATTTTGCATTCAAATTGGATGTATATGTTTCCAATAGGATGAAAGATTAAAACATGTATAATATAAAAAAGTAATAGTCCCAAATTAATATTGTGTTTTTTTTTCTCCCAACAATTTATAGTTTTAGGAAGACCTAAAACCTCCTGGAGTCAGGGAATATATTTATATATGAAGGAGAAACATCTACAACCAGGTGATTGGATGCACCGACAAAATTGGCTATTGGGAATCGGACGATGTCAAAGACATTAATCAATCGATAATCTATATATTTTTCTCTCCCAACAATTTGTAGTTTGTGTGTTAGATCTGTTTTCGGGGTAACTATTCAATTGGCCCCTTCACTTTTGAAATAATTAGATTCTTAAACGAGTTTCTTTTTTTTATTCTTTTAGAAAAAAAGAAGAATGCAATCAGACAATGTTCTGATACGTCACAAGAACATCATTTCTTGTGTGGCGATGACATGCCTTCTTATAAATGTATAAACTGTAGTACCGATTTTTGCAATACACACACATATAAAAGATAAAGATAAGTCTAAAAATATTGGCCTCAAAATGCGTGAAACTCTTTACATTGTTGAAGTGATGATATGTATATTATTTATATTAATATTTTAAAAATATTATACCAAATTACTTTCAATATAAATGTTAGAGTATACTATAATTTAAAATTGATTCCTTTAATATTTTCGAAAATTTAAAAAGTGTCAAATAAAACGTTGTTTACTTAAGATTTTCTATTTCATTACAGTGTTCAACAAATTCTGATAAATGGAATGTTTATATATTAAATTTGGGAAGTTTTAACATTATGAGGTTCAATTCATAAGAATTAAACTAATCGTGATTACTTCTTACCTCATACTTCTACATTTCTTTAAATACAGCACTGCAGTATCGGCAAATTCTTGTCACCATCGTCAGCTGTTTTGACAATCGTGAAAACAGCTGACGATGGTGACAAGAAGTTGCCAATACTGCAGTGCTGTATTTAAAGAAATGTAGAAGTATGAGGTAAGAAATAATCACGATTAATGTAATTCTTATAAATGGAATGTTACCGCGCAAAGAATATGATTCACGTTCCTCTGGGAGTATACAGTCACTGAACATTAAAACGATACCGGTAACCAAATTAAATAATTATTACAAAGCACTTGGTTTTCAGATAACACTTGTTATGATTTTTTATGAATCAAAAATATGTTACATTAATGGCATACCCTTTTGGTGTGCCTATGGTATATTCATTCAGAAACATCCCATTTCAATAATAACACTGGTCAACATGGTTTTTGTCTCATGAGTACCAAAAGTTGTACTTAATGCAGTTTTTTTTACGTGTTTCAAAATATGTATTCGGAATTTCTCCATAGCCCACAGTTTTTTTAATTTCAATTTCAATTAATGGATTTAAATAATTATTTTTTTAATAAATGTTTTTTCGTCCATTTGCCCATTGTGAAATAAAACCAAATGAGCTAACTCAAATTATTTCAGCTATGGAAAAGACATATCAAGGCAAATGGAATCCTAATATGCTGCCCAATTATTGTTGGACCATCAAGAGGGATGCTCCACAGGCGAAATATAGCAGAAAATCGTCATTTCTTACTTTCTACGTGAGTCCGAATGTTCGAATATTGTGTAGTTAAGAATGCAGAAAATATTAAAGTGTTTGAAATTATAAATTCCTATCTCTCGGAAACCTTGCGTGATGGAGAAAAACCGATATCATATTTGAATTCAAGAGAAAAAATACTATCAGAATCACTTTTTTTTCTGAGACAAAAAAAAAGTTTATTTTTTGTTGCTCAGTGTAATTGTAACTTATTACACGGTAACATTGTTCCATTTTCGTAATGCCTTGATGGAAATGCTCACCATGTTAGTCTCTCACGAAATCTCAAGCGAATAAGAGTAAATTCAAGTGCGTCTAAAAAAGTCAAATTTAATGACATGTTGCAGCCAAGCTATTTGTACGAGTCCATCAGAACGTCTACAAGTCCTTTGAAATGTTCAGTTTTGTTTTTCCCAGAAAATATTAGGAATATTTTAAGAGGATTATCATACTGGTTTCATCTCATCGCTTAAAATTACAGTAAAAGTAATTTTGGATATTTAAAACTGAATCAGAAACCACAAAATTAATTTTTCAATATTTGAACATTTTTTAAAACAATTTTATCTAAATTCAATAAATCAATCAAATACTAACATATAATATAGTAAAACGTGCTTAAAGCGGACTCGCATGGGACCAATTTTGTTTTCCACATTAGACAAAATTCGGCATTATAAAAAAGTGAAGTATAGTATGTATGAGCGACTTCGACGGTAACGCTCGAAAAAAAGTCCCGTTTCGTCAACGTTAAAAATGTCTTTTAGGAACGTATCCTGAAATAAAAGTATGCAGTTTCGGCATCTGCTCACTAACTACACTTCCCTCCACATTATTTAATTTCCCGCAAATCTCCTTCCACACTACATTGTGTCGTCTTTTAAAACTGTCCAGCCAACTGAAGATGCCTTGAAATCGTTATTCCATAGGGATTTAGAAACAGCTAGTGCTTGACTTTGGAGCATCGGTACGGAAATTTGGAGATTTACCTTCAATCATTTTTACTTTTTTGTTTAATGACAATGTTGCATACATTTTAGCCATCTTTACTCCGTAAATTCGGAACGCTACATCTGAAAGAACTAAAACTAATTTAAGATTTTACAGTGCAACGGTTATTTGTCAGACAAGTATCTGTATTTCGCATAGCGGGTGTGCAGTGAGGCCGAAATAAAATTTCAGGTACAGGTAGAATCTGTAATTCACCCGGCAGCAGGAATATTTCCTTATTGTTTTGTTTTTTTTTTCTGGTCTAACGGGAATTCAATGAAATGGAAACTAATTTATTTCTCTGTCTTTCCGCTTTATACATTTATTTTTTTATGAATTGTGTATTAGTGTGTAACGAAAATGAGTACCAGACGTTAATTCTGGGGATGCAGATGATCGTGACAATTCATGAAAAAAGTAATTTATAAAGCGGAAAGACAGAGAAATAAATTAGTTTCCACTTTATTGAATTCTTTTGGCGATAAAGAAAAAATTATTTCTCTTCTATTTCATCTCTACAGCCAAGTGTGAGCTTTTTCTTCTTCCACTATTCTCTCTTCAGGATTTTTCTTTTCCATTCCCCACTTTTCATTTTATTAAGTTCACTTATTCATCTTGGAGTATCTTTTTCTTGGTCTACCTATTCTTTTATTCCCTAGCATCACAGTTTTAGACATTTGTGGGTGCACTATTTTGAAACATGTGCTAGCCAACAATGTCGAAGCGATTTTATAAATTTTACCATATCTTGTCCTATACAAATATTTTGTATTTCTTGATTACTTCATATCCTCAATTTTCCACTGTCACATATCGGTCCATAGATTTTTTTAAACATTTTTTTCTCTCAAATACCTGAATGTAATTTCAAATTCTGTGAAAGGTTTAGGCAAGTTTAAAATCGTCATCTCATCGGGATTTAAACCCGAGACATTCCGGTTTTTACATATTGCCTTACCCAACTACGCTACGGCAGTATGAAATAAATGTTTTATAAAATTCAACTTCAAACTGGATGCTTTCCACATTTTTTTTCATTAACAGTATGTGGCAGTACTGCCATGCAATATGACCAACAGGTCTAACGTATTCTACATGCTGTACAAAATTTAATCGCGCTAGTTCGAGCCAACATAAAAAAAAATAGAATTTGGGATATTGTATGAGACTGAGCTAACTGTTCCTCCTGAAGGATTTAGGAAGCTACGATGAGGAACGTCTCCAGATCTACTAAAGCAGCTGTAATGACCAGAGCACGTGAATGCTAACTAAATACTGTACATCCATCCGATGAGTGTTCACTCCTGTGATATGTGAAGTCAGAAGTCGTTTGGTTATCATAGGGTCTTCTAGGTCTGTATTGCAATGGATACACAACTAATTGTTAGATCATATTTGTAACTATTGTACCCTTTTAGCCCCACATTTAATTGTGGTAAGGAAACACTTTTACTGATATTACTTACTTACTTACTCACTGCACTAACGAACCCGTAGGTTCATGGCCGCGCGGGCATAAGCTCTCCATACATCCCTATCCTGAGCCAATCCTTACCAATCATTCCCTGTATAATCTACTTCCAGATACCCTGAAGTAGTCCCCGCCCGGAAAACCGAATGGGGCACTATTTGACCTCCGGGAAATTTTACCCCAGTTGAACCCATGTCCGCATTTATTGACGGTTGTATTTTTACGGTGAAAGAACATCACCATTTCGACCAAGGTACTTTTTTCGTCTGGCTTATCACCTTCGACCAGTCCGGCATGGGTAACCCTATCGGTAGCAATGCTACCGCCGGCATAGCTCTCAGGATCATTTAAGCACGCAAGCCACTCCACCACGACAAGGTAAATATACCATGGATTATCTGCATTATTACCATACAGTAGAAATGTGTCCACTGAAGAAGAAGTCAAGAGCGATCTATCTAATTTGCTTGATGTCATCACCACAGTCAGACTCAGAGATAGAGAACACTATGGCACGGTTTAGTTTTTATAGATATATCCGTACAGATGAGTGAATGTTAATATATGTTAGTTGGGTTGTAAGGGGTAGTGACGTGTGTATAACCTCTCCTACCCAATTCTCATCCTCACCTTCTCGTGGTACAACCCGTTTTCACAATCGAGGCTCTGAGGACCGAGTCACGGCGGTGTAACCGTTCCATCAGGTACTGAGTAAATCCAGAGACTAAAAGGTAGCAGCCCTACCACTGGACTACTTAGCGTCGGGCCAGTAACCTGTCCTAAGGAACTTCAAAACTACTTTCAAGTCTCAACACGAAAAAAAAAATCCATGAAGTTGTATGTTTATGTACAATATAAACAATGTCTTCAACCTCAAGTGAAGGTAAGTTAGACCAGTTATTGGAATAATTTAGTAGATATAATTTCGTATTGAAAGCACAATGTAAGTTAGTGTATTGACTTAGGCTTTCACGGCCGGAGTTATGATGATCTTCAAGAAGATTTCCGGCTACAGGCCGTGGTCTCGAGGCTTCAAGTTCCCCGACGTTTCGCCAGAGACTGCGACGGCCTACAGCCCGGAAATATTCACCAAGTTCATCAATGTAAGTTAGGTTTTCAGAAATCAGAGATAATAAATATTAACTATGTTTAAATAACGCTGTAGTACTAAAAAAAACAAACAAAAGCTTGATGCGTCATTACATAAAGAAGAAGAAAAATAATAAATGCACGAAATATACATCAGTTAGAGTTCTCTGAAGATGCGTGTAAAGCAATTTTTCCCTTCTAATATCCCATTTTACAAAGTAGAACACAGAGAATTCAGAAACACAAAATATCTACCAATCCGGAGTTTTGCAATGTAACACCTATGTGTGGAATTTAATAATGTTGTCAATCTGTGAGTGAAAATAAAATCTGGATATCCATAGATGAAGATCAGGATTATGCTGGAAGGCTGTATTGAAAATTTAGTTGTAAGAGTATTTTAACAGACCTAATTATAAAATATTCTTGCCTTATACTGTATTATCTTCGTATACATTCCTACCTGATTTGTTTACATTGCGATATACTACCTGAGTTACGTCTTCTACCACTCGTAACAGATATTAATCTATACCAGACACTGTACATACATTGTGACTAAAGGGATATTTGTCCTGGCTCTAATAATAGTTATTAGGAAATACCACTTCAATATTGAAATTTTATAGGAATTAATCACTATGAGGTTTAATTTATTATAAAATAAAATGTTTCCTACCTCTCCTCATATAAATCTTCTAAGTAGATGGCGATTTCGCGACCATAACGGTCTCTCTTCAGTACAATCTTGGCATCGGATGTTATGTCGATTGAAATAAATACTTCTTCTTCCCTCTGTTGGTGTACCGATGAACCTCTGGATCAGGTCAGGATTCGCGTGAATTTCGAATTGTTCTTTTGAATGTGGACTTTTTCCCAAACCGTGAGTTCCTTTTGTTTATCTGTTTGTTTAATTAGGCTGGCTTTTGATTCAATTTGAGACGAATATGATACGGCCCTAATAGTGATTAATGAATATAAGAAATGAATAAATAATGAAGGAATAGAATATAGTTAAAAATAAATTAAGTTTCATGTTGGTAAATAGTTCTCACAAGAAGCGGTTGAAACCCTAAGTAAAAGAGGTCATAAACATGTAACTCCTCAAATTAGACCTGAAATGTTTAAGCTGGGTCTAGCTTCAAAACTCACGTTTGGGAGAAATGTCAAACTCCAAATTTACAATCGCGAAAAGCCCAAGCTGGCAAACACGGTCCCTAGCCGTGAGAATAAAATCAAAAGGTAGGTGGTGGTTTAAATAAAATAGTTACGCCCTTGGATGACATGTGATTAAATATTCTAACCAATCAAAATGAGAGTTAGGGTATAGACCATATATGGGAATAATTGGTCCTGACTTCGATACGGAACTCATGAGGACAAAATTTAATACACTTACACTTATACTCGACACTTAGAAGGAAGAAGATCTTGAATGTATAGTAAAAAAAAAATATCTTGTAACAACGATTATGGACTTAGGGAAAATCTCCCGAACTCATAAGTCATTTGCTAGTCCTCATTAGCGAAATATCGAAGGCCAGGGACAGAAAAGTTTTATTTTTACTGTGTAACGTTCATTTAAATTGGCAGAGATTAATTAAATAAAATAATTCAAACAATTAGTGATTGTCTGTTCCCACGCAATTCTCCTTCCGAACCCTATATAGATAGGAGTCTCAGCGCTCACCCTGAAACAGGAACCGACTAGCTACCGAGGAAGGGCAAGTAAATTCACAATTAAATAATAAGTGAAACCCAAGGGACATTTATCAGCCACTCAAAAATTACTGCCCCAAAGTGGCGCCCAACGAAAGGGTCTTGTTACTGTGACAAAGTGTTTTCAACGTGAGTGCATTCAAAATAAGAGTGACTCACGAAAGTTGTGGACTGAACATCATGATCCAGCAACAGTGTGGAAGACAACATTCTAACCACGAGATGGAAGGAGCAGCCAGGAGTGGACAACAATCCAGGAGCAGATCAACCTAGATAACCGATGGCGGATCTCTACAAACCTGACGTAAGACAAATAATGAAGATATACCAAGGTAAAGTGACAGATTTTTTAAAAAAATAATAGAACATAAAAGTTGTCAAAAGACGGAAAAATAAAGTATGTGGAAAATTAACAAATTAAACGAAAGTGTTTGAGTGTTGAATAACATAAAAAAATAATTTTTGTGAATAGAAAATAAATATTAATATTAATAAATTGTAGAATAAATAAATAATGGAGGGAAATAGTATAAATTTTATAGAAGGGCAAGCTTCATCAGAAAGTAGGCCTAATGATGAAGTAGAAGTAGGGACAGAGCATAACGATAGCCCGAACGCCCCCTTAAATGTAAATGATTCAAAGAAAACTAATAAGTCCCAGAACGACTTTGAATATTTCGTGAGGCAAATGTTAATGTCAATGAGGGAAGATATAAATAAAAGTAATAAAACATTGGAAGAAATGAAACAAATTCATAAAGAAATGAGGGAAGACCTGAGCAATTTTAGATTAGAAATAAAACAAACTCGAGATTCTGTAAAATCAGAAATTCAGGGGACAGGAGAAAAATTTACCACTAGTTTAGCAGGAAAGGGTGAGATAGGTAGAAATAATTATGATGAAAGGGAGACAGGATATGAAACTCCCCAAGAAAATAAATGTAAAAGTAACAATGATATTTGTATGGTAGTTACTACAACAGGTGAAAGTACTGTAGATCAAACTCAAAGGGACTCAGATAGGGAAATGACACTTCAGAATGAGGGAAAAAAATGCGAGCCAACTATTATAGATGTAAACAAAATACCTCAAACCAATGATGATGAATTACATGAAAATATATTTAAATGCAATAATGAAATGCATGTTATTAATGATGTTAAATTAAATCAAAATGGAACAACTGACCTGATGATTTCGGTACAGCCAAACATCCGCTCAGTGTTCCAATTTGAAAATTTGGATATGCAAAGTAGATGCATGGGAAAGATACGAACAAAATATGGAAAGAAAAACAAGAAAAAGGTAGGACGTATAGAAAATATGCTTAAGTCATACCGAGTAATAAAGAAGCGCCAAATAAATAGGAGAAAATGGTCGAAAAACAGTCAATACGTTAGATTCAAAGGTAACATAATGAAGTACTGTACTAAATTAGTGCATGATGAGAGAAAATGTTATCTAGAAAAATATCGTGCTGAAATATTTGATCCGGGCGCGAAACTATCGCAAAATGGTAGAATGCAAAATTCATACTATCCTGTTAGAATGGATGTAATATCAGTTAGACATTCACATGCATCTGCATTGTATGCACAACAATTAAATAAATGTGAAATAAAAAAAAAGTAAGAATATATTAGTATGATAAATGCAAGAAGTGTTGGTCATGCATATGTCAGATTAGTATTAGGAAAATTTAATGAGAAATAGTTTAAAAGGGTTTATATTGGTACTCACTAGAAAACATAATGAGACTAGATAAATGTTGACGAAAACAGAGGAAGAAAATTTAAATTTACAGAGGGAGCGAGAGGCACCACCCCGCTTTATATAAAAAAATAATAAAAATAATTAGCATGTATATTTGCCTTAATCTAAAGCGTGAACAATAACAGAGACGATGATAATAATAAGTAAATTGTGAAAATTACAAAGAAATGAACAGCTGATCGTAGTGGGAATATGTAAGAAAACGTTGATCCCAGTCTAGAATAGAGATAAAAATCAGTTCACTAAACTTAAAATGTTTGTAAAAGATGAAAGAGTGCGAGTGAGACGGAGATAGGCACACCCTTCACAGGTACAAAATTCATTTGTCGAAAACAAGTTACTTACACAAATACGATGTGAAATGAATAAATAAATGTTTAAACAAAACTCTAAAAAAAAAATACCATGTGCTATTATAACTTTATAGTCAATTTCATAATGATTCAAATGTTCTTAAAAACCTAATATTATTCTTGAGGAATAAAATGGAAGCGTTATAAGCATACGAAACTTTAAGAAAGAGGTTAAGGCATCGTCCTTTTAACAGTTTATGATGGGTGACAGATAAAAATATAGCGTAGACAAAGTGAAAGAATGAATTAATACAGGATCAAAGCCCGAAGGAGGCGTTTATATTATGTCCTTTTAAATGATAAACGTTCGCTCATATGGTAGCGAGAATTATTATGGGTAGATAGAGCGACATGATTTTGATTCGACCGGTGTTGTCGAGTTGTTTACTAATGAAATATAAATTGTCGTCAAAAACGAAATTGACGAATATGAGCTACGATGATATAAAATTCTGTATACAGCGACGGTTCTGCGCGTATGAAATGTGATATTATGTTACCGACAAGTAAATAAATAAGGATAATTTCCACCTTAATCGATTGAATAAAAATAATATGCGAATGATGAATAAAGGAGTTCTATAAAGAATAAATAGATTTTCAAGGTATTGTGAAGATCAGTCAGTGAACATGCTGAGAATAAATTTTCAATGACCACAGCTAAAGGGAGCGCCTATTTAAAAAAAAAAAATAAATAAATAAATAAAAAAGAGATAGATTTACAAATGAATTATTATGATGAATCGTGAAATGTTCTGAAAACTGAGATCGCGGTTATAAACATATAGGATTATTATTAAGTACCGATATACTTATTTATAAAGGGTGATCATCGAAAATTACATAGGAAACTAATTAGTAAATTTACCATTTGATTAAAAGAGGGCAAATATGTTTACGGCAACATTAAGATCTATGTCTCATTAAAGAAATAAATGACCCAAATAGAATAGATTAGTAGCTAATTGGAATAAAAAGAATGTTAGTTTATAATAAGTGAGTTCCAGTGAATATGTAAAGTGTGAACCATGGAAAGTGCGAACGATATAAAGGGATGATATAAATAAAAAAAATGTGCATGACATTGCAATAATAAACTGAGTGATATATGGAAAACGTATTATGCTAAATTACCGAGCGTGTGAGAAATAAAAGTGACGTAATCAAAACAAACAAACGTATAATAAAGTGAAAAAAACGAGAAGATGTATGGGATATGATAAACTAACCATAGGGTTAAAATAAGAAAAACAATTGTTGATCAAAAAAAAAATAAGTAAGGTGAACCACCGATCGCAAATTGAGTTTAAATGTACATGTTTTCTTTTTGTTGTTGTTCTAGTGGTAATATGCAGAAAACTGTAAGTAAACCAGGGTGATATATGTTCAATAATATAATCTATTTGGTGTTTGTAAAAACATTTCCATATATGGTACTTGTAGGAAAAGTAATAATGTAATACATTTTGGTTTGATGTAATTAGCATATTTAATTACTTCTCTTCTAAGGGGAGCTGTGTTAAAAAAAAAAAGATATTTTTAACTTTACGTTAGTATTTTTTTTTGTTTTAACAAGAGGCATTGTGAGACGAATATGATACGGCCCTAATAGTGATTAATGAATATAAGAAATGAATAAATAATGAAGGAATAGAATATAGTTAAAAATAAATTAAGTTTCATGTTGGTAAATAGTTCTCACAAGAAGCGGTTGAAACCCTAAGTAAAAGAGGTCATAAACATGTAACTCCTCAAATTAGACCTGAAATGTTTAAGCTGGGTCTAGCTTCAAAACTCACGTTTGGGAGAAATGTCAAACTCCAAATTTACAATCGCGAAAAGCCCAAGCTGGCAAACACTCCCTAGCCGTGAGAATAAAATCAAAAGGTAGGTGGTGGTTTAAATAAAATAGTTACGCCCTTGGATGACATGTGATTAAATATTCTAACCAATCAAAATGAGAGTTAGGGTATAGACCATATATGGGAATAATTGGTCCTGACTTCGATACGGAACTCATGAGGACAAAATTTAATACACTTACACTTATACTCGACACTTAGAAGGAAGAAGATCTTGATTGTATAGTAAAAAAATATCTTGTAACAACGATTATGGACTTAGGGAAAATCTCCCGAACTCATAAGTCATTTGCTAGTCCTCATTAGCGAAATATCGAAGGCCAGGGACAGAAAAGTTTTATTTTCACTGTGTAACGTGCATTTAAATTGGCAGAGATTAATTAAATAAAATAATTCAAATAATTAGTGATTGTCTGTTCCCACGCAATTCTCCTTCCGAACCCTATATAGATAGGAGTCTCAGCGCTCACCCTGAAACAGGAACCGACTAGCTACCGAGGAAGGGCAAGTAACGATTCACAATTAAATAATAAGTGAAACCATAGTGACATTTAACAGACACCCTCCAAAAAATACTGCCCTCCTTACAGTTTTATAAATATAATTTAAAAAACCTGAATGTTTGTTGTATGGTATAACAACAACGTTACTTTTATATCGAAGGATCAAAAAATGAGAATAAATTTATCATTTTCAGTTTATTACTTCAGAATTTAATTGATATTTCATCTGATGTATTATTTATAATTGTACGTTAAATGTACTAAATACTTCAAAGCCTTAAAGCCCCGATAACCATTAAGAAACACAACTCCAACTATTCTAAGTAATATGTGGTTCCCACAAAACTCGAGCTTGAAATTTTTTTCTACAAGCATTACATGTTATCATCCGAAATAAATAGCTCTTAATTAAGTTCTATCACAACAACACTGCCTTTGTCCACAGCTGTGATCTACGGGTAACATTGTTGTCTCAAAAATATAGTTATTTTCTGTAGAAAGCACTTCAGTAATGGGTGGTTCATTTAGAGAGATGCTGTTACTGAAAACAGAGGTGATTTTGTACATTTCATTCCAAAATAAATGTAATAATAGAATAATAAAATATATTAGCTACAATCATGTATTTCGGGCTAAAAGGCCGTGGTCTGGATTTATTAACATGAGTGTTAAGACACCTGCTTTGAAATTCTACAATTTTACATTAGCTACATTGTTCAAAAGTAACTTCGAGCATTGCCAGATTTCTCTTATTTAAAGACCCCTTTAATACCTAGGTTATAGAGCATATATTTATTTAATTTCTTTGTACTTTTTATTTAATATTATGCAATGGCGAAATACGATGAGGTTGATACTGAAATGAAATTCCAACCAGGCATTTTTCCTTCGTGACTCTGAGAAACACTAGGAAAAACCTTAGTCAGATTGGTTGGCACAGGGGTTTGAACCTGGGACCTCCATATTAAGAATTTCAAAAGATTTACTTCAGCCAACTCGTTCGGTAATACATTGCTAGTTTAAGATTAAACATATTTTGTAACTAAGATATGAAGGCGACATTTCGTTTGAAAATTGAACTTTATGTTTATCGTAGGCAATGTAGCCTACATTGTTAATCAGTAACATTAAATGATATTTGCTAATTGTTGCAAATTCCATCTTCATACATCAAAATGGAACGTATATTATATGATAAACGGTGTATATTTTAGATAATAGTTTGGAAAGAATGGCTGTGGATATGCTACCTCTTGAGTTTTATTTATATATACGTTTGAGAAAAATAGACTTTGGTTATAATAATTAATTCATTGAAAAATACAATTAAGCATTTATCATTGCTTGTTTAATGAAATCTAAAATTTACCACAAAGATAACTTGAATATGCAAGTAAGTTTTTTGTAAATAATATATACCTGAATTAGGTTACCCGCAGATTTACAAAATAATACCTTAAGCTAAAATCTATGGAAACTAATAACCTACGCTAGACCAAAATAACAAAAATACGGTTAGGAATTGTTTAGGGTGACTTAATTGTAAGCGAGTACAATGCGCTGAGGAGATTATTTTCGAAAAGTTTCATGTGAACCTTTTGCGAAAACTGACTTTTTGTGTTTCTGTAATCTTCCTAGATTACTCATTTGTACAAATGCTAACATTTGGCTTCAGAACATCCTTTAAATCGCCATGAACTTACATTAAAACTGGGAATTATAATCAAACTATTATTTATAACAAAATAACATGCTTAGATTACTTCCCACAATGTTACGAAAATGGACAAAACATGTTTTGAAAATAAGCTCCTCGTATTTTTATCTCCCCACAATGACACTTTTTTTTATGTTTGGTGGATAAGAAAAAGTCCCGCGCCGTAGCCGAGCGGTTAAGGTAGGAAGCCTTGGCGCAGAGCTAAGGGACTTGCGCTGGTTCGAGTCTCGATGGGGGGAGAAATTTTCTCATGGTATTTCGGCCAGTATGGGACCGGTGCCCACCCAGCATCGTGAGGCAATTGGTAGCTACAATAAGTAGTGGCTCCAGGTTGAGGAACCAGCTATAACGGCTGGGGGACTCGACATGCTAACCGCATGTCACCCCTACACTGGCTGTTGATCATCTACCTCTGTGATTGACACATGTGGATGTGAAGGGCCAGCAGCCGGCTGGTAAAAGGGCAACCGCTGAAAAGTGGAAAGACCCTCAATCGGATCGGATCGGATAAGAAAAAACATAGTTCAAGGTTAGAGTGAGGTACTTTTGTTATCGCATCCATGTTTTTGACTAAACTGTGCATGATAAAAGAATAATAAAGTTAATTAAACTCCAATGCTAGTAAGAAAACACCGACCTATTCTATTCAAATACCAATTATCTCAGTTAAACTAAATTTAAACTAAAGCATCAGGTTCAGATGAGATCCCAGCAGAACTGATAAAATCAGGGGGAGAAAAATTGATGGACAAGATACGCTGGTTGCTTAGTATGATTTGGGAAAAAGAAGCTCTTCCAGATGAATGGAAGGAATCAATTATCGTACCAATTTATAAGAAAGGAGATAAAACTGATTGCAACAACTATAGGGGCATCTCATTACTTTCAACTTCGTACAAAATTCTAACAAATATATTAGTAAGCAGACTTACTCCCTATATTGATGACATTCTAGGAGATCATCAATGTGCATTTAGAAGAAACAGGTCTACAACAGATCAGATTTTTAGTATAAAACAGATTTTAGAAAAGAAATGGGAATATAATGGTACTGTACATCAACTATATGTAGACTTCAAAAAAGCATATGATTCAATTAAGAGGGAGAAGTTATATAGTATCCTGCTGGAGTTCGGAATTCCTAAATAGTTAGTTAGACTTATACGAATGTGTCTAAATGGCTCAACGAGTAGGGTGCGTGTAGGCAAACAGTTTTCAGACACTTTTGAAATCCAGAATGGGTTGAAGCAAGGAGATGCACTATCTCCTCTACTATTTAATTTTGTACTAGAGCATGCCATTAAATCTTTAGAGAGAATGAGGAAGGCTTACAACTCAATGGTATTAATAAGCTGTTAGTTTATGCTGATGATGTAGTACTACTGGCCGATAGCGAGGAGATACTAAAGGCCAACACGCACACACTATTGAGTAACACTAAGAAATTAGGACTGGAAGTAAATATCAGTAAAACTAAATATATGGTCACACGTAGAAATACATTATATAATGGGAATGGACAGCTAATAACAAATGAGGGAAATTTTGAGGAATTGGCTGAATTCAAATACCTAGGAACAATAATCACAAATAGGAATGAGATGCACAAAGAAATTAAACATAGGCTCAATTCAAATGCATGCTATTATGCATTGCAGAGACTTTTGATGTCCCAACTCCTTTCAAAAAACATTAAGCTGAAAATATATAAAACTATTATTCTACCAGTTATATTATATGGGTGCGAAACATGGACTCTTACTTTAAGGGAGGAAAGGAGATTACGAGTATTTGAGAATAAATTTCTTAGGAAAATTTTTGGACCAAAGAGAGATGAACAGACAGGTGAATGGGGAAGACTACATAACAATGAACTACATGGTCTTTATAGGAAGCCAGATATAATAAGAACAGTTAAGTCCCGTAGACTGCGATGGGCAGGACATGTTGTGCGTATGGGGAATGAAAGACGTGCATGGAAACTTCTTGTAGGAAAGCCAGAAGGAAAACGCCCAGTTGGTAGACCAAGAATGAGGTGGGAGAACAACATTAACTATGATTTGAGGGAAGTAGATTATACAGGGAATGATTGGAAAGCATTAGCTCAGGATAGGGATATATGGAGAGCTTATGTCCGTGCGGCCATGAACCTACGGGTTCGATAGTGCCAGTGAGTAAGTAAGTAAGTAAGTAAACTAAATTTAAACTAAATCAACTTAAATACTTAAATTTGGAGTTAGCACTATTGACATTTTCCTAAATAGTTACAACTTTTTTTTTTTAAATCAGAGATATGTGATAAATTATATATATATTCTACTGTACGTGTTTTTGTCACTGAGCACCTTCCAAACGACTGGATCGATTTTTATGAAATTGTTTGTGTGTATCTGATTGGGTCCCTCGATGGTTTACATTTACAATTGGACCCTCTAAAACCATTAGGTTCAGTTTCACATGAAGTAAACATTTAATAATCGCTGTAGCGGTCACATTGTGCATTGATTTACAACGAAACTCAGTATATCATATTAAAATAAACCAAGGTAGGTATTATCCAAAAATGAGCGAAATCTGACAATTAGAAATGGAGGTTTACGTGAAACCCGAAATTAAGAAATGCCTAAACGACTGGACTCATTTTAGATGAACTTTTTGTGTTTGAGTGGGTCCCTGTATGGTTTTGAATCACAATTGGCCTCGATAGCTGGCGCTGTGATCGGTTTATAGAAAGTTTTTTGTCAGTGGTGTAGTCATCTGCATTATCGACATATTCCGTTCGACATCAATGTGACGTCATTATGCACGCTTCTTGAGCCACAACAGATGACAGTGAGGAGTTTTCTTGCGAACTTATTTAATAAAATCTAATTGCTTCTTAATTAGTGGATGTTATGGAAAAAATTGTAACTTTTATTTTTATCGCCTGACCATTGAGCGTTCGGGCAGGACAACATCCGCCGTGTCTGCTAGTATATATATATATAATTTACATTATAAAGATCGAGAGTCTTATTTTACGAATGAGGTAGCGTGTGATATAATTATGGAACAAATTAATATAATATTTAAATAATTGCGGCTTATAGAAAGAATTTCATCAGATAAGTTTCTCTTTGGCCTTCTTTAATGGTGCGCTGCATGCACATGCGGTCAGATTTAACATGCAATGATATCCTTCTCATTTTTATCTGCATATATATATATATATATATATATATATATATATATATATATATATGAATATGAAAGTTTTCTTGGGTTTTCCGCGTATTGGATTCAAGTTCAGCCTCTGGCCACTGATTCCGACGTTTCGGCATGATCCCACATGCCATTATCAAGGAATGATAAGTTCGAGTCACAGGTTTAGGTCTTATATAATAAAATACATAGAGTTTTCGCTGTGGTCCGTTTCCGAAGACGTACACCCATCCAAGGTTTAGTTCTTATGTACATAAAAAACGTCGGAATCAATGGCCAGAGGCCGAACTTGAATCCAAGACGCGGAAAACCCAAGAAAACTTTCATATTCATACTTATATCCGCGAAAATCTGCAATATAACACACACACACACACACACACATGTATATATATATATATATATATATATATATATATCATGTATGATAATATATTAATAGTGAGTGGAGAACATTTTTAATAACTCACCTCATACAATTTCAAATGTATTTGATTTAAGACCATTGGAGTCATGTAAATAAACTGAAGATGAATTAAAAATTCATTCGAAACAAATGGTCTTAAATCAAATAAATTTGAAATTGTATGAGGTGAATTATTAAAAATATGTTCTCCACTCAATATTAATGATATAACCTCATAATGTTTACTTCCCAACATGAATTTTAATATGATAATATATGTCCAACAGTGAACTACTTTTCCTGTTTAACTCCCTTTCACACTTGCGAAATAGATTTAATATTATACTAATGTTAATATAAGTATTTAACTTATGCGAAATAATGTTTTAATTTCTTTTTTCAGATTTAACAAAAATATGGATTTTAAAACCATATTAATCATCCTGCTCTTCGGAACCAAACTAGGTAATGTAATTTAATTCAAATTAATTTAATGTAGTTATTCTTAGATGTACAGTAAAACATATATATTAAAATTTATTTTCATGGACATAGAAGCCATCTTTCGTGTTCAATGTGAGTCAATGATAAAAAAAATGCTACATATAAATACATGGTTAATTCTAACGGTAATAATAATGTTATATGAATATTTCATATGCAATGATTTTCCACATAAAGTAGGTACCAGCACAGATATACAAGAATAGGTAACAAGTGGAAATAGAATCGTATTGACTGTACGTACAAGATCACCATATATTAATTAAGGGAGGGAACGAATGCTTTTTACCAACCTCTTAAATGTGATGATTCGTAGAATAGTTTTCTAAACGGGTATTTAAATGCAATGCATATAACAGAAAGAAATTTCACTACATAGCTTATAGTCCCTTGGTTTAATAAAATGGTCAAGGTTCCCATTTTTTTAACCATACGACACCAGATAGGAGCAATCCTATGTAATAGCTGCATTGACTCGCAGAACATAGTCTGATACTCATCTCAGTTAGAGGCTGAGTCGACTCAATGGTCATAATGATACGCAAAAACTAGTAGCAGTTCCGTTATCAGGGTATTTGACTTATTTCCATTAAAATATCTCATGTCGCAAAATTTTCGTAGGCGTGTGTTATGGGTCGAGACCCACAGCTGGGTCACGGACGATGTTTTGGTAGGTCGCAGAACTATCAATCAGACGAATAAAGTAAAAAAAGTAAAGTAATCCCACTACAGGCCTCGGGAGGCCCTTGGGGTAGTAGGAGGTTAAGGCTCCCAATTTTTCTAGACAATCGGCACTTGATGTCAGCCGGGTTGTCAGCCCTGCGTGACGGCCGCCTTTACCCCCAGAACAAGCTCTGGTACTCATTTCCGTTAGAGGCTGAGTCGACCCCAGGGCCATAGTGCCGTGAGAAGGTTTTGGTCAGTTTTAAAAATCCTGACCTCACCGGGACTTGAACCCTCGATCTTCTGATTTGTAGCGCAGTGCCTTAACCACTACGCTACGGCGTGCCCCCAATCAGACGAATAATATACATATATATTATAAGTTATTAACAACATTCAATCAACTCGTCAGCACGCCGTAAAAATATCCGTAAAAAACTTTAACCAGGAAGAGTAAAAAGAAAGTACACTCATGTGAAGCCCCTGCTTCGAGCTCTGACATAAATGCGACTTGTTCGGCGACTGCTGCGATAATAAAGAAGTATTATCAGCGATAATAAGACGCGAACTATTTGACGATAGAATTTACGTAGTGTGGCGATAAATACGAAGTAAAACCAAGTAATAGTGAGTGGAAAACATATTTTTAACGACTCACCTCATATAATTTCAAATGTCTTTGATACCGGCGGTTTCGGACAATATCTTGTCCCTCTTCAGTCATGGCTTCCACTGATGAAATTATGTGGTTGTTGATTTCTCTAAGGACATCACCTCTTGTGCTGCCATCTTTCGTTGGGATTATAAACTTTGTAATTAAATTTTTATCCACCGGAATATCGAAATTCATAGATCGATATTTATTCTTCTGAATGAATATAATTTCCCAAATTGTCAATTCCAACGGTTTATCTAATTATTTCAAAAGTTTTGCCTCTTTTTCAATTTTATGATGTTCTAGCAAACTATGTGCAGCAATTGCTGATTTTTCAACTTCACAATTTTTAATATTTCTAAAATGTTCTTTAGCACGTGTTTCCAAATTCCTTTTTGTTTTTCCTATGTATACTTTGATACGACCATTACAATTTATTTTATAAATTCCAGATTTCTTACTGTCTGGGATGTTGATTTTTTATTGGTATTTACAAGTTTTTTCCAGACTAAATTTATTTATTGGTGCCAAAGAAATGTTGTTTGTCAAATATTTTTTGAAATTTCCTATGTACTATTGGATGGTAAGTAATTATCTTGAAATTCTTCTTTTCTTTACTAGCATTACTAACTTTAAGGCTTTGTAGTATTTAGTACATTAAACATAAAATTATAAATAATTCATCAAATGAAAGAACAACTCAAACAGTTATGTACGCACGCATGCTCATGTAGTGTGACCTCTGTCTGCCGTTACAAAGCACTAGTAGCAAAGATGGCGAATAGTGAGCAGAAACCTTTTTTGTGTTTTACAAGGACTAAATCTGTAGTTAGAGTGCAAAGAGTTTTCTGTATTAAGTTCAATTGTAATCCACCAAGTGATAATAACATCCGTAGACAGTATCGTCAGTTTGAAAACACAGGCTGTCTGTGTAAAGAGAATAGCACGGGACGACCAAGGGTCACTGAATAATGTTTTGAACGAGTGGAGTCTTTTACGCGTAGCCCCCAGAAAACAGTTCGGAAGGCTAGTCGTGAATTAGCAATTCCAGCGAAGTTTGTGTAAACATAATATTTAATTTTAGGAAGTTATATTTTGAGGTTATTTTAATTATATTATTTTTGGTCTGGACATCTTACCTCAATTTAATGTTGATTTGTTCTTGACATGTTTCAAAACAATTCTCTGTTTTATCTTCAGCTTTCCCAGACTTGAGGTAAGATGTCCAGACCAAAAATAATATAATTGTGTAAACATTTTTAAGGAGACGTTTACAACTACGTCCTTGTCCTTTGCTGTTGCTACAAGCTCTAAAGTCTACAGACTACGGTTTACGTGTCAACTTTGCAAATGTAATTTTGCTGCATGATGATGAAAATTCTCTGTATCTTGTCTTCAGAGATGAATCGACATTTCACCTAAGAGGGCATGTTCATTCATTCATGTTCTGTCCAAGAGCAGTTCTTTCACTGCACACTCAGCATTCTCCACTCTTTCCTTAACTCAGAGTTCCTTTTTGTATCCGCATACAAATCATTTATTTTAATATTGTCTAATATCTGATGTCTTTTTCTGCCTCTAACTTTCTTTCCGTTGACCATTCCTTCTAGGGTATCCGTCAGCAGTCGGTTTCTTGAAGACACATAATGTTCGCATCTGGGGGTGTCAGCAAACCCCCACGAGATGGTACAGTTCCATCGAGACTCCCCTAAAGTGAATGTTTTTTTGTGCCATATTCCGGCTGAACATTTATGGGTCTTTCTCTTTAGGTGAAGCAACTGTAATTGGTGCCTCTTATCTTGATGCGTTAGAACAACGGCTCTTTCCTCAATTGGAAGATAAACCAGATCAAGATGGCGCGCTGCCTCAACTGACATCAGGACGTACGCGGTTGGTTAAACGACGTTTTAACCGATCTCTGGATTTGCCGAACGGGGCCGAATGATAGAGCTTATTTCGCATGGCCTCTACATTCACCAGATCTTACGTCATGTGATTTTTACCTTTGGGGATTCATAAAGTATCGCGTGTATGTGCCTCAGCAACCAGCTGATCTACCTGACTTAAGACAGAGGTTGAAGCAGTTGTTACAACAATCACTCCAGACACATTAATCAAGATTTGGGAAGAACTCGCTTATCGACTCCATGTGTGCCGTGTTACGAATGGTGCTCACATTGAACAGTTGTAGTGAAAACTGCTTGAGTTGCTCTTTAATTTGGTGTATTATTTATAATTGTACGTTAATGTTCTAAATACCAGGAAGACTTAAAACCCCGATATTCATTTAGAAACACCCGGTGTATATATATATATATATATATATATATGTGTGTGTGTGTGTGTGTGTGTGTGTGTGTGTGTGCGCGTGCGTGCGTGCGTGCGTCCGTGCGTGTGTGTGTGTGTTTGTTGTGTGTGTGTGTGTGTGACTGTTATTTCTCTTACACTTTCAAGGTGGGTGGAGGACATTTTGAGTGTCACTGACTTAGATGGTTACCATAAATCCATAACTCAAGTATATTAATTATAATAGTATTATATCAAACTGATTTTTATCTTGCTATTTTTAATTGTGATCCGATCTGTTTCAGGAAACTGTATTAGCTGCTATTCCTGTTGGCTTTCACATATATGTTATAATGATTACTTTCATAGAAAAACGGATTGTGCCCCACAATTTGAAGGTTGTTATTCTTTAGTAGATGGTAAATATTGTTATTTTACGTTCTTATAAATTTCATTATGGAATTCAATGTTCAATGGGTGAAAAAAAGTCTTTGGTTATTGAATTGAATAAGTGACGAATTCAAACTAGTTGTTCTTTGTCATAATTTATGGAGAAAAAAGTTATACTGCATTAGATATTCAGTTCAATAAATACGGAATGACTTTTTCACCCATACAAAATTACTTATAATAAAACATAACGATTTCCTAAAATTTGTAACTTTTTATTAAGGATTTTCTCTACATTACAGTGGTTATCCTTCAGCCCAAATGTATTTTGCTCCACCACAGATTTCTATCCTCAGTATCTTCTTCTTTGAGGTCTCTGCTGATCATGTTTCTTCTCACTTTATCCATCCATTGTTCCTCTTCCTGCATTCCATTCCAGCATTATTCTTGTAATTCTATTATTCTCCATCCTCTTCAGTTGTCCATACCATTTCAATCTTCGTTCTTCTATTATTTCTATAATATTATGTTTTAACATTCATTATTTCTCTAATTTTATAGTTCCTGATTTTCTCCTTTCTTGATTCTCTTGATGTCCTTCGTCAGAAAATCTATAGCTATTGTCGATAATTTTCTTGCTTGCTGTCTACCTAAAATCCAAGTCTCTGCACCATACAACATAATACTTTGTACTAATGACTTACATATCAATGTCTTGATTTTATTAATAATATTTTTTTTACTCAATACCACTGAATTTAAACTCCAATTACTTTTCTTCTTTCACTAATTATTTTCTCAATTTCACTATAACATTTTCCATCTGATTCTAAAATTGATCCTAAATATTTGAATTTTTCAACTTTCTTAATTTTCACATTGTAATATCTCTTCATTCTCTAGTTCTGTGGTGAGATATTAGGTTTTCTTAATACTTATATTTTATATTTTAAAAAATAGTAAATTTTAATTTCATATTAGAAACTCTGAAGGAAAAGGTGAGCTTCGTAGACTTTTAAGGCACATTTAATAGCGTTTTACTGCAGGGTCTTAAGCGGGCATGGGAATTAGCATTTATTTGGACGATTCTAAATGGTTTCTGAAATAAATTAAAATTGCCATGGATAAAAAACTGGATATTTGTGTAGGGTTAATTTCAGTTGTGGAGCATCCTTTGTATTGAACGGGCTTTACTGTATCAAAAGTCCAATTCATTCAAATTATTCAATTGTTGTTAATGACGAAGTGTTATAGCATGTTTTACACTTTTCTTAAATGCCTAGATAATTTTGATCAGTAATGGTGTTCTGTCCCGTAAATCTCGCGGAGGACAGCCGATATGAGTTTTCTCAATATCTCCAAAAGCCAGTTTGTTGCTTTAGAAGAGACGCAAGAGCGACGGAAAAGAATGACTGTTTTTATATCTCTTGTCTATGATTGCACATCCAGCGCAGAAAAGCAGTAATTCTGCATGGAACTAACGAGTCAATACGATAGTAACGTGTTCTGAACACAGACAAGAAGTTCAGGGATTAAAACAAGTATAAAAAGGCAGGTCGATAGACACTACAAATATGTGATACACAATATGATTCAAATATAAAATTGACTGATTTTTAAAAATTCTTTACATGAAACAGTTCTGTTTGATATTTTATCCTTCAAAGTAATCTCCTTTGGCTGCTATACAGGGTGTAACAGGACCTCACTGACAAAATGATAGGAATGATAGGCCATGCAGAGAGGATCATTTGTTATGATGGAACATATAGTCGCAAACAAGTCGTTTATGAGTTATGCGCAGATGAAGGTGTTCACCCGTAAGGATCGGAATTAAATAAAAACAATTGTGCATGTAAAATTTTATTGAAAAATATATATTTTTACAATAAGTGTTCAAACAATAAGTGTTTTGACGACGCCAAAAAGAATCATGCCATGCTCGGCCGTGCAGGCCGATCGTTGCTGCGACGATATCAAACATGCAATGAGGCACATGGTCGATTGTTTGAACACTTATTGCAAAAACATGCCTTTTTCAATAAAATGATACGTGTACAATTTTCGGAAATATGTCGTTTATGAGTTTTGCGCATGTATCAAGGTGCGCGCACCTCGCGCTTGAACCAACCCGGTCATTGTTTATCTGTGCCGTCAGCCCTCACTCTGTCGTAGCAATATTTACCTGTAGATTTGGTTTGTTGTTATTTTCATCATCATCAACAACAACAAGGATTAGGCCCAATGGCCTGTTCCGATCTCATTATAGGTGGAATTGGTCCTTCCATGTCTTCAATGGTCTTCCCAACATTCTTCTCCCTTTTGGTTTATAATTATACATTCTTCTTGGTATGCGCTGCTCATTCATTCGTAATACGTGCTGAAGATAAGCATTTGGTAATCTTTTATTATTTCAAAAGAGAAGAATTTTGGATTTGTTTAGGGGAGATTTTTATTTCATATATAGATTTTGTTGTTTGTTATTTTAAGAATTTAATCAACATGCAGTACGAGTTGACTGAACTCAGAGACATGATTATGTATTACGGAGAGGAAATGAAAGAGAGGCTCGTCGCAGCGGTATCCTAACAGGAGACATTCACGCCATATACTTTGCTGCAATTCATGGACGCCTTGGAGAAAAGGAAGAATCTTCGTCCTCGGGCTGATGGCAGCGGTTATGTTCCTTCCCTTTGGTACCGAGGGACGCGGGTTCAAACCCGGCTGCGGTCGATGGATTTTAATAATATTGATAATAATTTTTTGTATTGTAAGCCTATGTTTTTCCTTTTACAGAGATTTAGGCACTCTCCCCCTAGAGGGGAATAATTTGAACCATATTAATTTAGTTACAATTGTTTTCGTATAGATGTAATTTTGAGTGGTCCGTGGTCAGCGTTCCGCCTCATACTGACATCTAGGAAACCAACGTAGCACTAGGACGGGAAAATTCGGTAAATTTTGTTAGAGGCCTTTTCATTCAGGCTTAAGGATTTTTTACGAGCCTGAAAACCTTCAGACTCGGGACCTACGGTTTAAGTCCCTCCCGGAGGACTTGCTCCTTGGATTTTTCCGTGCTAGAAAATCCATCGACCCCGGCCGGGTTTGAACCCGCGACCCTCGGGACCAGAGGCAAGGAGCATAACCACTAGTCGAACCGCGGCTGACCAATAATAATAATAATAATAATAATAATAATAATAATAATAATAATAATAATAATAATAATAATAATAATAATAATGCTTTATTTTAGCTCGCAGAGTTAAGGCCACAAGGCCTACTCTTCCACTCAACCAGCGAATAGTAGAATTATACAAAAATTACATATACAATTTTTAGGATATTATTAAAATACAGACTAAACAAAATAAAATGATGATGTGATCTAATACTAGCTAATACTAAGAAAAACATAGAATATAATAAAATTAAAATTATATAAAATAACGTTAGATAGACTAATCCATGAGACAGTCCTCCGGGAAGGACGTTAAAACCGTTGGTCCCGAGTCTGAGGACTTTCAGCTTCGTAAAATAACCGTAGGCCAGAATAAACAGAATCCTGCCATGCTCGGCCGTGCGACGATATCAAACATGCATTGAGGCACAGAGTCGACTGTTTCAACACTTATTGTAAAAACATGCCTTTTCCAATAAAAGTGTATATGTACAATTGTTTGTATTTAATTCCGACCCTTACGGGTAAACACCTTCATCTGCGCATAACTCATAAATTACGTGTTTGGGACTATATGTTCCTTCACACAAAATTATCCCCTCTGCATGGCCTATCATTCCTATCATTTTGTCGGTGAGGTCCTGTTACACCCTGTATATTTCTTTCCGACGTCCTAGCAATTTGTTTTCCTTTTCCCTAAAGCCTTTTGATTGGTTATCCCGCTTCACATTGTCATGAAGGAAGGAAATCCGATTTCCTTCTCCTTCCTACTTGAATCGGATATTTTTGTTAACTTCTCCTGGCAGAAAGTTGAAACAATATTCTCACTGAAGGTCCTGCGTTCCTGAAGGAAATCAAGGTGGATAAATCCCAATTCCAAAAGAATTTTACCGCTAAGTTACCAGATTATATTGTCCTTCTCGAGACTCTACTATTCACTGTTGAGGCTCAAGAATTGAAAGAGTGCACTCAGGTTTCATCTGTGGTGAATATGGACTTAATAAATTGTTCTTCTGTTTCAAACATCCCAGGATTTCTCTGGTTATCTGGTTTCACATTATTTTGTTTTCATCGATCGGTGCGCATGGCAGAAACGTGTATTCACTTTCGTGTAATGCAAATATATTTGTATTATGATTTCTACCCTACTAACGGTTTGAAGCAAATTCTTTTACACTGATATGCGTTTTCTCCCTTACACAGCACATTTGTAAGATGGTGTCCCGGGTTCTTGTCGTAGCACAAGAATCGAGAGATGCTTGGTTCACTCAATAGCTAGTGTCGCGATTGGTATTAGTCGTTCAAAATATCTCTGCAGGCGGAAGAATTGAGAAGCTCTCTTTGTTGCTACACGTGACGTCATCTAAGGCAGTGTTCACTGTCAGCGTCCCACGTCCCTTGCCCATCAGCACTCATAGATAGCAGTGCCACGTGTTCTATTCCTACATAAACACGACTGCAGTGCCCTCCGTCAACAACTGCGCTTACTCCTTGAACGGGTAATATTTCTATGCTGGGATAGAGTTCGGCCGTCCAATCACTTAAACGGGCCTGATGTGTGGACTGTATACCAAAAACACTCAGAAGAGTACATACAAAACTAATTTATTTAGACACTAAAATTCTCTGAAGATACAACACGTGGTAACTTACGTTAGCAACGGGGTGCTCTGCATGATGAAGTCACGAATCACGTTATTTGGTATTGGACGTGAATTAAACAATACTTTTCACAATACCTATACTTAAGTCCTAATCGTAGACTGAATGATCTTCTTAGATCCTACAATTATATCGAGAAATGCCGTATCACTTCCCGGACACTGGTAGTGCGGCCACATCGACCGAAGACGAAACCAAGAGTGTGGGTGCCTCGTGTTGCAACTTCTTCCTGCAGAGCACCAACAACTTAACAAAACAAAAATATCACTGAAGTAAAATTTAACAAATTAAAATATATCTACTACATAAACTTGAGAGACTGAAATAGTCTCCAACATTAGAACGGTCAATATCGTGTGAAGTGATCGGAGTTCGAATACAACGATTATGGGCCGTGTTCTCCACACACTACCGTACCACTAATTTACCAGACGATACTATCCTTCTTGAGAAGTGCTATGAATCTTGAGGCTCAAGAATTGAAGGAGTGAACTTAGGTTTCATTTGTGGTGACTCTCTCTCCCTCTCATCACTCTTTAAACGTTTTACACCATCCAAACACTCATGTTTTCCCAGACTATTTAAGCCATACCACAATTCTAGTCAATGACCAATCACGTTTCAATGAAGTTTGTTTTACAACCAATGACAGTCGTGTTTCACCTCGCTCTTTATCGATTTCTCTTTATCAGCTCCTGATTTTGTGATAAAGAAAGCTCCTCCTTTTTAATGTTCTGAACAGGTCAAAGCATTATTTTTCTCCAACAAATACATTGAACATAGCAAATAATTGATTTTACTGAGTTGTTTACTAAAAAAATAAATGAATAACCCGTAATGTTGATTATGATATATAGTTTGATGTGTTTCATTATTTCTCCACTTGGCTGCACTCTTACAATCTTGCGATCTTATTTGGCAATAAATAATATGATCAAGCAGCAGTGAATGAAAATAATCTCACATTTCTGATTTGTTTTCAAACATCGCCGTTTACATCGTTAAATAGTCCTAACAAATGCCACTCTTGATTTCCAAATTCTCTAGATAAATTGGAAATTACTCGTGACATTACTTATGATAATATTTCTCCAAACTGTGTATCGGGTCTTTGGAAAATTTCTGATGGCTCTACCTCTTCCCGTGTAAGATGAACATCTTATCATTACTCTAAAACAATTTCTATCGTTCACCGATAAAAGCGTTACCATACAGCTAGTCTTCAGTTCTCAGTGCCATTATGTAGTAAAAAGAAAGGTTACATTATTCCAATCGAATCTGTTTAGACTTTAAATTATATATATATATATATATATACATACAATTTAAAGATATTTCAAGATTTCACTTGTTAATTCCAGTTAGGATTTTACTATTACACAACCAAGTTAACTTCGCATGAGCGGAGGGGAAGAGCTCTAGCGCTAGTGTCGCCGAAGTATTGAATATGTGGAAGGGATGTAGGAGAAGACTGTACATCCGATCACGTACTGAAATGGTTCAATTTTAAGTGTGGGCGGAGAATCCCTAAACACGTGTGAAAGATCTTAACATGGTTGTCATATTAGTCATATAAGCACGGAACGCTCAAGCGGTCGAATCATTTAAAATCACAGTACGTGTCGTCTCTCCGTTACTAGCCTCATAATAAATCATAAGTGGCTACATGTAATGAGAAATGACAGCCCATTCATACACGTAACACCAATAGTAACAGGGTTGTCAAATTAGTAATTTTGCCAATGACCGCGTAGAAGGACGAACCATTATAATCCATAGTTATTAATTAAATAAAAATAAAACGTAGTTTTATTTGATTTTCATATTTATTATATAATTCAGTGACAGCTGTTTCGGTACACTGTACCTTCTTCAGACATGTTAAATTATGAATAGTTGCTTAGATCAGTTGGAACACCATTCATAATTTGTTAACATGTCTGAAGAAGGTACAGTGTACCGAAACAGCTGTCAATGAATTATATAATAAATATGAAAATCAAATAAAACTACGTTTTATTTATATTTAATTAATAATATGGATTTTCATCAAGTAAACACCAACTCAATTGATTATATAATCCATAGTATTTGTCAGCTCTCTACCTGCCAGACAGAGAACATATACAGAGGGCAGAAAGTGGCAACATAGTAAGGAAGGGAAAGAGAAAGACAGCATGTTAGTTAACATTTTCCGCAGTGCAGACTACTTGGTGGAGCAATAGAGTTGTCACTGGTAAATAAGTAGTTTCCTATTCTATCAAACACAAAAAAGTGAATAAAAAGTTATCAATACAATCAGATATCACAATTATGTATTATCACAATATATTATTATATTATCCGATTTATTTTAAGAGAAAACAATAACTTCTGATTTTTTGTTTTAAGTGACTACATCTTTATCAGCGTAACAAATCATACATTTTCTTTTACAGATGTATATATAAATTTCAACTTACCAGATTATCATGAAGATAAATTTACCTCACAATAGCTTCTAAGTATTTTCCGAGATATATGTATATCGTAGCGTAGCGGTTAAGGCACTGCGCTACAAGTCGGAAGGTCGAGGGTTAAAGTCCCGGTGGGGTCAGGATTTTTAAACTGACCCAAACCTTCTGGCGTCACTATGGCCCTGGGGTTGAAACAGCCTCTAACGGAAATGAGTACCAGACGCTTGTTCTGGAGGTAAATGCGGCCGTCGCGCAGGGCTGACATCAAGTGCCGATTGTCTAGAAAAAGTGAGAGCCTTAACCTCCTACTACCCCAAGGGCCTCCCGAGGCATGTAGTGGGATTACCTTACTTTTTACACGCTTTATATTAGCTTGACCTCTATCTATCTATCTATCTATCTATCTATCTATCTCCATCCATAGTAATTCTGCCCGAAGGCAGGTCCTTCACTGCAATCATAGCATTTTTCATGCTATGCTTGCAGCTTTACTAGGGAATTGTGTAGGTGTGGTAGCTTCCCGTTGCTTTCCACACCGTTGAAGGATGATGATGATGATGATGATAATGATAAGGATGATCATGATGATGATGGCCATATGATTTCGGGGACCGTTTGGGCCTTAAAGTTTTCCTGACATTTGTCTTACAGGTGAGGAAAAACCCCGAAAACCTCACTCAGAAAAACTGCCCCGACCGGGGATCGAACCCGGGCCCGCTGCGTGACAAGGCAGCACGCTACCTCGAGACCACAGCGGTGGACCATCTATCTATCTATGTAACGGAATCTTTCAACGCGATTTCTACCCACTTAAAATCATCGGATCGGCTTGAAACTTTGTATACTTGTAGAGGACCCGTGACAATACAATAATTTCATATTTATTATATATATGTTCCGTACCCAATAAATAGAGTTTCTAAATTGGTCTCTTTATGTTTTAAATAACATCATTCTTAAAATGTTTATTTTTTGTTTTTAAAGAAGGAGAAAACATGGCATGGCGATCCTGTTATGACCGAAATATAACTCAGTATCGTGCTAAGTGCAAGAAACCTGAGGTTACATGTGAAGCATGTTATACGGATTATTGCAATCATCAGTTAGGGTTACGACTAAAAATGCATGACCCATTGTACATTGCTGAAGTGATGATTTGTCTATTATTTATATTAATATTTTAAATAGATTCTACAAAAAATAATTTAAACATAAATGTTATAGTATAATGTAATTTAAAATGCATTCCTCTAATGTTGTCAAAAAATACAAAAGAGTCAAATAAATAGTTGTTATTTCACTTACGATATTTTTATTTCATTACAGTGTCGAAAAATTGTGTAAAGTGGAATGTTATTAGTCATTTGAATATCTTTGCAGGCGGAAGAATTACGAAGCTCTGTTTGTTGCTACACGTGACGTCACATAAGACAGTGTATACTGTCAGCGTCCCACGTCCCATTCCCCTCTGCACTCATAGATAGCAGTGTCACGTGTTCTATTCCTGCATAAACACGACTGCAGTGCCCTCCGACAACAACTGCACTCATTCCTTAAACGGGTAATACCATGCAAAAAAAAAAAAAAAGATTCACGAGGTTTCTTTGGGAGTGTACAGTCACTGAATATGAAACGACAATTTAATCAATAATTATTACAAAGCTCTTTAGTTTGAAGATAATACATCATGACAATAAAATTTATGAATTAAAAATATGTTACCTTAAAGACATACCCTTTTGGTGTTCCCATGACATATTGAATCAAAAACAATTCATTTCATGAACCAATAGTAATCAGTACTCCATTTCTACTATAACACTGTTCCATTTTCGTAATGTGGTGAAAACAATCGCCAAGTTCGTTTCACACCACAATTTCAAGTCAATAAGAATAATTACAGAGTGATTCAGAAATATGGCTATACGTTTGATAGCATTTTGTGACGAAAATATTATTATTAAAGGAAATATGATGTTATCATTGGAAAGGGAATCCTTCAAATTACAACAATAGAACAAAACAAAACAAATCACTGCTCACGTGCAGCTTGGCGGGTTGATTTTTTATGGACTAGCGTCGAACGCCTCCACAATTCTCTTCGTTGTTTCTGCATCCGTGCTAATCAGGGGCCTTCCAGGAGGTTTGATTTTCTGCATCCTTCCCGTTTCCAGCAGTCGTTTTCTCCATTTCCCCACAGTCGACGGCTGTAATGCTATGTTAAACTCACGTCTTGCCCATCTTGCGGCCTCACGATCATTAGCATACGTTATTGCCCACGCAGAAATTGTAATTTGGAGTTGCATATTCAACGCCATTCTGACTAATGACGTAAGTTCTACACTGTTTTGTTGTATTCCATTGTTGTAATTTGAATAATTACCTTTCCAACGGTAATTTAATATTTCCTGTAATGGTAATATTTTCATCACACAACGCGATCAAACGTATAGCCATATTTATTATTCACCTTGTACATGTGTGATTTAAAAGGTGCATTTCTAATGTCATATTGCACTCCAGCTATTTGTACGAGTCCATTATGATGTCTATAAGTTCTTTGAAATTTCCAGGTTTGATTTTCCCAGAAATAGTACGAATATTTTAATAGGAGTATCATATTGATTTCTCCTCATAGCTTAATAATATAGTATCATTAATTTTCGATTGTTAAAACAATTGGAAACAACAATTAGTAAATATACAAAATAATTTTTCAATAATTGGCCATTCTTAAATAGTATATTACGATGCGAGATTGTGAAGTAGTTTTTAGAGAATCGAGGTAGCGAGGTTTTTAATCTCCGACATTCTGTAAAACACTTCACAAACGTGCGTTGTACATTATTTTTTGCGCGTTGGTGTTTTCAAAATAATAAATAATAGTAAAATAATATGTTTGTTGGAATTATTTGCGTTCATTGTAAACAATTGACTAACGTTAACAGCGTGGGCAAGGTTTATTAGTTGAAACAACAGGAGGCCTTGAGAACAATTATTGATAACATGGCCGCAAGTACGTATTTATTGTTTTATATTGTTTCAAATAAAGTTCAGTTCATTTAAAATGCAATGAATTGTTTCGTATAATGTATATTAACATTACGTTTTGGATATTTTTTGTATATATATTTAACGCAGTATACATAGAGGGCAGTGGTTTTATTTCCCGCATGTGGGTGTAAATGTAATATTACAGTATAGTTATTTAGGTTGGCAACCCCGAAATGTAGGAAGTTGAACTTTCAATCACGGTCGCCATTGCTGTAAGTACGACAAAACGCACTATCCAGCAAAAAATATGTTTTACTAAATTCAATAAACAAAATAAGTATAACATGTAATCTACGAGAAGTTCGGGATTAAACTCGCGAATCGTACATGAGATCGTAGGGATTGAAAGTTGCAGACTGAAACAACAGGGAAGATATCAAATCTTCCTTTTATTGCTCCTTAAAATCACTTCGATTATCAAAGCTGTATTCCTGTCATGAGTATACACACAAGTTCACATAGTTAATAAACGAGAAAATGCCACATACACACACACACACACACACACATGCATCCTATAAACATCAACTTATTGTAATGGACTGTCAACAGCACGTATGGCTTACTGCCCGTGCGATCCATATTTGTAAATAACATTGTATGTATTAGTCATTCAAAATATATCTGCAGGCGGAAGAATTAAGAAGCTCTGTTTGTTGCTACACGTGACGTCATATAAGGCATTGTACATTGTCAGCGTCCCACGTCCCATTCCCCTCTGCACTCGAAGATAGCAGTGTCACGTGTACTATTCCTGCATAAATACGACAGCAGTGTCCTCCGTCAACAACTGCGCTTACTCCTTAAACGGGTAATATCTCACTTTTAGTTTAATAAAGTTCTTATGTGTGTACTTTTTTATATTTACTTCCGGAATTAGTGATCCAAAATAAAGGTTAGAACTTTATAAACCTACATGATTCATAGCGGCATTATTTGAAAATGTGGGTTTTAACTCTATACTCCAACTTAAACGAACATATTTCCCCGGTACTTACCTTATATGAGGCTGAATGGTCACAACACCAGATTGGACATCAACACGTTAAAAAACATTACGTTTTCCTAGTTCGCTTTTTCACATAAGACAATAAATTACGTAAAGTTATTCTAGTACAGTCCTTATGACACTCAGGGAGACGTAGGACGTTAACGCTCCCTCCTTGCAGGACATTCGGCACGTGAAGTCAGCTGAGTTTTCAGCCCTGAGTGACGGTTCCCTTTATCCCTATAATAAATTATTGGTACCCGTTTCCGTTAAAGACTGAGATAACCACGGCGATGAAGGAAAATTTGGATACCCACAGATGAAGATCAGGATTATGATGGAAGGTTTTATTGAAAATGTAGTTGTGCTAGTATTTCTATCAGACCTAAAAATGTTTTCTTGTATTCGACTGTATTATAGTCGACTCAGTTATTCAGTTTACAGGCGCTTTGCTGTGTGGTTATGTAGATCTATTTTGCATGCATACGTATTTATCACATCAAGCGGCATTGTTACGTTTCATTCACTAGAATACCTTTTTACCAACTAAAGATACTGCAAAAGACAAAAGTTGCAACGCTGTTAAGATGATTGTATCCACGTGGAGTAGACATGGAAACGCTTTTAAAAATGCGAAGACATTATTGGCGGGGAATTGGTTTCAGTTTTTGGAGATTGGAGCGGCGTCTAAGAAACCTCTAATGACAACTCCCCGGCTCTACCTGGTAGGAACAATGTATTTTTTTTAAACCGGAGGGAAACAGTTGTCTTTGATGCCGCCTGTAAACTAAATGACTGAGCCGACTATACATTCTTATACATTCCTCCCGGATTTGTTTACATTTGTCCTTCAAGAAGAAACCGATTATTAAAATTATTTATAACTAATATAATCATTATATAAATTACAACAGCTACCCGAGATATGTCATCTACCACCCCTAACGTATAATAATCTATACCAGGCACTGTAAATACATTGTTACCAAAGGGATATTTGACCTCATTCTAACTATTACCAGGAAAATTAATTTAATAAACTAAAAGTTAAGATTGCACAATAGTATAATGAATAGTAGGATTTGTTTCTTCAGTAAATTCTAAATAACTTGTTTACAGTTTTGTAAAATATAATTTTAAAATCTTGAATGTCATCTGTGCGGTCTAACAATATTCTACACGATACTTTTGTATCGAGAAACAAAGTTTACATTCCATTCACATAAACATCCCACAAATGTTGTTTCAATATTAATTAGTGCATAAAAATCCTTTCCCAATTATTAAACAAATGTTTAATAGTTTTAAAACATTTAAAGTGTTTATAGTGTATTAAACAGGAATATCTGAAGCAGACATTTTAAGTAAAAGCTGATACCAGAAGCTTATAGTTCAGCAAAAATAACTGTATTTCAAAGAGTGATAAATTCAGTACCCTGTACCACAGCTATAAACATCACGTTCTTTGTGGACTACGCTGAGAATGAAAGGATTAATAATATTCTGCTGCACCACTTTGAATGAATATTGAAGATCCAATACACAATCTACACCAGGTCTGTTAGTAAGTGCTTACTACACTATAATTCAACCCAGGAAGTTACTACAGACCTTATGGATTACGCCAGTGTCCCTCTACCTACAGAGGGTAGATGTTGCCACACTCATAATAACGGTATTTGTTTGTTAAGGAGAGGTGGAGTGGTAAGGTTAGCAGTACTTTTTCCAAATCTTTGTACTGTACATTATCTTTTACGGCATGCAAACTGGTTTTATAGTAAATATGAGAGTCGACACTTTCACACAGGATAGTCCAGATCCGCAAGAGCTCAGTGACAAGTGGTAACCGTTTCTTTCTTTAAGAGCGGGTGGCTTGGACGACTACAACTTACAACTATGTACCTGCTGTGTTGCAATCTTCAGTTTTATACAAGGATTTCTCTCAATAAAATATTGTTAAAATGGCAACCCAGTTCCCTATTTCAAAAACACAGTAACTTCCTGGGTTAAATATAAGTGTAGATGTGAAAAGACGCCCCGCTCTTCTTATTCAACTCTACGTCGGATAGGCTGATAAAATTTAGACACTGCTATTCACTTATCAGTTGTGTTATTTCCTTGCACCCGCATACAGGTAGGAGGGGGACTGCCTTTTCACATATAGTGAGTATTATTAACTGCCTGATTTATACCGTACAGGTGTAATTAACAAACGTATTTTTAATTAATATTTCAATATTTACGGGCACTGTTTGTTCCGCAAATCTTCGAAAACAATAGTGATAAGAGTTATCTAATTAAAGTATGATAATTATGCAGCTTCAAGCTATGAAATAATGTCACTATATGAACATTAATAGTGTCAATAATAGTGTGCCGCACGTGGCCGAGCAGATTAAAGCATCCAACTTCGCCGCAAAACAACGGCATATAGTTTGTTAATATCTTCATGGTGGAAGAAATTTTCTCATGAAATATTAACTGTTGTACAGACAAAAGCTCACGTAGTGCTTATTAAACTGAGAAAGATAAGATGTAGACCATATAATTCCTAAATATTCAATATTTCTACATGAGGCACTGCCAGTTTTCTCTTATCTAAAAACCCCTTTAACATATAGGTCATATAGCTATTTAATTATTTTTTGTATATTTTATTTAATGACATTATGAAATGGCGAATATGATGAGGTGGATACTGAAATTAAATTCCAACTCAGCATTTTATATTCTAACACAGTAATAAGACCGACTGTAACTTATGACTGTGAACATGGGTACTGAAGGAGTCTGATAAACAAAAACTATTAATCTTTGAAAGGATGATCTTACGGAGAATTTTTGGACCAATTAGTGAAAGCGATGACACATGGCATAAACGAATGAAATCTGAATTGAGTAATCTAATACGAAATAAAAATAAAATAAACCACATTAAAGTTCAAAGACTGCGCTGGTTTGGACATATAAATATAATGCAGGAAGATAAGCTTGTAAGAAGAATATACAAATGGAAACCAATATGCACCAGAACAGCTGGACGCCCAAAAAACAGATGGCAGGATGATGTTATAAAAGATATATTAGAAATTAAAATTGGGAATTTGCCAGTCTGTATCCAGAATAGATCTAGGTGGAGAAAAATTGTTGAGGAGGCCAAAACTTCAATGAAGATTGAGGACAACTAGGGTAGAAACTTTGATTAGGTTGGTTGGTAACCGGATACGAGTTTCAAACACAATTGCTTGATCCAACTTGCTCGGTAATCATTAAAAATCACATTAGAAGAACATGAGAAAGTGTAAAACAGTACAACTATCTGTTATTTTGTAACTCAGATATGAAGGCGATATTTCGTTTAATTTGGGAACATCTAACCGGGAAACAGTTAGCAGAGTTAGATAATCTCAACGTGAGATTCCTTAAAAGAACGCTGGGACTAAGTACTCGGCGTCCCGATTAGTCTATGTATTAGCTAGAGAAACCTTTCTTTTTGAAGACCTACTGCCTAACACGAAATGTCTTCAAGCTGTTCTAAGGAAACTAGAGGAGAAAAGAGAAGGAATCCCAACCGAGTTCTATACCACGGATGCAATGACATCTACCCATTATAGTGGAGGGGGACTAAGTTGGCATGATTTCTGCTATCCTTGTCCATAGAACTGTTCTTCCTCCCTTCGCAAAACACAATGGGCTACCCTTGTAAAATTACTTAGGAATGCTAGAAAAACTCCACCACCCCCCACTTCCGTCCAGTCACTTTTGTGTCAGGTAACTTTTGTCAGTGGCGACTGGTTCAGAGTGCTCTGTTAAAAGTGACTGCAGAAAATTGGAGAAGAGGGTGTGAACACACTGAAAAGATTGAAGAGTCATATTGGCAGGCAGACGGTTTAATGGACGAAATTAGTGATCGGTTTGAAATAAATTTAGACGATACCGACGGCGATGAAAATGAAGACATAGAAACTTGCCAGGAAGAATCTTTAGAAGAAGGGAATGCCACCACTGATCTATGTTCACTACAGGGAGTGTCTGCCCTACCGCTGTCACCGTGAAGAGATATGTGTATGAGTGAGAAAAAAATGGTGAGTACTCTCTTTCTTTTTCTAAAATATTCTAGACAAGTTAGCCCTCATGGACTATAGCAATGTGCGAGATGTGACCTGAGGCACATTATAACAAGATTTGCTGTACATGGGTTCCATCACGGAATATGTAAAAGACAGGGATACCATCAACCTGAACCTGATTGTGAAAGATGTGGGGAACATGTGATACCTACCACGCTATGAACAGTTCGCACAGAGGCGAATCGCTTACACAGTTCTCTACTTTAATATGATATTATGTGCACATTAGTGCGCAATTATTGTTAGTATAAATGTTATTTGTTAATTGTTGTAAATTCCGTCTTCAGACATCAAAATTGAACTTTTATTATGTGAAAAAGGGTGTATATTTTACCTCTTGAGTTAAATTTAGATGTATAATAAAATATAATTTGATTATAATAACTTATTTATTGATAAATCCAATTAAATATGTATAATTACTTTGTTTAATGGAATCTGGACTTTACCACAAAGATAACCTGAATATTCAAGTAAGTTTTCTTGTAAATATCGTATAGTTTGAATTACATTATCCGCAGGGTAGCAAAATAATACCTTAAGCTAAATGTAATAGAAACTAATAATCTACCCTAGGCAATTACTAACAAAAATATAATTAGGACTTGTTAGGGTGAAATATCGGCAATTCAGTAAAAAGCGCTAGTATTTTTTATACGAGGAGGTCATTTAAAAGAAGGCCATTGTCAACCTTTTACCAAAAGTGGGCTTTAAAGTTTCTTGACATTTGTCATACACATGAGGAAAAACCCCGAAAAAAACCGTCACTCAGGAAATTTGTCCTGACCGGATTTTGAACACGGGCCCGCTGCATAACAAGGTAGCACACTAACTCTATACCACAGAGGTTATCATATATAATATAGAACCCCAAGGTAATGGGATTTTTGTAGTTTTTTAAAGACAGGGGAGGGCACGTTTTTAAGCTGAGAGTACTATATATATTCAGTAACAAACTGGTTCACCTCTATTTCCACCCTTTCATAACTGCCTGGAAAATATGTTTAATATTATATTAATGTTAATATAATTATATAACTTAAGCAAAACAAGAGTTTTAAAAGCTTTTTTTTTTACAGATTTACCAAAATATGGATTTTAAAATCATATTAGTCATTCTGCTCTTCGGAACCAAATTAGGTAATTTAATCTAAATAGAATTAATTAAATTTACTTATTCCTATATGCACTGTAATCCATATATATATATATATATATATATATATATATATTACAGTGGGAGGTTGGGATGTGGTTTTCACAGAAGGGAGGAAATTATTAAAAACCGACGATAGCGAGATTTTCAATTTCCGAGATTCTGTAAAATACTTCACAAACGAGTGTTGTATTTAATTTTTTGCACGTGGTGCAAATAAATAATAGTAAAATGATAACATTTTTTTTTGGAAATATTTGCGTTCATTATAAACAACTGACTGACGTTATATATATATATATATATATATATATATATAACACCAATCAGGCGCACCATGGCGACAAGTATGAATGATGGTAATCAAAATGACGAAATTGAAGAAGCGTGGGAAGTTGGGTGTGCTTCTTTAGTGCCAGAGAAATGTAACTCAAGATATGAAAAACATATACTTCATTCAGAAAGTGGCTGGAGAAGAATTGTACTGTAAGCGAAAAAAGTATGATTGTTTATTTCGTCTTCAGGAGTGAAACATCAAAGTCTCCAGCGAACTTGTGATCGAATATTCAATGCTGATGACGATGATAAACTTAAAAGAAGGTATCAATATTACAGATTTTGTTACACTAGTTAGCTTCCTCAAAGAGAAGAATATTGGACATAAAGCTAATAAATAATAGTTTTAAAAAACTAAAACAACACGCTTTATTAGAAAACCGAACTAAAAAAATGAAAAATAATTTTAATTTCCAACACGCTTGGGATAAAATTAAAGTGGTCAACAAAAAAATCATCTCCAACACATATAGAATAAAACTAGAGTTATCAACAAAAAGAAAATAATTTTACCATCAAAAGCGTGGGGTGCTTTTTATGATTTTTACATTTTCTTCTTAGACACTTTACTTTTACCAATATCTGTTTATTATCAAATATAATAATTGATATAGAGCACCCTACGCTTTTGATGGTAAAACTATTTTCTTTTTGTTGATAACTCTAGTTTTATTCTAGATGTGTTGGAGATGATTTTTTGTTGACCACTTTAATTTTATCCCAAGAGTGTTAGAAATTTAAAAAAAATTTAGTTCGGCACTTGATCAGGAAAACTTTAAGGCCCAAACGGTCCCCGAAATCATATGGCCATCGCAATCATCATCATTCATATTCATCTTAGATTAGGCTTAGGATTAGGGACTCTCCTGGCGCACCACTATCATCATCATCACCCATCATATCATCGGGGCAACGTAACCCCGCCTTCCAGGCCCCCCAACCTCAGAAGTGGGTTACAAAGAACGCCATGCCAGGAGAGAAACCAGGAATGTCGAAAGATAACATGGGGCATTTGCAAGAAAAAAAACGTTCGTCTCTGTTTTCAAGATTCGCGGGTTTAAACTCGGTCAGGGTCGGTGGATTTTTCAGGGCGTAAATATTCTATCATTGGTGCCTTCAGAAGGGTTTCAGAGCCAAAGATCATGTATCGTAAATTTATGACACAAAAAATAAACTCAAACCTGGAAAAAAAAAAAAAAAAAGTCTTGTGACCAAATGCTGTTGACTGGTTTTTTTTGTTTGTTTGTAATTCTACCTCTTCACACAATCTCTTCTTACTTCTCCATATACTCTTAGCATACTTTTTTATATACGTCAACATAGCTCTTGTTTTTCCTTGTAATATAAACAAAGCAAATTCCTCAAACTTCATGTTCTTCTTCAATCAGGGATTAGGCTCCTAAGCCAGTTCCGGCTTCACATATTTTCCAACCAACGTTTCTGTGGTCTTCCCAAGTGTCCCCTTCCTTTAGGTTTATAATAAATAAATCATCTATAATTACGACTGTAGCTCATTGTTTATGTGTGTTCAATTTCAATAACGATGAATCCATTTCTCTAATGATATTACATTTAATTATTTTGTTATATCCTCATTTTTTAATTTATCTAACTTAGTGCAACCCTAAGTGATCTTAAAAAACGTCATTTCTGTAGCTTTCAATTTGTTAATGTAATTTTGTACCATAGACCAAGTTTTTGATCCATATAGTAGAACTGGTACTGATGTCATCGTGTAGAACTTCATTTGAGTTTCCACTCTCGTTTTTCCTTTCAACATTATATTTATTTTATCGCATATCTGTTGAAAAATATGAAGTTCATTTTTACATTCACTAGTATATTTATAAGTTAGTTCGCACCTTACATACTTGAAACTTGTGACCTGTACTAATGGAGTATCATGTAGTATTACTTCTGTACAAACGCTAAACTTTCCTCCAAAAGCCATTGTTCTTGTTTTTGTTCTAAAATTTTAAAATTACATTTTTGACTTATCTTCTGTAGTTCATAAATTTGAATTCCTCAATAAATCCAATTTATACTCAAAGTCTGTTGATTTACGGATTATTCGTTAATTAAATCGTATTTAACCAGCTACGCTGGAGCTATTTTTAAATTGCTGCTAACGGTTCGATTTTTCTGGTTAATGAACTTAAACTTACTTGCCTTAATTGATTGCTGTATGCCGAGCTTGGTTCCGAAAAAATTGAGGCCCCTAGGATGTTAACAGATTTTTTCCCTGGTCAAATTCGGAATCTACTGATTTCAATCCAAGATGGAATGTAAAAATATTTTGAAATATTCTCATGAGAACAATCTCAATAGCTACATTTCTTAGGATTTCCCTAAAATTTCACAAATAATTAGGTAGTTCCCATATAATTTACACAGAGAGCCTCGGATCTCCTGAATAAAACAAAAAGTGTGACAAGTGCAATTAATCAACTCTCAATTAAAAATCCATGTGTGGAATGCAAGATTTCACGGCCGGTAATCATAATATTAAAAGATTCCGGACTATGTGGCCGCGGTCTAAAACCGGTGTTTCTTCCAGATGTTTCTGCCTCAACTGCGGAGGACATCTTCAGTGGCGAGTGCTTCTAGGTGGTATTCCCTTGTGGACTCGACTGTGACGAGCCCTTGCCTAATAGAGTTCGTTTATAAATTTATATTTCATTTAAAAATAATTTAGAAGAGGAAGTAATAAACATGAATTGTGGACTAGTGGTTATGCTCCTTGCCTCTGGTCACAAGGGTCGCGGGTTCAAACCCGGCCGGGGTCGATGGATTTTTTAGGACGGAAAAATCCAAGGAGCAAGTCCTCCGGGAGGGACTTTAAGCCATGGGTCCCGAGTCTGAAAATTTTGAGGCTCGTAAAAAATCCGTAAGCCTGAATGAAAAGGCCTCTAAGCAAAATGTTTCGAATTTTCCCGTCCTAGTAGTACCTTGGTTTCCTAGATGTCAGTATGAGGCGGAACGCTGACCACGTACCACTCAAAATGACATCCATACGAAAACAAGTGTAACTAAATTAGCATGGTTCAAATTCTTCCCTGTAGGGGGAAGCGCCTAAATCTCTGTAAAGGGAAAACATAGGCTTACAATACAAAAAAATGGATTAAAATTGTATAAATGTTCTTAACCATGATGATTATGATGAGGTATGGTTGCATGTTTATTCACCAGCACGTATTTAAACGGCGGCGTTTTTTTTTTTTTTTTTTTTTTTTTGCTATCACGAAACCGCAGCGTGCTCCGTGCCAGTGACTTGCCAGTTGTATGCGTGTGGCTCTGGCGGAGGGCGCGCTGGTGTTCGCCCAATCCAGGGCCGCCGCGGAGCGGCCAGGCCGAGCACCGAACGCACTGTATCTGCCCTGTACTCTAGTTTGTTGTGGATATCTTCAAGGCAACATCCTAATTAGATTGTATTGACATGTTATATGTTTAGAATTTTGAAATTGTTTGTTTTTAACATGGGCATGAAACTCCCCAACTCACAAACCTTCTTACTGGGAATTTCAGAGTTTTTATATTAAAAATAAATGTGTAATCAAAATGAAAATTAAATGCAATTTTTATATCACAATATTCATTAACTTCAAATTACGGTCTTCATTTATGCCGTTAGGCATTTTATAACAGACGGCCATCATACTTTGACAATGCAAGTATAATTACAATACTGTATATATTAATATGATTTTTGTCTAAAGATAATTTTAAATGTAATCCTATGTGTTTTAGGGAAATGCATTAAATGCTATGAATGTGGGATTTTATTTTTCAATAAAAGTGAATGCTATTCACATTACCATGATACAAAAAAACAGTGCCACGAATCAAATGATGTTTGTATCGCTGATATAGACGGTAAATATTTTTACTCTACGATATTCTGACTAATTAAAGATTTATATTCTTATCGACTTCCAATTTAAGAATGAATAGATTATAAATTTATAAAATGAAATCTGATGCAAAGCATCAAGTTCCTGTCAAACAAAGATTCCATTTTATTAACACATCAATTTCAGTCCAACCGCTGCGTCTCCGGCCCTGACGTTTAGGTTGTACGAGAGGTAAAGGGAGAAACTCGCCCTCTACTGTCAATAAGTAAATAGTTGAAGTGGGATTGGACGTCTGTCACAACCAATCACTCCTCTTGACGCCGCTAGTAAAGCTTTAAATTTCTGCGATGCTGTCGGCTGTATATTTGCTAACCGCCATTATTTGATATTCCGCGTGGTAAATAAAGCGGACCCTCCCACTGAATATCCATATCGGCAACAATGTTATGATAACGTCAGGCCGGAGACTCAGCGGCTAGACTATAAGTATTAAATAATAAAAAAACAGTGCAGTACAAAATAATCAACAAGGTACGAAAAAGTAAAAATAAATGCCATAATATTCGATAAATGTGAATATAATGTGTGTAATCTAAACATTTTACGTCACTGATAAAAAAAAGGTTTTGCCATAAATCTAGGTTCTAGTTCTGATAGTTGTCATGGCGAGAGAAACAAGGTTAAGTCAATCCAATGGTAACTCATGAAACTGTCGATTTTATTTATGTGCATATTTAATTAATTTAAAGATATTTTGAACGAGGCCAGAGAATTCCATTTCGTTTTTTTGGCAAGAGTGGTCACTGCTAAATATACGGGTGTAACACGACCTCGCCGACAAAATGATAGGGATGATAGACCATGCAGAGAAGAGGATTTGTTATGAAGGAACATATAGTCGCAAACACGTTTATAAGTTATGCGCAGATGGTGTTCACCCGTAAGGGCCGGAATTGAATAAAAATAATTGTACTTGTACAATTTTATTGAAAAAGACAATAAGTGTTCAAACAGTAAGTGTTTTGACGACGTCAAAAAAGTATGCTGCCATGCTCGGCCGTGCTGCGACGATATCAAACATGGAATGAGGCACAGGGTCGACTGTTTGAACACTTATTGTAAAAAATGCATTGTTCAATAAAATTATACGTGTACAATTGTTTGTATTCAATTCCGACCCTTACGGGTGAACACCTTCATCTGCGCATAACTCATAAATGACGTGTTTGTGACTATATGTTCCTTCACATAAAAATGATCCTCTCTGCATGGCCTATCATCTTTATCATTTTGTCGGTGAGGTCCTGTTACACCCTGTATAGTACTTCTATCTAAAACTGCATAAATAATAATACAGTATACAGTGCACTCATTTAGAATAAATAAACACCCAGTATTTAATATTATGTATTTTCACAATATTGTATTATATATTCGTTTTATAATAAAATAAATTACTAGTTAATATGATGATCATCAACGTATCAAACCATGAATTTTTCTTTTTTAGATGTATAAATAAATCTAAAATTTTACATAATCATTAAGTGCAAATTTACCTCATAAAAGGATAAATGTACTTTCATATAATATTTAATTTTAGGAAGTGATATTTTGAGGTTATTTTAATTATATTATTTTTAGTATGATCATCTTACCTCAATATTAATGTTGATTTGTTCTTGGACATGTTTCAAAACAATTCTGTTTTATCGTCAGCTTGTCCAGACTGGTTTGATTTATGTTGCACAACCTGGATGTCGATGTCAGCTCCATCCTGTGGTTGGCCAAAGAACCTCCAAACAAGGTCACGCTCCGTCGGTATTTCAAAATTCATAACTCTGTTTTTGTTGTTCTGAATATAATTTTTTTCCCAAATAGTCAGCTCTTTTTGTATTTTCTAACTGTTTTAATAATTTAGTTTCTGAATTTATATTATGTTTTTCAGACCAAACATGAGCAGCAACTGCAGATTTTTGTATTTCCCCATTTTTAATATTTCTTATGGGTTCTTTGGTTCTAATTTTTAGGATTCTTTTTGTTTTTCCTATATATATATTTTCACAACCCATGCATTAAATTTGATATATCCCTGACTTTTTATTTTTATCAGTTTCTTATATATATTTTTGCCCATCCTCATTAAATATAGCTTCTAAATCGCTCTATTTTTGGAATGTATATGTTCTATATCGTGCTTCTAATTACTTTTATAGTAAAACATAAGACGGCCGAGAGATACTGTTACAGCAGGACGTCTAAAGCAGATGCTATAATGTGTCGAGATTCAAATCATGTATGTGATGTATGTACTATGGACTTGTGCAATCATCAGCTAGATTTACGCCTAAAAATGCATGAATCACTGTACATTATTATTGTGATGTATAGTCTCCTACTTATATTAATATTTTAAATAAATGTATCCGAATATGACTTTCAATATAATGCTATATCATAATTTAAAATATATTACATATTTTTTTGTCAAAACATTACAAAAGTGATAAATAAATTGTTATTTTTACTTAATTTCTTTCATTCCATTACACTATCCAAATAATTATAAAAATAATTATTAGAAGAATATTATGGTGCAGTCCACCGCTGTGGTCTCGAGGTAGCGTGCTGCCTTGTCACGCAGCGGGCCCGGGTTCGATCCCCGGTCGGGGCAGTTTTTCTGGGTGAGGTTTTTATCGGGGTTTTTCCTCACCTGTAAGACAAATGTCAGGAAAACTTTAAGGTCCAAACGGTCCCCGAAATCATATGGCCATCATCATCATCATCATTATCATCATCATCCTTCACCGGTGTGGAAAGCAACGGGAAGCTACCACACCTACAATTCCCTAGTAAAGCTGCAAGCATAGCATGAAAATGCTATGATTGCAGAAGGACCTGCCTTCGGACAGAATTACTATGGATGAATGGATGGATTATGGTGCAAAGAATACAGGGTGATTCAAAAGTCTCTTGACATTTTCCTCATATCGTTAATTTATATATTTATGTTATATATAATTTGAAACTATGCTAACAATAGAGAAAAAATTAGCTGTCGTTTTCGCTCGTATACGAGGATTGACGTACGGGCAGGTCCAAAAATAATTCAATAGAAAGTTCAGAAAACCATGTCCTAGCAGCAAGCTATTAGAGATCTGGTAATGAAAATGAACAGACGGGATCAGTTACTAATCAGGCACGTAGAGGGAGGCCGGCTATGACACCAGAAGACCACACAAGATGCCATCTCACAAAGTCAACCAGAAGACTCACCAGAGAGTTGGGCATGTCCTAAAGCAATGTATGGCGTTTTAAACTGAACAAACGTCCTTATCACATCCAGATAATGCACCGACTTGAACTAGGAGACTATGTAGTTCAACAAGCTATGTATGATGACCTGTTAAATTACATTGGAAACGAAGTCCTCATGGAACATGTGTTGTTCAGTGAAGAGGTAACATTCCACACATATGGATATGTCAATAGACATAATTGTAGGAATTGAACAGGCGAACAGCCAAACGCCATACAATAGTTTCAAAGAAACACACCAAAGGTAAATGTTTGGCTGGGAATAACAAAAGCAAAAATTTACGGGCAGTTAAAGTTTGCGGAAATAACGGTAACTGGAAGTAACTATTTTGACATGTTAGAAGAATAGCTGGAACCGAAGCTGGCACAGGATGCTGTTCAAGATATTGTGGTTTTACAGCAGGATGGTGCACCATCCCATTTTGCCATCATTGTTCGTGACCACCTCAACGAAGCTTTCCCTCGTAGCTGGATCAGTCGTTGTTCACCGAGAATTTGGGCGGCCCGCTCTCCAGATCTGACACCACTAGGCTTCTTTGTTTAGGTTTCGTCCAACATGTACGAAATGAAGATCAACGCCTTACAACAATTGAAAAATCGAATAGCTGCAGCGGTAGCTGCAATCACACCAGCTATGCTGGCAAAAGTGTTTCACTGTACACAAGAAAGACGGAGTCTGTGCCGTGACTTAGATGGCCACCACATTGAAATGTACTACGTTTATCATCCAATAGTCATTACTCTCCAAATGCAATAACAAGTTTGGCATAAAACATTGGTTTGACGAAAATGTCTTTTGAATCGCCCTGTATTATTTATTTATTTATTTATTCATTTGCTTATTGAAGGAGCTAGTATTACTGACGATGAAAACTATGCATAAATTGATTGGTAAGCTCTTGTTGATTTCGAGATAAACAAGTATTTTCTTGTATTTAAATTAATATTGGGAAGTAAACATTATGAGGTTATATCATCAATAGTGAGTGGAGAACATATGATTTCAAATTTCTTTGATACCGACGGTTTCAGACAATATCATGTCTCTCTTCAGTCATGGCTTCCACTGATCAAATTCTGTGAATGTTGATTTCTCTAATGGCATCACCTCTTGTGCTCTTTCTGTAATCCCAACGAAAGATGGCAGCACAAGAGGTGATGTCATTAGAGAAATCAACAATCACAGAATTACATCAGTGGAAGCCATGACTGAAGAGAGACATGATATTGTCTGAAACCGTCGGTATCAAAGAAATTGGAAATCATATGAGGTGACTCGATAAAAATATGTTCTCCGCTCACAATTATAGTCTTTTTTTATTTATTTAAATAAAATATGGTTCAAATTCTTTCCTGTAGGGGGAGAGAGCCTAAATCTCTGTTAAGGGAAACATGGGCTTACAAGAAGAAGAAGAAGAAATAAAACATGTTATCTTAAATGTATATCCCTCTGGCTTGCCTGTAATATATTGATTCAGGACCATTCATTTTCATAATCCACTAGGTGCTTTCTCGGAAAATCAGCTGGGAAATTAAAAAAAAAAACTGTTCACTATAGTTGAAGTGATAGCATATAATACATTTTTAAATGGTGTATTGAATATGATTGTTTTCCTTTATGTGATTGGTTACGTAATTGCCACTCAATGTTTGAAACTTCATAATTTATTTCCAAGACAATCATAGGTAAGTGACAATCTTTTTTTTGCATTTGACTCTTCATTTGTTATAGTTAAGGCAGAGTAAGGCATTTATGCATCAAAAAAGGGACTTTGTTCACGTTTTTCACCACAAAGGGTGATTTTATAAGGGTATTCGAGTTGAGTATCACAACTCTCTTATAGCCTATTTCATGCCGGGAATCTTCTGAATATTTTGCAAAAAAAAAAACATCAAAATCGATGAACGGTATGGCAGCGCATAAAATACGAACAAATACACAAATTAAGGTAGAATATGTTTATCACTCACCTCATATTGTTCTTCTTATTTGATTATAAACTAGTTTCGGAACATAGTTTCTGTTCCATCCTCAGTATCATCACGACCGTTGTTCTGTCGTCTTCAAGACGACAGAACAACGGTCGTGATGATACTGAGGATGGAACAGAAACTATGTTCCGAAACTAGTTTATAATCAAATAAGAAGAACAATATGAGGTGAGTGATAAACATATTCTACCTTAATGAATATTCCTCATAGTGAGAATTCCTAAAATAAGTAAATACACAAATATTCATTTTTATATATTAGACCAGCTAATACTCGGCGTGCGCTGCTACTCCTAAATGAATGTTAATGTGTTTTTAACACTAGTCGTGGGCTGTTATACTTGCCCGGGAATCTGCGTATCTCGATCTTCTTGGCATCAATGAAAGACAAATATGGTTATTGTGAGTTATCCGTAGAAGATAAACATATGCTGTCGCGGACTTTTTTGTAGAGTTTTTTTGAGACGTTCAATACTGTGAACATTAATTTGGTGCATTTGTTTTGGTTTAGGCGACATAAGACATTTAAGCGTCAAAATTGGGACTTTATTTCACGTTTTTCACTACAAAGGATGATTTTTAGGGGTGTCTCTTATTGTCTATGTTCATCCCCGGAATCTCCTGAACATTTTTCAAAAAGCCCCATCGCAATCGGATGAACGGTATGGCAGAGCACGCTTGCCCGGAAATCTACTTATCCCGATCTTCTTGGTATCAATAAAAGACAAAAATATACATAAATATATAAGCATATAAGATAAACTTATGCTGTCGCCGACTTTTTTGTAGAGTTTTGTGAGATATTAAATCCTGTGTACATTAATTTGGTGTATTTGTTATAGTTGGCAGCGTAAGCCATTTAAGCGTCAAAATAGGCATTTTATTTCATGCGTTTCACGACAAAGGTGATTTTTAGGTGTAAAGGGTTTGAATATAACAAGTGAATAAGAGTAAAATGTGAACTTTTAATGACTATTTAACTCATGCCCCACATGGGATTTAATGACCAATCATATGTCAATGATTTTTAATTACATCCAATCACAGTCGTGTTTCACCTCGAATTTATCAAATAAGTTCATCATATTAAAGAAAGATTCTCCTTTTTAACATTCTGAATAGGTCACAGCATTATTTTGCAGTGACTGACTCTTTAAGAAATACGGCTACCAGATTGTATATATAGTGTATGAATGTCAGCTGATAGTGCTTGCGGGAGATAATATAAAAACATTTGTAGCAATTGATTATATTATGATGCGATATTGGGAAGTAGTTTTTACAGAAGCGAGGAAATGTTTAAAATCCGAGCGATAGCGAAGTATTTAATTTCCGAGATTCTGTAAAATACTTCACAAACATGCGTTGTACATTACTTTTTTGCGCGATGGTGCTTTCAAAATAATTAATAATAGTAAAATAATATATTTGTTTGAAATATTTGTCTTCATTATAAACAACTGACTAACGTTAACAGTGTGGGTAATGTTTATTAGTTGAGACAGTGATTTGTTTCGTATGATGTATAACAACACTACCTTTTGGATATATTTTGGCATAATATAAATTGTATGTAGTATACATAAAGGGCAGTGGTTTTACTTCCCGCATGAGGTTTGCAATATGTAATAATACAGTATGGTTATTTAGGTTAGCAACCCCGAAATGTAGGAAGTTGATATTTCAATCATGGGCGCCATTGCTGTAGGTACGACAAAACGGACTATCGCGCAAAAAAAAATGTTTCGCTATTTATTGTTCAGATCAAGGCCCATGTATTTATATATCCCTCAAGACGCCAATCACATTCTGACAGTATGGTAATTTGTCGGACTTTTTTTTACATTAATTATATAAAAACGCTACAATCCTCAATATTTGAATATGGAGTTACATCAAGTTAAATTCCACTGCGGAATATTAAAATCTCCATGACTTTCACTTCTACGAATATAAAAGCATTTTTACATCATTAATAATAATATTCAATTTCGATATTTATAAAATAAAATAAGTTGTCACGACAACACCACATTAGGACCAGCAGCATCAACCATCATACTGGATGTTGTAGCGAAGAGGGACCTGCTGAAGATGGAACGGATATTCTGAAAGGCCTACAGGCCTAAAAAATACATATTTTATAAGTTGAGGACGACGGATCTTACCTAAGAAGGTATATTTTAACTTATTTTATTTTATGACTCTCCACCTCAACGGTTTTAACAATGAATTGTATTAGTATTGATTCGATATTTAGCCGCAGCATAAATATATATTTGAATCTACCTGTACTCGTGATAGTTGTGGGGCAGGGTGTAGCAGAGTTGCAAGATCAGTGGTCTTGAACAATGGTTCATCGCTTCAATAATCACGGTCTAATAAGTGGCCACCTAACTCTATGCTGTAAAATAACTGATATATCTGCATCAGCATATTGTTCCTTGCAGATAAGGTAGGCCGACAGTCAAGCCTCTATTAAAGGTCATTGACTGTTACAAGCAAAAAGTTATATCTATTGTTTAAAAATCACATGTAATATAACGTTATAGCATGTAACGAGCCTGTAATGGTGCAAGACGCAAATATGTTTTTGAAACGAGCGTAAACGAATTTCATTATTTTTTAACAAGCCTCTAATTGCAATTATAAGCAAGAAGCTACGACTTTTTCATTCAATGATATTTAAATGTATTTTATTTGCGTCCAATGCCACCAGGTTGCCTTTTATTACATTTCTGGCTTTCTCTCCTGGCATTAGCGGAATTGTAATACATCTCTTAGGTTGGTGCAACTGGAAGGCGGAGTTACATTAACCCGTTGATAGTATGGGTGGGGGGCTGAGGCTAATTGAGATTTCCGGACCCTTGGTCTGGTCAAAAACCTCTGGGGTGAATTTCGGTGAAGTCCGGAGGGTCTAACTTAGCCAAATCCACTCTCCTCGCCTCCAAGTTGGGGCCCCTCGGGACCTTCTTAAGATCTTTGAAGATGCAAAAGAGAGAGTGGGGTGTGGAAACGGGAAGCTACCACGCCTATATATCCCTAGTAAAGCTGCAAACATGGCATGATGAGTCTTTCCACGGTAAAAGACTCCGGTTTGAGTTTGCAGTGAAAGACCTGCTCTTGAGCAGAACACTATGAATGAATGAATATTATGGGTGATAAATGATATTGAAGCGCCAGGAGAGTTCTTAATCTAAACTTAACCTAAATCCCAGAACATGGGCAACCACACTGAATAATTCCCTTCAAGGAAAAACTCTTATGGTCTGATAAGGAATCGAACCCAGGACTTCCTGAGCTATAGTCAAAAACGCTGACCTCTAGCCCATGAGGCTTGTCAAAATTTTGTATTTAATACAAATACTGTATCTTACCTTTAGTGACATAGCCTACGCTTGCTAATACTTTTATGCCCGTTGCTTTCGGTATTTCAACATCAAAGAAACAAACATTCAAACTCAGAGAATGAAGCTAATTTATTAGAATACTAAAATGGCATAAACATGGTTGATCTTATTTTTAACACACATGGCTTCTTATCATACCTAAAATGGGTGATCTGTCTCACCAAATACACACCCTCGTGACTTGTATATGAACTCCCCAGAGAACCATTCTACATAGAAGAGCTGAGGCTAAGTTCCTACTACCAGTGACAGCTTACCAGAACCTCCTGCAAGAACTCCACGAGAAGAATTCTACATTACTGACGCCATGACAAACCGTGAATGGACTCAGGGAGGATATGAATTGCGCCACACAGTGATCAGACTCGCTGTGCATGAATTTCACCACAAGCTGTGCAGCAACCATAGATTCCACGAGCTCGGCCCAGACTGCGTGTGTGCAAGATGTGACAAACAGTACCGAGAGATATCATGTGCTAAACTGTAGGATGAGATCGGAATCGTTAGTGAAACTCTGCAGTGACTAAGAACAATCTTCTTTGCACGTTGTGTGCATTTCATATTTTATTGTCATGCGATTTGTGAAGTTTATCTGGGGAATCTGGTGTTAATAATTTCAAAATATTTGGAGATTCGATGATGATGATGATAATAATAATAATAATAATAATAATAATAATAATAATAATAATTTTGAGTAAAACTAGGAATAAAACCTCAATCGGGTAGGTTGGCTCCAGTATTTGATCCTAAAACCTCCGGAATACGAGTCTCAAACGTATTTGCTCGAGCCAATTCGATCGGAAATACATTCCTAGTTTAATGTCAAAGATTACAATTAAAGAGGATACGAGAAAGTGGAAAACAATGCAATTATCGATTACTTTGTAACTTAGATATCAAGGCGAAATTTCGGTTGGAAATTGTACTGTATGCTTAATGTAGGCAACGTATATTGTTAACAGTAATATTAAACCTTATTTGCTAATTGTTGTAAATTCCATCTTCAGATAACTAAATGGAACTTCTATTATGTGATAAAGTGTGTATATTTTAGCTGAACATTTGGAAAAACTGACTCTGGATATTTCACTTCTTACGTAAAGTTTTATACATAAGTTTGGAGTAAATTGTGCTGTAGTTATCATATTTCATTAACTGTAAAAACCAATTAAATTTTGAAGATTGCTTTGAGTAATTAAATCTAAATTTAAACAAAGATAACCTGAATATGCAAGTAAGTCTTTGTAAATAATGTCTACTCTAAATTACGTTACCTGCAGTTTTCCAAACTAATAACTTACGCTATGAATATAAATAACTAAAACTAATAACCTATGCTAGAGAAAACTAACAAGATATGGTTACGATTTTTTAGGGTCAGTAATCGGTAGGTCTGTACAATGCGATAGTATTTTCCATATGAGGAGCTAATTTTCAATACGTCTCTTGTATCAAAACTGACGTTTGCTTGGACCTTTAGTCTTCCTGTCAAACTCATTTATAAGGTGCTCATATGATCGAAATTTAAAAAAACATATAGGGTAGACTATAGAAGTCAAGAGAAACTAAATTAGTTAGTTTAAATGAGTTAAACTACAACTACGTGGTGCTAAAGGCCTAGAGCACCTTGGCCTACCAGATGGTTGCTAGCTTCACAGCCATTTACAGGACTGGACATTCATTTAACCAATATAGAGTAACAGATGTTCAACACATCGAGTTCCGAAGTCATTATAGCTGGTATTCTAAATCTCTAGCCTCTATTTATTTAAGACATCTAAGTTTCTCACGATGGTGGGTGGGCATCGGCCCCATGCTGCCAAAATTCCATGAAAATTTCTCTCCCCTTGAGAATTCGAATCAGCGCATGTCCCGTAGCACTGCGCCAAGATAAGCCCACTCAGCTACGGCGCGGGACTAACATAGAAACTATCAGCAATTGCATGACGAAACCTACATTGAAATTTCTCCCAGAGAAGCGTTGTGATATACCAAGGCCGTGCACAACAATTACATGCCACTTTTAACTGCAGGTACAGAAATCGAAGTCATAATCCAGCAATGGCAACCCCCCTGTGCGTAGCAGATGGACGTCCCTGCATGAGTTATAGCGGAGTGAAGTGAGGTGGGAAGCGAACAGCAGGCAATGGGGAATATCGAAATTTGAAAAAAAAATGACAAACGTTTGGAACAAAATTCGGAACAGAATACATACATTTTCAATCATTCTTTACATTGAAATGTTTGTTGCGTCAAAGATGAACATTTAGAGAATATGAGTAGTGACGTCATAGGATCTTCTGCTGCTATCAAAATGGCGACGGGCATAGATTTGAGAAATACTATTTCAAACTGCTTTTTCTCAGTAGCTACTTGTCGGAGAAACTTTAGACTTATGTCTGTGATGATCTAGTTGTCCGACCGTTTTAATAGAGAGTAGTCTGGTCAATTTATGAAAGAGACGTCAACACAACATGCCTGAAGGAAGACCAAAAACAGTTGAATGCCGTGCTTAACTAAATAACCACGCGCTGGAATGTATTAGGAGGGAGGGGGTGTAAACACCCATCACTTCTAAGAATTTTGAGAAAAGAAGACCATCGACAATAAATATTATTATGAATATTGATATATAAGAACGGCACTCAAAGTTAGAGAAGGATAGTAGAAACCATGACATTTAAATTATCACAGCTACAACACCGTAATTCTTCGCTTTTTTCGCTCTTTCAGGAAATATAAACTTTTATTTTTGCATACGGAGCCCCATTATTTAAAATGGACTTATTTGTATTCTCTAAATTGATTTTTTTATGGATAGACAATGAATACACATCCAATACGTCTTCCTCCGAGGACTGATTTTTGAAAATAAACAGGATGAAAATCTTACAAATTATGATTAAGAAGAAGAAGAACAACAAGAAATTGAAAATTATGTAGGTAATTAAATTACTCATCATCAAGAAAGCAACGAAAGTGCACTCTTTACTAATGACTAAATATCGTATTTTTTCTTCAAAGAAACATTAGGTTCAGAAAAAAAGCTAACATTACAGAAGAAAAAAAAATTTGGAACTTCGTCAATTCTACGTAATTTTTATTCGTAAGACGTTTTGATATGTAGATCATACTGACTCCAAGACATTTAGATCAATAAACTGTGTATTTATATTAATCAAAATTTAAATTAAACCCAAACGACATCATCGACTAGGAAGATCTCTTAAAAGACTGTTACATGAGGCCAAAACAGGTCTACAAAGGCCTAATTCGTGACGGATGATAATGATGTTGATGATGATGATGATGATGATGAAATTTAGTACATAATTTAATAATAATAATAATAATAACAATGACTTATTTATTAAACTTGGAGAGTTAGGTCATAAGGCCTTCTCTCCACTCAACCAGTGAGAAACATTAAAAAATACAGTAATATTTGCATAAGAACATGGAACACATAGGCCTCCTCTATGTAAAATATAAAATACGATGAAAATAAGATTTTGTGGTTTTTAAAGCCAGATGAGAACATTTTTACAGGCTGAGGATGATGTATAATGTGACCAAAAACAAAACTACTATATTTTTACAGTTTTCCTCCCCTTCTTATCTAGAAAAGACGTGATTTAAAGTTAAGTTGATGTTAATAATATAAGTATGTATGCAAGAGAAGCATTTAAAAAGTCTAATAATCTTTCTTTTTTTTTACAGATTTATCAAAAATATGAATTTTAAAATCATATTAATCGGCCTGCTCATCGAAACAAAATTAGGTAATATAATATAATAATGAATTTATTCATATATGTAGTGCAATTCATATGTAGTAAAATTCCTTTCCACGGATATAGGGGTCATCTTTTGTGTTCAATATGAACCAAGAATACAAAATATGTGTTATCAAAACATAAATATCTAATTAATATCATCATTATTATTGTATTGTAATTGTATTGCGCTACAAGCCGGAAGGTCGAGGGTTCAAGTCCCGCTGGGGTCAGGATTTTTAAACTTACCCAAACCTTCTGGCGGCACTATGACCCTGGGGTCGACTAAGCCTCTAACGGAAATGAGTACCAGACGCTTGTTCTGGGGTAAAGGCGGCAGTCACGCAGGGCTGACAACCCGGCTGACATTAAGTGCCGATTGTCTAGAAATAGTGGGAGCCTTAACCTCCCACTACCCCAAGGGCCTCCCGCGGTCTGTAGTGGGATTACTTTACTTTACTTTACTTTAATTGTATTGTAAGCCCATGTTTTCCCTTTACAGAGATTTAGGCGCTCTCCCCCTACAGGGAAGAATTCGAACCATACTAATTTAGTTACACTTGTTTTCGTATAGATGTCATTTTGACTGGTCCGTGGTCAGCGTTCCGCCTCATACTGACATCTAGGAAACCAAGGTAGTACTAGGACGGGAAAATTCGGTAAATTTTGCTTAGAGGCCTTTTCATTCAGGCTTCAGGATTTTTTACGAGCCTCAAAATCTTCAGACTCGGGACCCACGGCTTAAAGTCCCTCCCGGAGGACTTGCTCCTTGGATTTTTCCGTCCTAAAAAAATCCATCGACCCCGGCCGGGTTTCAACCCGTGAACCTCGGGACCAGAGGTAAGGAGCATAACCACTAGTCCACCGCGGCCGACATCATCATTATTAACGGATGATAATGATTCAGGGTGTCTTTAAAGTCAGTAAACATTTCCATTTTTTTTTGTACTGCAGGCACGTTTGAAGGCAGCTTTTACCAGGAGAGATTCAAACCAAATGGACAAATTAATATCAAAGTAAAAACTGAGCCCAAAGTTAATTGTTAAAAGCCATCTCGCCATTATTCACGTGCCGCTATGTCCGTTGATAAATACCGCCCTCGCCACAATCGGTGAATTATTTTTTTCATCTTGTCATTCTTCAGTAATAGACTACATCTAGACGCAAATTTAACCTGGCAAACACAAGTGAAACACATATGTAAAAAGACTTTCTCCATCTTACATTATCTTAGACGTTTAAAGAATTTTCTCCCAGTTTCGTTAAAACAAATCCTTGTGCAGAATCTTGTGCTGCCACACTTCGATTATTGTGGCATTATATATAATGATCTGAACCAGTGGTACTCACTAGAAATTACAAGAGAGCCAAATATAAGAAACCATATCTGTTCGAGAGCCGCACCAAATTTCACAGTTCTCAGTCTTGGTAACACGCAGCTTTTTTTTACATTTATGGACAAAACACAATTACTGATTACTGTCATTTAATTTTTGTTAATAATTAACTGTTTATTATTATTATTATTATTATTATTATTATTATTATTATTATTATTATTATTATTATTATTACGGTACTGTACATAATTTTAAGGCAACTTACAGTTGTGTAGATTACTGATGTGAAGCTGATGGTCGAACTCTGCTACTCTCCTGCACAATTTTGTCAATACGAGCTGGTTGATTTGCCACACATATCCGCAGCAGGTTTTCCAAGTTCACATTGGTGAGACGAGATCTATGTTTACCCTTGATGAACTTTATCTTACTGAAAGTCATTTCACAAACATACGTTGATCCAAAAAGACACAGAATTTTATACGCACACGACACCAAGTTTTCGAACTGTTTTTCTGGAACTGTATTCCAAAACTCTAAAATTGAATTCGTTTTTCGTTTCTCTTGAAAAATACCTTCCAGTTCTGAATCCTGCTGGAGATCAATAAGTTCACTTTTTAGATTTCTAATCTCAGGACCAAAAATTGACAACCCAGTTACATCTGTTGTCGTTATTGACCAGGGATTTTCAACTAATCGAACTTTCTAAAATCATCAAATCTCGCGCTGAAATCATGGTGTAGTACAGTGAGCAATTCTATGAAGGGTTGCAAGTTTATTTCTTCCTCTGAATATTCTTGAATAAGAGAAACATGGGAAACTAATGAAATCATTATTACTAAGTTCTTCTGTATACATTTTTTATTTTCTTCTAAAGAAAAAATTGCACTTGTGAGCTGAGTAATAAGTTTATTTGTACCTTGCATTTTAATTTGGATATCATTCAGTATTCCTGTTATGTCAGCCAGGAAGCCAACTTTTCACCACCATGAAGAAGAGTCTAGTTCAGGGTATTCTTTATCTCGTTCACTTAAAAAGAGTTTTATTTCATGGCGAAGATTAAAAAATCGTTCCAAAACTCTTCCTTTACTCTACCACCTGACCTCACTGTGATAAATAACATCATCATACTGTGAATTAAGCTCTTTGAGAAATTCTATGAATTGCCTATGATTTAGTTCACGTGATCTAATGAAATTAACAATGTTAATTACTTTCTTCATCACAGATCTGAAAGTTTCGTCAAATTTAGCAGCAAGATTTTCTTGATGTAAAATGCAATGGTATGTTAATAAGTGGTCTCTATTTAAATGTTTTTTTTTAACAGAGAGCTGAATCCTGTATGACAATCTACCATTGAGGGACAACCGTCAGTGCACACTGATGAAAATTTGTTTAGGTCAATTTAGTATTTGTCAAAAAAAGATTTAACTGCTTCAAAAAAATCTATTCCCCGTGTCTGACCTGTCATAGGTATTAAAAATTCTTCCTTTATAATCCCTATCTTATTACGATATTTGACAAATAAAAGCAACTGAGAGGTGGAACTAATATCTGTGGACGAATCCAGAGCAAGGCTGAAATAATCACATTCACGAATTTCATCGAGAGTACAAAGGAGCATGTCTACAGACATTTCGTTAACTCTCCTAACACAAGTAGAATCGAAAAGTTGTAACTTTTGTATGTCACTTTTTATCTGTTTTACATTTGGGAATTTAGAAAATAATGTGTCACAAACGACTAGAAAACACTTCTTAAAAATCTCTGCATCGGCAAAGGTTTCATTTTGCGTGCTAAAATGTCTGCTACTTCATATGATGCTTTTGTTATCAATTTATTTTCACTTACGGTATCCAACATCTTTTTTCCGTTCGGACACTATTGACATTTTTAATGTTTTTAGTTTTTCTGCTCACAATTTAGAATCTTTAGGATATTTGTACTCAAAATTTGAATGCACCGTTTTATAATGCCTATTAAGATTAAATCGTTTATAACCTTGAACTATGTCTCTGCATAATAAACACATCGCACTGCCTTCCTTTTTAGCAGGTATGCTCCCAAGTATCTTGAAAAACTCTTCCTTTATCTTCGAGTTTTCTCTTTTTCCCTTTCGAAAATACCAGCCATTATTAAACACTGAAATTCACTTCACTTCACTTCAACTGATTAGGTAACACATAGTATCCAGTCGCTTGTTCATAGAAACTAAATTGTATAATATTTCATTGCGAAAGATTCGGACAATGTAGAAGTTTAAACGGTTTTAAAAACAAACGTACACATATTCAAAACCAATAACACTAGCCACGACATTGCATTGCATTGTTGAACACGTGCGGTAGTGTACTGCTCGGAATAACACAGGGATATCCAAAGTTTTGTAGAATTTCAATAAAGATAATATTATTTTATACTTAGAATTTAAATGTAATGTAATGAAGGTAAAATTATTCCAAGAGCCTTAATAAATATCTTCAAGAGCCGCATGCGGCCCGCGGGCCGCGTAATGATCACCGCTGATCTAAACCATTACTTGTCGCAAAGTTTGCAGCGTGTTCATAATGCTTGCGTTCGATTCATTTTCAATATCCGCCGTTATGACCATATTTCCAAACACTTTAACAACCTCTCTTGGCTCCGTCTTACTGACAAACGTAAATTGCATTCTCTTTCACTACTTTTCAAGCTTCTGAATTCCTACATTCCTACTTACCTGGCGTCCAGATTTGAGAAGTTATCCTCTTACCACAATATTGACACTAGGTCACAAGATAACAGCCTGCTAACAATTCCTCTTCATAGCACTTCCTCTTATTCTACTTCCTTCACAGTAGCCTCTGCCCGCTACTGGAATTTCCTTCCTCAAGATATCAGGGGTTGCCGCACACTTGGCACCTTTAAGTCACGCTTATACAGTTACCTGTTGTCTAATAATTAATTTCACTTTATTTATTTAAATTTATACTATGTCATTAATAATTTTTTTCCTCGTTTTTTTATACCTTGTACATATTATATATTTAATTCGTCAAATCTAGAGTAAATCAAAATAGATTAAAACATTGATTGTATTGTATTGTTTTTATAATATGCAATTGTTTATGTAGTTGTAAGAATTGTTTTTTGTATTTTTTAAAAAACCTGGTTCAGTGGCAGACAAGGCCTTAAGGCCTTAACTCTGCCAGGTAAAATAAAGCTATTATTATTATGATTATTATTATTATTATTATTATTATTATTATTCGTTGCAATAATTTTGATCAAATAACACGTGTCTCTTCTGCTTTGTTGCCAATTTATAATGTCGAGTAAAAGGAAAGAAAAATAGTTCCGAAATGGAAATAAAGGAGTGTTGCCGCTTAAAGTAAAAATATAAATGTTTGACAGTTTACGTGTTGGCGAGTCGTTTACATCCATATCACGCTGTTTCAATGTTAATGAATCAACTGTACGATTCAAAACAAATCTGAAGACAAAATAAGGGATTCTATCGCTGAATTAACAGCTAAATATCAATCTGAATTGAAATGCCTTATAAAAGCTGCAAAGCATGGAAAAAGTATTAAGTTCTTTAAGCTTTTGCCTAAGCCTGGCAGAAATAATTAATAGAAATTGTTCAAAATCTCTCATTAATTAATTTTATTTTGATAATTTATTTTATTTCGGAACCTTGGAACATATCCCCTATATACCCACACACATTATATTCCATATTCGCGGTTTCTGTATTCGCTGCATATTAACTAAAGATAACCCCCGCGAATGAGATTTTACTGTTATTAGATGTAGTGATATAGGTGCTGTATTTTAACTAACGATCACGCATGTCATAAAGAATAAAAAAAGGTCCTCATATATACAGTGCGTCCCACATAAGACTGGGCCTGGCAGACAATATGCACCCTCTCGCGTATATATAATCGATGACAGACCTCTCTACAGGACAATGTTTTCACGTATGTGTCGTATAAAATCACTCTTTGTTCAAGTGTAATTCTTTTTTTGACATTTTAACGGTGCAACAAACCACACAAGCAAACACGCCTTCACTCGACTAGCAAACTCCTCTGACTGACTACGCGTGGCTATGCAGTGAGTAAGTCATAAATACAACAGCGCACTGTTGTCTGCCAAGCCCAGTCTTGTGTGGGACGGACGGTAGGCTATATATATATATACACTAGCTGGCCCGGCGAACGTCGTTTCGCCTTTAAATATTTTTACGTTAATTTTTCCGATGTTTTAATAGTTATCTGCTATTCGGGGCGGAAACAAATCCAACAAATCAAAGATCATAAAAATCGGTCCAGCCGTTCTTGAGTTATAAATAGTGTAACTAATCCGGCCACGCGTTGCTGTGGCTAAGGTATACGTTAAAATATATTGTAGTAAACTAAGTGAGAAATCTAAATCAGAAAGTTTTTGTTTTACGCAATTTTTTTAGTTCTGGTACGTTAACTACACCCGGTATAAATATGGGTGGTGGTTTATGTGGAAGTGGTTTTGTTGATTGAGATGAATTTATGTTGTCTGCATTCTCAGTATCATCCATAAGTGTATCATAAGGATTATGTACATTTATTGATGGAATATTTTGAGGAGGCTTCCTGATTTCATTATACTTTCGTTTTTTTCTACGAAATTGTTGGCAGTTTGGATTCTCAACATCATCAAGAAGTTTCTGTATAGTAATATCGTCTTGTGATATATTATAGTCATCTTGTTTTTCATTTAATTGAGGCATGGAGATTGTTTCTGTAATATTAGGCATATTAATATAACTAACAGACTTACTTACAGTTCTGTTATTCCGTTTCTTAGGTCCGTCATATGTTTTTAAATTGACATTCTTCTTAAATTAAGCTTTATGTCACATAGGCCTATACCAATTTGCGGAAATTCACTTGATATCTTATCATTCATGGTCTCTAGAACTGATTCTCCATATTGTTTAATGTCTCTTCTCGGTCCAGTTAAATTTAAATTAAGTTGCTGTCTTTCAGCCAGATTACTTAAAACTAATACTTACATACGAAATTAATATTATTATCAATATATTGAAAATAAAATAAACACAAACACAATTAAATTATGAAATAATCAATATTTGTAATTCAATTGAAATTCGCGGTTGCAACAAAAAGGACAGCCACCTGGTTAAATAATAAACCAATTACCTTACACGGCCATCTGTTAGAATCGTATGGAACTCACAGATAATTATAATTATTTGTTAAATAATAAATAAATTTGCAATAAAAATAATGCGACTATAAATTTAGTTATAAACTTCCCTAAGTCTCAAGTTGGATCAAACTGCACACAGTGTGCAATATTTTATTAAAATCGGTTCAGTAGTTTACGATTCCATCGCGGACAAACGTGACACGTAATTTTTATATTATTAAGATATATAATTATAATTGTAATATTTAACTAATTATTAAAGTTTATAATATAGGACATTTTACAATATTGCTGGATGGAGAAAGAGGGTATTTACTCTATACAGTGAATCTAGAGAGAAATAACATACCCGCACAAAACAATGGAAGTATGATTACAATATTGTTATATTAGACCAACCTCATGGGCTAGTGGTCAGCGTTCTTGACTACTGGCTCCTGAGGTCCCGGATTCGGTTCCCGGTCACACCATAGGATTTTTTCCCTTAAAGCGAATTATCCCTATGGTTATCCATAGTCTGGAATTTAGGTTAAGTTTACGTTAAGAACTCTCCTGGCACTTCATTACCATTTATCACCTATCATATGATCGGGGTAACGTAACTCCGCCTTCCAGGTGCCCCAACCTAAGAAATGGATTACAGTTTCGCCAATGCCAAGGGAGTAAACCAGAAAAGTCATAAAAGACAGCCTGGTGGCATTAGACAAAAATAATTGTTATATTAATCTGATGTTTGTCTATGTTCTATTTTTAAATGTAATCAGATTTGTTTCAGGGGGCTGTATTAGATGCTATTTTTGTGGAATGAATGAGAGACCAAGAGAATGTTATACGAATTTCCAAGGGACAGAAATGGACTGCCTTAATAAGCATGATCATTGTATTTTGATAAAAAATGGTAAATATTTTTATTCTACGATATTATAAAATCCATTAAGAAATTCAATTTACAATGGCTGGAAAAAACCATTCCTTTATTTACTGAATTAAATAATTGATGTAGACCCAATAAAGCTATCTGTGTAAAAATTTAGGGAAAACAATGTTTTATCAGATATTCAATGTAGTAAATAAAGGAAAGGTTTTTCACGAATTGAGAATTAATTAATTTACTTAAGTAACCCATACATATTTCCTAAATTCTGTCATCATCATTGACAACAAGGATTAAGCCCAATGGCCTGTTCCGATCTCATTATAGGTCGAATTGGTCCTTCCATCTCTTCAATGGTCTTCCCAATATTCTTCTCCCTTTTGGTTTATAATTATACATTCTTCTTGGTATGCGCTGTTCATTCATTCGTCTTCTTCTTCTTCACTTCCTGGTTTAGGCAAGAGTTGCCTGTTCCGTCTTCACTAATAGATCTAAGACCGTCTCTTCCGAGGACGTCCGACATCTCTTCTTCCTCTTGGAAAATAATGGAAGATTTTATTTGGTAATCTTCTTTCTTCCATTCTTTCTACATGTTCTTTCCACTGTATCTTGTCGTTAAATATCTTTTCTTTTATGGAGTAGATCTGCAGTTCTTCACGGATATCCTCGTTTCTTATCTTAACCAGGGTTCAGTTGGCTCCGACTGATAGTACTCTGTAAGGGCCCCTAGCCAGGGTTACGGTGAAGACCTCAACGGCAGATTCGGCGCAGAAGGAGTCCTTCATCACGGCGGATCTGGCGGAAGTGGCAACCCTCTAGATGGGGTTAGTACATCCAGAAGCTGGACCTAAAGCTTTGAGGTGGCAGCCCCACCAATGGTCTACTCTGCATAGCGTTGGTACCGCGATCAGAGGAAAACACATTACTCGTATTCTTCACAATGGAAACTCGGACGGACTTAACCAAGACGACCTCAGCGTAGAATTAAGGACAAACGATTTGGTATAAAGGATCGGATTAAAGTGGGAACTTGGAATGTCAGAGAAGAATGTCACAAAAGAAGAAGAACTAATCAGAGAATTAAATAATCAAAATATTGATATAGCAATACTTACTGAAACAAAAAAGAAGTTGAAAGGAACAAAAGATATTGCTAATTATATACTAATATACAGTGGAGTACCTAAAGATAGAAGAGCTTGCAGTGGTGTAGCTATAATAATTAATAGCAAATGGAGATAAAAAATAATAAGCTACAAATATGTGGATGAGAGAATAATAACAGTAAGGTTGAAAATAGATCGAAATTACTTAAACATTGTAGGAGTGTATGCACCAGAAGAAGGGAAAATTGAAGACACTGTTATTTTCTATTATAAATTAATTCATTCGTAATACTCCTAAATTCTGTAAACATTAAATATTATAAAATTATGAAACTTTTCAAAATTAAAAAAAAAATACTGTCATACGAGAAAAAATGAATGTTAGATATTCAATAATAAATATTATATAAGATATAAGCAAATAAATTGGTATGGGCATGTAAGTCGAATACAAGAAGAAAGGTTACCCAGAAAATCATTGGAATGATTTCCACCTGGAAGAATACCTCGAAACTCGGGGATGCAAGAAATAGGAACTTGAATGAGAACAGGTCTACTGGAGGATATGGAGTGGATGGACAGAGATGAGTGTAGAAAGAAAATAAAAATTTAGGGACAGAAAGATGTGTAAACATAAAAAAATAAAATGAAACTTTGGACAAAATGTGAGTTCCTAGACTTCAGACCCAATTCATGGCGTTTTACTGCAGGCCCTTACTTAGGCATGGGATGAAGCATTTATTTGGGCGAATCTAAGAGGTAAATTAGCATTTTTTTTCCGTTTACCAACCAAAGAGAATTTTCCAATTAAATTTCAAATCGGCATCGCAGCGAAATGTTGGTTATAATTTATACTTTTAACCAACAACCAACTTGGGATTGAACAAATTGTTGCTTTATAAAATTAAATCAGCAGCAAACCATCTAGTTCCTACCCAACAGATAGGACCTAATATATTTCAATAACTAACTCACTGACACTATCGAACTCATAGGTTCATGGCCGCGCGGACATAAGCTCTCCATACATCCCTATCCTGCGCCAATGTGTTTTCAATCATTCCCTGTATAATCTACTTCCCTCAAATCATAGTTAAAGTTATTCTTCCACCTCATTCTTGGTCTACCAACTGGGCGTTTTCCTTATGGTTTTCCTACAAGAAGATTCCATGCATGTCTTTCATTCCCCATTCGTGCCACATGTCCTGCCCATCGCAATCTACGAGACTTAACTTTACTTATTATATCTGGCTTCCTATAAAGACCATGCGACTAGTCTCTTGGGCTAGTGGTCAATGTTCCTGAAAACAGTTAATGAGGTCCCGGGTTAGATTCCCGGTCAAACCATAGGATTTTTTCCTTAAATGGAATTATTCATGTAGTTGCCCATGGTCTGGAATTTAGATTAAGTTTAGGTTAAGAACTATTCTGGCGCTTCATTATCATTTATCGCCCATCATATCATCGGGGTAACGTAACTCCGCCTCCTAGGTGCCCCAAACCTAAGAAATGGATTACAATTGCGCCAATGCCAAGGGAGATAAACCAGAAATGCCATAAAAGACAACCTGGTGGCACTTGACAAAATAATAATAATAAATACCAAGTAGTTCACTGTTATGTAGTCTTCTTCATTCACATGTCTGTTCATCTCTCTTTGCTTCAAAAAAATTCCTAAGAACGTTATTCTCAAATAATATATATTTCAATAGCAAAAAAAAAGTGTAGAAAGATATTACAAAATAAAATCAGTATAAAACAAAATAAGTAGAAAAGAATAATTAACTAAAGAATATGTTTTATAGATACTGAATATGATAAAATGTCATAAATAAAAGGTACTATATTATTATTTAGAATGGATACCAACAGATTGCCTAGGAGAAATCTGAACCAACCAAGAGGAGGAAAAAGAGATCGGAGACGACGATGAAAGTATAATATCTGGAGCCGGAACAAAACAAAAAGTTTTAATCCTTGCAAGATGAAGATATTATTATTTATAACATTTTATTACATAACCTCAGTTGTGATAACGATGAACATTGAGTATTATGTCTGTACCATAAAATATGTTTTGATGTCACAAGAAAAGTTCTTAAATCTAGGGTTCCAGATCTAAGAGTTTTTATGGTGAGAGAAAAAAGTTTCGATCCCTACAAATGGTATTTGTTGAAACCTTCAATTTGTTTATGCCTGTATTTAATTAATATACAGCTAATTAGAATGTAGGCAAGAGAATCCGAATTAATTTTGGCAAGAGTTAGTTACTTGTAAATACATAATGTTTACTACTTTATTTCCGACTGCAAAAATAAAAATACATCAATCAGCGCATTCATGTAGAATAATTAAATACTCAATTTTATGTATTTTTATATATAGTACTAGCTAATACCCGGCGTGCGCTAAATAAATGAAAATTAATGTGACTTTAGGTTTAGTTTAATAAGTAAATTGAAAAATAATTATAAATTTATATTTTTTAGATACCCGATGTTGCCCGGGAATCTCGATCTTCTTAACATAAATGAGCGAAAAGACAAAATTCGTTATTGTGAGTTATTCGTAAAAGGAAACCCGCCATGCGCTACTATGCTTGCACAGGAATCTACGTACTTCTCTCGATTTTCTTGGTATAAATAAAAGACAAAATTGGTTATTGTGAGTTATCCGTAAGAGATAAACATATACTATCGCGGACTTTTTTGTAGAGCTTTTTGAGATATTCAATTTTGTGTACATTAATTTTGTGTAATTGCTATAGGTTTAGGCAGCGTAAGCCATTTAATCGTCCAAACAGCTACTTTTTTTCACGTTTTCCACTACAAAGGGCGATTTTTAAGGGTGTGAAAGTTGGGTATCAGAACTCTCTTATAGCCTATGTTCATCCCGGCAATCTCCTGAACATTTTGTAAAAAGCCCCATCACAATCGGAACAACGCAACGGTATGGCGATGCATAAAGTACGAACAAACAAACATTCATTTTTATATATTAGATTATACTTGTAATTCTGTTTAATTTTAGGATAAGTATTTCAGATTTTTTTTTAGTTTAAGTTACTGTAATCTTTATCGGAGTATGAAATCGTGAATTATCTTTAATAAGATGTGTAAATAAATATAAACGTTTTATATAATTAATAAATATAAATGTACAGTCTTTGAAAGAATTGATGGCGCACAGATAACTGTCCTAGAACGAAGTCATTGCTCATGATCAGAGGCCAGCTACTTTGTTCGTGAGTGCACAACTATTTGAGAAACTACAAACCGTTCTATTTAGTCGTGTGTAGTGCAAGGTAAAATAATTTCGCGTAAATATAAAAAAAGCAAAAAATTGAAGAAAACATACAAAAACTGAAATAAGGATGAGATAAAAATGACAGCTTGATCGAACATATGAAGCGATGCAATACTCCAGGACTTATTTGTATATTAAAACTAGATATTAACTTGACTTAGTTTAAGTTAATCAAACACGTTTTGCATTAGTTGTAGAAATAAACAACCTTGCTATGCCTTATGTTTTTCAAACGAAGTAATGAGCTGTTGTATTCGTTATTTATTTTCTATATACAGAGTGTAACATGATCTCGCCGACAAAATGATAGGGATGATTGGCCTTCAATACTAATGAAATGCATTGTTAAAACCGTTGAGGTGGAGAGTCATAAAATAAAATAAGTTAAAATATACCTTCTTAGGTAAAATCCGCCGTCCTCAACTTATAAGATATGTAATCTTTATGCCTGTAGGCCTTTCAGGACATCCGTCCCATCTTCAGCAGTTCATTCTTCGCTACAGCATCCAGTATGACGCCCGATGCTGTAGCGAAGAATGAACTGCTGAAGATAATAATAATAATAATAATAATAATAATATAATAATAATAATAATAATAATAATAATAGCTTTATTTTACCTGGCAGAGTTAAGGCCTTAAGGCCTTGTCTACCACTCAACCAGGTTTAAAAAATACAACAAAAAAATAGTCTTAAATCTAAATTACAATATATATATATACAAACGATTACAAGTTATGAATACAATACAATTAATATTTATAATGTATTTTCATTTACTCTAAATTTAACGAATTAAATATATAATATGTACAATACATATAAAAAACGAGGAAAAGATTAATGACATAGTATAAAATTAAATAAATAGAGAAAAATTAATTATTAGACAACAGGTAACTGTATAAGCGTGACTTAAAGGTACCAAGTGTGCGGCAACCCCTGATATCTTGAGGAAGGAGATTCCAGGAGCGGGCAGAGGCTACTGTGAAGGAAGTAGAATAGGAGGAAGTGCTATGAAGAGGAATTGTTAGCAGACTGCTATCTTGTGATCTAGTGTCAATATTGTGGTAATGGGACGGATGTCCTGAAAGGCCTACAGGCATAAAGATTACATATTTTATAAGTTGAGTACGACGGATTTTACCTAAGAAGGTATATTTTAACTTATTTTATTTTGTGATTGGCCTTGCAGAGAGGATCATTTTTTGTGAAGGAACATATAGTCGCAAACAAGTCGTTTATGAGTTATGCGCAGATGAAGATGTTCACCCGTAAGGGTCGGAATTGAATACAAACAATTGTACACGTATCATTTTATTGAAAAAAGAACATGTTTTTACAATAAGTATTCAAACAGTTGATCCTATGCCTCATTGCAAGTTTGATATAGTCGCAGCAACGATCCTCCAGTACGGACGATCATGGCAGGATTCTTTTTGTAGTCGTCAAAACACTTATTGTTTGAATTCTTATTGTAAAAACAGGTATTTTTCAATAAAATGATATGTGTACAATTTTTTGTATTCAATTCCGACCTTACGGGTTGCGCATAACTCATAAACGACTTGTTTGCGACTATATGTTCCTTCACAAAAAATGATCCTCTCTGCGTGGCCTATCATCCCTATCATTTTGTCGGTGAGGTCCTGTTACACCCTGTATGCCTGTTTTCTTTAATTTATTTATTTCTCTATATATACAAATGTATTTATTTAACGAATCTTGGTAGCGTGTAGGCATTGTGCAAATTAACTACGTTATTAAAAAAAAGTATTCCTGAACAGGATCGAACCTGGGCTCGCGTCGTCGGAAGAGAGCTTCTTACCGACTGTTCCACTGAAACGAATACGAATATTGCATGAAGAGAGACTTGCGCCGACCGCTTTGCACTCAAACGAGTCAGCACACGTAACAACGTATTGGTGTGAATCGCTCTTCAAAATTCAACCTTTTCATCAAGAGTTGCGCTATCAATTTTTTTCAAAGGCTGTAATTGCTTACCATACTTTGCCCCCCCCCCCTTCTCAAAGCATCATTCCATCCTCATCACTAAATATGATTCCTAAAGATATTATTTTTAATTTGAAGTAATACATTTCAGTAACGTGTTTGTAATTATTTTTCTAGATGCAAAAAAAACGGCGATCAGACGCTGTTTCTCAAAAAACGATTATAAACCTCATTCATGTAAACAATCTGGATATGTATGTCCTGTGTGTCATACAGACTTGTGCAATCATCATTTAGGTTTGCGCCTAAAAATGCGTGAATCACTGTACATTAATAATGTGATGTTTATTCTGCTACTTATATTAATATATTAAAGAAATTTATCCCAAAATTACTTTCAACTAAAATGTTATAGCATAGCCTAATTTAAATTATATTCCAATCTATTTGTCAAAAAATTACAAAAGATTCAAATAAAGTTTATTTAAACATTTTTTATTTTATTTCATTACGAATTCTAAAAAAATGTAACGTTATGGTATAAAGGTTATTATTATTATTATTATTATTATTATTATTATTATTATTTATTATTATTACTGTTTTTGGGGGTGAGCATGGTGAAATGTCTTGGTGGAAACGTTCACCATGTTCATCGTTCAAGTCACCACAATTTCAAATGAATACGAATAAATCCAGGTGTGAACACAAAATGTGTATTTTTAATTATGTACACCCTAACGGTTTATGAGTTCACGAGACCGTCCAAAAGGATTCCCATGTTGATTTCTCCTCATTCATTAACACGATAGTCTCACTAATTTTCGATATTTTAAAACAATCAGTAAATATACAAATTAATTTTTGAATTTTTAAACATCTTTAATAACTAGTGTTCGCCAAGTGGTCGAAATTTGATCATAAATAGTTATATTACATTATACATTGTAAGTTTTAAATTGTAATAGCCCATAATCATAAAAATACAAGGTATATATTTTTGTTGGAGTGTAATTGATGATAAGGGTGATAATATTCTAAATTAGCACCCAGCACCGCGAGGAAATGGGTAGCTACAATAAGTAGTGGCTCCATGTTGGAAAAAAAAAACAGCTAAAACGGCTGGTGGACCCGACATGCAGACCACATGTCACCCTTATACTGACAGGATGATCGTCTACCTCTGCCATTAACACGTTCCACTTCCTTATAGTTTAAATGGGAGCTTTTGCACTGGATTTTAGTGCTTTGCAGTTAAAAAGACACATTTTTTTTTTTGACATGGTCTTTGTGCATCATATGCTTCTCTGTAAGAAATTTAACTCTTGCACCATGGACATTTTCTATGAACACTGCCTTGCAATTAAAAACGGCAGAATTAACTTTCCAATTTTTTTTATTGATAACACTAAAGCTCGTCAATATCTACTAAAAAATCGGTTGACAAACAGAGGAGAAAATGGTACTTAACTGTTTTGTGTTAGCTTATTTATGTATAGATTATATTAAATATCCTAAATGAAACAAATACGAACATTTTATTTAATCTAACTAACTGGCATTCTCAAAACGGAGGTGCGTGCCCGCGCATACAAAAATTCTCCATACATCCCTAATTGAGTTAAGGTTACCTGCTTCAAATAATGGTTAACATTATTCCCCAATTCATCCTTGGCTCACCCAATGGGCGCTCTCTCCAAATTTCTTACAAAAAGTTTTCATATCACCTTAATTCCCTATACGTGTCACATGTCCTGTTCATCACAGTCTACGAGACTTATCTGTTATCATTACTTACGGTTTTCTATAGAGATCAAGCCGCTCGCTGTTATGTTGTTTTCTCCACTCGCTTATATGTTCGTCTTTCTTTGGTCAAAAGAATTCCTAAATAATTTATCCTCAAATAATATATTTCCCTCTCTTCTCTCGGCCTAAAGTTATATACAATGTTTCACATTAATATAGTGTAACTGAAAGAAGAACCGTTTTATGTATTTAACATTTTGTAGAGAAGGTGGAATGACAAGAATCTCTGTAATATACACCGTGTCCCATTCAAACCTCCCACATTTTAATTAATCATAACTCTCAAAGTATTCGGAATTATGAAATGAGGTTGGTATTAAAAGAAAGAGAAACGCAAAGAATTTTTGTTTTCATTGTTGCAGTTAATTCATCTGTCGCATGTTGGACAATAATGACATAAAACAAAATGGCGACTCCTGAGCAACGAGCACGAACTGTTTTCTGGTATGCACAGACGAGGTCAATAATTATTATAGTGCAAAGAAATTACCGGAGAGAATATGGAGGAAATGCACCTGATGGGAAGACCATTCAGGCATGGCTTGAGAAGTTTCTGGCGACTGCAAGCGTTAAAAAATCAGGAGGTGCTCGTACACGTGTTTAAAAAAAACTATTGAAGAAATTAGAGCAGAATTTCAGAGAAATACATAAAAATCAATTCGCCAAGCAAAGTTCGTTGAGTTTCTGTTTCGTTTAATACCGGCCTCATTTCATAATTCCGCATACTTTGTTAGTTATAATTAATTAAAATGTGGGAGGTTTGAATGGGACATCCTGTATAACAGTATTTGTTTGCATAGTGGAACCTATGTTTAATTTATTTGGCATATCATTCATGTTTGTAATTCTTATTCCTAATTAGTTGAATTCTACCACTTCAAAATGTATCCTCATTTGTTGATAAGTGTCCATTCCCTTTTAATAATGCATTTCCTTCATCATCATATTCCTTCACGGATTAGGTCTTTGCATGTTTCGATCTCACATCTGTTCAACCCAGCGCTTTCTTGGTATTTCCACCGATCTTCGTCCTACAGGATTATACATCCTATTTGGTATCCTATCCTATCCTCTGTCATTCTTTGCAGATGTTTTATCCAATTGTTCTTGTGTTCTATTTGGTGAAGAAGTGGTTGTACTTTTAGTTCCTCTCTAATATTCTCATTTCTAATATGTTCTTCTCTTGTACAACCTTTTACATCCCATAGGAATCTCATTTCCGCAGCCTGAATTTTACTTTATTTCTTTTTCCTTCAGGACCCAGGCTTCACTTCCATACATTGCCACTAGTAGTGTCATCGTTGAGTGAAATCTTAGCTGCGTATCCGTTCTTACTTTGTTCCTCAGTTCGTCTGATTGTTCCACACATATGTTGAAATTTCTGTATTTTCTTATTTATATCTTGTTATTTATATCTTCATAAGTTATATCGGAGCCCATACACTGGAAGTGTGAAACCTGTTCCAACACTTTATCTTCTATTACTATGCATTTCTATTGCGGTCATAAACTTAGTTTTATTAATGTCAACTTCCAACTCTAGCGCTAACCTAAGTACATCGACATATACTTCTTCTTCTTCCTTCCCAGGATTAGGTCAATGCGACCTGTTCCGGTCTCAAGTCCATCGTTTCCTTGGCCGTCCCAAAGATCTTTTTCCATGTGGTTTGTACGTATTGATCTTTTTGGGTAATCTTGTATTGCCCATTCCGTCTAAATGCTCTTTCCCTTGGTATTTGTGCTCTTCTAGTTTATCAACTATTGAAAATATCTCCAGTCCATTTATTATTGAATCATTGTGTAATCTATCCATGCGTGTACATCCTTTTAAGGATCTTAAAAATTTCATTTCAGTGGCTTGAATGTTTGAGATATCTTTGTTTTGTAAGTACGCAAGATTCAGATCCATATAAAAGAACAGGAACAGCCATAATTTTATAAAACCTGAGCTGAGTTTCTCTTCGAGTCTTTCGGAGGGTTCTTCTTATGGTGCCACACATCATTTGATATCGGTTTAATTTATTATGTACATCCCAATCATAGCTATATGTTATATCTGAACGAAGATAGTTAAAGTGTGCTATCTGTTCAATTATGTCATTATTGATCACTATTTTTGCTCTTACTGGTACTTTGCCCTGAAAAGCCATAATTTTAGTTTTTGAAGTTGAGACTTTGAGATTATAGTAGAGTCCTAATTCATTCAACATGTAAATGGCGTTTTGTAAATCATCCTCTGACTTCTGTATAATTACCTGATCGTCAACATATACTAATTACTAATATTTCGGAAAAAAATTTCAAAAATGTACCGTAACTTATTTTGGTACATTACTTTACAAAACGATGTTAGGATCTTACCCCGATACTTGGAGAATATGCCTTCTTTTTACAAGACTTATATTTTCTTAATTTATTGCGGATAATGTACTGACATATGGCGCTCATCTGAATGATTTAAAAAAGTCGAACGGAGAGGCGGAAATCAAAAGAAGAGAAAATAAAAATGATTGTGTAATTTGTAAATTAAATGACCATGATGCCGAATGACTTCAGGTTGATTGGTGAATATGCAAGAAGTCGCTTCATGAGTTTTGCACTCAGCAAGAAAATATGTGTAATAACTGCGTTGATAAATAGTTTTAAAAAATGAGATAAGCCGTCTTTAGGATTAGTTTGCATTATTTATAGTTATACACTCAATAAAACCAAGATTTAAAAAAAACAAACTCATTATTATATATAAGTACTTTTGCCAACTTACCCCAAGTATCGCAGAAAGATGTCTAATCTGCAAGAAAAAAAATGCATTTATCGTTAAAATAATAATAATAATAATAATATATATAAATAATAATAATAATTATTATAATAATAATTATAATAATAATAATTATAATAATAATAATTATAATAATAATAATTATAATAATAATTATAATAATAATTATAATTATAATAATAATTATAATTATAATAATAATTATAATTATAATAATTTATTATTATTATTATTATTAATATTATTATTAAATGGTAAAATGTGAGTTTTGTTTTGCACAAAAAGTAATAATAGGATATAAAGTAATACCACGAGTTAATCTATATAGAGAATTTGGAAATCGAAAGTGGCTTTTGTTAAGACTACAATTAATCTGTTTAATCGAAAGTCATTATTTAAATATAGTACTGGTATTTTAAAATATTTATATATTTCATGTAATCGGCGATGTTTGAAAACAAATCAGAAATGTGAGGTTGTGTGTATTTACTGCAACTTGATCATATTATTTATTGCCAAGTAGGATCGCAATATTGTAAGGATGCACCCTAGTGCAGAAATAATGAAACACATCAAGCTGTATATTACAATCAACATTACGGTTATTAATTCATTTTTTTAGTAAACAACTGAGTAAAATCAAGGAATCTGTTCATTATTTGTCTAGTATTCAATGTATTTGTTGGAGTAAAATATTGCTCTGAGCTGTCCAGAATATTAAAAAATGAGCTGATAAAGAGAAATCGACAAAGAGCGAGGTAAAACACGACAGTTATTGGTTGTAAAACAAAATTAATTGGAAGGTGATTGGCCATTGACTACCATTTGGGGCATGAGTTAAATTATCATAAGTAATGCCACGAGTGATTTCAAAATTATCGATAAATTCACGACTCACGAAGTGAGGAGTGAATTTATCTAGAGAATTTGGAAATGAAGAGTGGCATTTGTTAGGACTATTTAACGAATAAAATTAAGCTGTATACTCACAAATCATTATTTAACTATAGTTATTTAAAATATTTATATATTTAATGTAAACGGCGATGTTTGAAAACAAATGAGAAACGATTGGTACGCTTCATTTGCTTCTTCTGTTCATCGCTGCAACCAGATCATATTATTTATTGCCAAAGGAACGCAATATTGTAAGAATGCACTCTAGTGGAGAAAAAATGAAATACATCAAACTGTATATTAATTAATTTCTAATGTCCTATGATGTAAATACGACAGTTATATTTTTCTGGAATGTCATGTACGTTTCTAGTAAACAAGTCATTGCCGACAGCGGCGTTTAAGTTATTTGAGGGTGTCTGAAGAAATATGAATAACTGTTAAGTTTATTATCTGGTCATATGTTACGTATTTTGGAAGTCGGTAGGTATTAAAGACAGTTATATTACGGTCTTAGACTTTACGCAAATCCTCAAGGTTAAAACTAAGGGAAACATCGATATTGTAATGGGGAGATGCAAACAACAGTTTATTGCTTTTAGGAAATTTCAAAAGAAAATAAATGTGGCCTCAAAAACATAGCGAACAGCTAGAAAGATTATTGACCTCGAGTAACTTGGAAATGAAGATAGTCCTGTAAAAGGCCACGCCCTAAATTTAGTAGGCCTATATCGACTTGCACATGTAACCTATAGACGAGGTGTGTCAAAAGATTTATTTTATCCAATGAAAATTTTGTATAAAAATTGTAAATAAATTGAAAAATAAGTCAAATCCACGACTTTCTTAAATATTTAATGTTATGAAGTTAAAAATCAAGGCAAGTAGGGCGAGTGCCCTATTTGAATAACCTATAGTCAATATTCAAGCAAGAGGGGCAAGTGCTCCCCGATAGTCAAAGTGAGTGGAGCGAGTGTTCCCAATAGGAGAACGTACGAAAGAAAGATCCGCGATAAGCATTATTAAAATTTAGTCGTGGTTTTGGCCATTTCTTAGCCAAGTTATAAGAGCAAAGTGTATATTTTACTATTGAGGGAAAAGAATATTAATAAAATCCTTCTATCACGTCACGCAAAATTAGTTTGATCACTATTTACCTTAAATAGCTCCTTATCTATCACCGGTTAAAATCATAAGTTCAGCCCGACCCTAGAGAAAGCCTAGTTATTATCTGCTACATAATGCAGGCTTATTTTTCTTAAATATTTTAGCCTTGTTATAAAATGTTAAAATGTTAAATTAAGTACCTGATACATCAGTCGTCCTCAACTACAATGAATTTCTATTTAAAAAACTTCGTCGCGTAGTTAAAACCATGTAGGCCTTCAGAAACATGTCCCTCCATCTTCGGCATGCAATAAGTCTTCAGGCGAGAAATAATTTAAAAAAACGTTTTATCTATAATGGAGCCCTAGCCTCTCCTTTGTAAGGAGTTACTCGACAAAGTTAATTTTTAGTTACCTCATTTGCTCATAGATGTCATGGATGGTATGCAGTGAACACACCGACCCAATGAGACGTCTAACTGGCAACTAGGATATTACTAGGGCGTTGATGTCGGTAAAATTTGCTTAGAGGTATCTTTATTCAGGGTTAAAGATCTTTTGCGAGCCTGAAAATCTTCAGACTCGAGAACCACGGCTCCCGGAGCACTTGCTGCTTGATTTTTTCCGTCCTAAAACAAAAAAAATAATCATCGACCCCGGTCGTGTTTGAATCCGCGACCCTCGGCACTAGATGCAAGATGCATAACCTACATAGTACACACTACCCGCGCCGACGTTTAGAGTGTATAATTTACAACAAATAATATATTCATATACCTGTAAAAGAGTTAATCAGATATCTTTTTCTGTATATAATATTCTTTCTTTGAAACTTTCAAATATTCAAACATCTAATAACTTATATCTTCGATATTAGGTATATATTACATATATTATAAATTAATTCAAACTTGCTTTCTCAGAAAATGTATATAAAAAACTACTCTTGTCTGTTGGGAAGAAGAAAAAACGTGTTCTGGCTCCGATTCAACCAGCCCTTGAACTACACATGGAGTGACCGAGGTGTCAACTCGGGATCCAGATATGGAGCGCGAGAGTGTAACCACTTTCTCTATGGAACCACCATATAAAAAAAATACATCGTAGTCGCCGTTATATGAAAAGTTATTTTAGCTGATTTTAGGATATCAAAGAAAGATTTGGTTATTAATTAATTCACAATTTAATCTCTAATATAAATTTTATTATTATTATTATTATTATTATTATTATTATTATTATTATTATTATTATTTTAGTATTAGTATTATTATTATTATTATTATTATTATTACAGTGGTATGGCCATGTCAAAAGTATTCCAGAGCAAAGATTGCCTAAAATTGTTATAGAATGGATCCTAATAGAAAGGAGGAAGAGAGGAAGACCGAAGAAAACTTCGATAGAAGCGGTCCAAGCGGCTATGAATATCGGAGGATTGGAGGAAAATCAATGGATGGACAGAGAGGAATGGCGTTTGGTTTCCGGAAGACGGCGGCAGCTGCCATGATACCGGATGATGATGATAATGATAATTATTATTATTATTATTATTATTATTATTATTATTATTATTATTATTAGCTTCTTGCAGGAAAACCAAAGGGTAAATGCCTAGTTGGTAGACCCAGAATGAGGTGGGAGAATTACATTAACCATGATTTGAGGGATGTAGATAATACAGAGGATTGTTAGGAAACATTAGCTAAGGATAGGGATGTATGGAGAGCCCATGTCCGCGCGGCCATGAACTTACGAGTTCGATAAAGCCAGTGATTCAGTTTATTATTTATTATTATTATTATATTATTGTTGTTATTATTGTTATAGTTATTATTATTAGTATTATTGTTATTATTATTATTGTTATTATTATTGTTATTATTATTATTATATTATTAATATTATTATTATTATTATTATTATTATTATTATTATTTATTATTATTATTATTATTATTATTATTATTATTATTATTTATACTATTAAACGTCATAATTATAGCAGATCATTAATCTGTAATAGAGTAAAAACAATTTTATATACAGTCCAAAACTTACTAACTTTATTCCACAGCGTAAGTGGCAATTTGAACTGTATTGTAGAAACCGTTCAAAAACTTTCACTATTCAAACTTGATTCAATTTAAATGGGATCGTGTCGAAAAAGTTGAAAGTACATTTTTATGTTAATGGATTTGCCCCGGGATGAACCGTTGACAGTGTACACTGTTTGCTTTTTAAAACTCCAACAGCTTTCATTTGTTTAGTCGGACATTTATAATAAAAATCATTAAATTTTATCCATTCTGAAATATAATTATATTAATACAACCTTAGCAACACATTATCATTAGCAGTGAATTAAGAGTTGTACTTATTTATTATTAAAGGCTCAATTCACTCACAACAATAAATAATAATAATAATCTTGTCTTGTATCTTGTAAGCCCATGTTTACCTTAACAGAGATTTAGGCGCTCTCCCCCTACAGGGAAGAATTTGAACCATATTAATTTAGTTATACTTGTTTTCGTATAGATGTCACTTGAGTGGTCCGTGGTCAGCGTTCCGCCTCATACTGACATCTAGGAAACCAAGGTAGAACTAGGACGGGAAAATACGGTAAATTTTGCTTAGAGGCCTTTCATTCGGGCTTAAGGATATTTTACGAGCCTAAAAATCTTAAGACTCGGGACCCACGGCTTAAAATCCCTCCCGGAGGACTTGCTCCTTGGATTTTTCCACCCTAAAAAAGTCCATCGACCCCGCCCGGGTTTGAACCCGCGACCCTCGGGACCAGAGGCAAAGAGCATAATCACTAGTCCACCGCGGCTGATAATAATAATAATAATAATAATAATAATAATAATAATAATAATCATCTTCACTTCAAGGTTTAGGCGATTGGCCTGATTCCTTTAATGTCTTCCTAGGTCTTCCTACATCTCTTAATCCTTTTGGTTTATAATGGAATGCTATCTTGGGCAATCTTATTTCTACCATTCTCTTAATATGCTGTTCCCAGATGGCGCGGTGTTGTTGAATTCTATAATTTATAGAATATATTTCTAATACATTCCTTATTTCTTCATATTTTATGTGGTCCAATTTTGTGCATCCTTTGGTCCTTCGTAGAAAGGTCATTTCGGTTTCTTTGGGTTCTACTCGAACTACTCTTATTTGTTATCCAGGTCTCACTACCGTATAAAAGTGTTTTGTAGAACTTCAATCTTGTAGTCTTCCTTGTTTTACGTTTTAGGGTTCTATGAATGGTGTTCCATGATAATGATGATGATGATGATGATAATAATAACAATAATAATAATGATAGTATAATGTGTGTGCGCTCCAGTTATCCAGTATGTGGGAATCAAGCTTCATCTTCTGATACACAGAATTAAAAATATTTAATAATAAAGTTATATCTATGCTATTATATGCTTGTGAAATCTGGAAAACTAGTAAAATCATAGAAAATAAATTACAGGTATTTATAAATAGATTCCTAAAGAAAATATTAAGAATAAAATGGTCGAAAACAATATCATATAAAGAATTTTCAGCCCGACCCTAGAGAAAGCCTAGTTATTTTCTGCTACATAATGCAGGCTTATTTTTCTTAAATATTTTAGCCTTGTTATAAAATGTTAAAATGTTAAATTAAGTACCTGATACATCAGTCGTCCTCAACTACAATGAATTTCTATTTAAAAAACTTCGTCGCGTAGTTAAAACCATGTAGGCCTTCAGAAACATGTCCCTCCATCTTCGGCATGCAATAAGTCTTCAGGCGAGAAATAATTAAAAAAAAACGTTTTATCTATAATGGAGCCCTAGCCTCTCCTTTGTAAGGAGTTACTCGACAAAGTTAATTTTTAGTTACCTCATATGCTCATAGATGACATGGATGGTATGCAGTGAACACACCGACCCAATGAGACGTCTAACTGGCAACTAGGATATTACTAGGGTTAAAGATCTTTTGCGAGCCTGAAAATCTTCAGACTCGAGAACCACGGCTCCCGGAGCACTTGCTGCTTGGATTTTTCCGTCCTAAAAAAAATAATCGACCCCGGTCGGGTTTGAATCCGCGACCCTCGGAACTAGATGCAAGGAGCATAACCACTAGTCCACCGCGGCCGACGTTTAGTGTATAAATTTACACAAAATAATATATTCATATACCTGTAAAAGAGTTAATCAGATATCTTTTTCTGTATATAATATTCTTTCTTTGAAACTTTCAAATACTCAAACATCTAATAACTTATATCTTCGATATTAGGTATATATTACAGTATATTATAAATTAATTCAAACTTGCTTTCTCAGAAAATGTATATAAAAAACTACTCTTGTCTGTTGGGAAGAAGAAAAAACGTGTTCTGGCTCCGATTCAACCAGCCCTTGAACTACACATGGAGTGACCGAGGTGTCAACTCGGGATCCAGATATGGAGCGCGAGAGTGTAACCACTTTCTCTATGGAACCACCATATAAAAAAAATACATCGTAGTCGCCGTTTATATGAAAAGTTATTTTAGCTGATTTTAGGATATCAAAGAAAGATTTGGTTATTAATTAATTCACAATTTAATCTCTAATATAAATTATTATTATTATTATTATTATTATTATTATTATTATTATTATTATTATTTTAGTATTAGTATTATTATTATTATTATTATTACAGTGGTATGGCCATGTCAAAAGTATTCCAGAGCAAAGATTGCCTAAAATTGTTATAGAATGGATCCTAATAGAAAGGAGGAAGAGAGGAAGACCGAAGAAAACTTCGATAGAAGCGGTCCAAGCGGCTATGAATATCGGAGGATTGGAGGAAAATCAATGGATGGACAGAGAGGAATGGCGTTTGGTTTCCGGAAGACGGCGGCAGCTGCCATGATACCGGATGATGATGATAATGATAATTATTATTATTATTATTATTATTATTATTATTATTATTAGCTTCTTGCAGGAAAACCAAAGGGTAAATGCCTAGTTGGTAGACCCAGAATGAGGTGGGAGAATTACATTAACCATGATTTGAGGGATGTAGATAATACAGAGGATTGTTAGGAAACATTAGCTAAGGATAGGGATGTATGGAGAGCCCATGTCCGCGCGGCCATGAACTTACGAGTTCGATAAAGCCAGTGATTCAGTTTATTATTATTATTATTATTATTATTATTATTATTATTATTATTATTATTATTATTGTTGTTATTATTGTTATAGTTATTATTATTAGTATTATTGTTATTATTATTATTGTTATTATTATTGTTATTATTATTATTAATATTATTATTAATATTATTATTATTATTATTATTATTATTATTATTATTATTATTATTATTACTATTAAACGTCATAATTATAGCAGATCATTAATCTGTAATAGAGTAAAAACAATTTTATATACAGTCCAAAACTTACTAACTTTATTCCACAGCGTAAGTGGCAATTTGAACTGTATTGTAGAAACCGTTCAAAAACTTTCACTATTCAAACTTGATTCAATTTAAATGGGATCGTGTCGAAAAAGTTGAAAGTACATTTTTATGTTAATGGATTTGCCCCGGGATGAACCGTTGACAGTGTACACTGTTTGCTTTTTAAAACTCCAACAGCTTTCATTTGTTTAGTCGGACATTTATAATAAAAATCATTAAATTTTATCCATTCTGAAATATAATTATATTAATACAACCTTAGCAACACATTATCATTAGCAGTGAATTAAGAGTTGTACTTATTTATTATTAAAGGCTCAATTCACTCACAACAATAAATAATAATAATAATCTTGTCTTGTTCTTGTAAGCCCATGTTTACCTTAACAGAGATTTAGGCGCTCTCCCCTACAGGGAAGAATTTGAACCATATTAATTTAGTTATACTTGTTTTCGTATAGATGTCACTTGAGTGGTCCGTGGTCAGCGTTCCGCCTCATACTGACATCTAGGAAACCAAGGTAGAACTAGGACGGGAAAATACGGTAAATTTTGCTTAGAGGCCTTTCATTCGGGCTTAAGGATATTTTACGAGCCTAAAAATCTTAAGACTCGGGACCCACGGCTTAAAATCCCTCCCGGAGGACTTGCTCCTTGGATTTTTCCACCCTAAAAAAGTCCATCGACCCCGCCCGGGTTTGAACCCGCGACCCTCGGGACCAGAGGCAAAGAGCATAATCACTAGTCCACCGCGGCTGATAATAATAATAATAATAATAATAATAATAATAATAATAATAATAATAATCATCTTCACTTCAAGGTTTAGGCGATTGGCCTGATTCCTTTAATGTCTTCCTAGGTCTTCCTACATCTCTTAATCCTTTTGGTTTATAATGGAATGCTATCTTGGGCAATCTTATTTCTACCATTCTCTTAATATGCTGTTCCCAGATGGCGCGGTGTTGTTGAATTCTATAATTTATAGAATATATTTCTAATACATTCCTTATTTCTTCATATTTTATGTGGTCCAATTTTGTGCATCCTTTGGTCCTTCGTAGAAAGGTCATTTCGGTTTTTTTGGGTTCTACTCGAACTACTCTTATTTGTTATCCAGGTCTCACTACCGTATAAAAGTGTTTTGTAGAACTTCAATCTTGTAGTCTTCCTTGTTTTACGTTTTAGGGTTCTATGAATGGTGTTCCATGATAATGATGATGATGATGATAATAATAACAATAATAATAATGATAGTATAATGTGTGTGCGCTCCAGTTATCCAGTATGTGGGAATCAAGCTTCATCTTCTGATACACAGAATTAAAAATATTTAATAATAAAGTTAAATCTATGCTATTATATGCTTGTGAAATCTGGAAAACTAGTAAAATCATAGAAAATAAATTACAGGTATTTATAAATAGATTCCTAAAGAAAATATTAAGAATAAAATGGTCGAAAACAATATCAAATAAAGAATTGGGGGGGGGGGAAAGCTGACCAGAAAGAAACTAAAATAAAAATAAAAAGCGAAAATGGAACTGGATAGGACATACATTAAGGAAAGACCACGAATCGATTGAAAGAATTGCATTAGATAGAAACCCTCAAGGACAGACCGAAACAGACATGGAAGAGAACCATCCTTGAAGAAATTGCTGAGGAGGGGAAAACCTAAAAGGAAGCCAAGAAGTTGTTCAGAATAGGATCTGTTGGCGACGCTTTGTGGATGACCTATGCTCCTGATGCGAGATAGAGGACATAATGATGTGTGCGCATGCACGTGCGTATAGATAATGGAATTTATTGCCTTTTTTTTTCAGAATAAAGAAAATACATATGCATTTACATTGCGCACGGGCCTGCTTGGCCGTACGTGCATTATTTTTCCATGAATAAAAAATAAAACTAATAATATAAACAAATACCTACAAATACACCTGTATCAAAAAACAATAACAGGCTACATATAAGTAAAATCTATGTCTACACTACATCACAATAATACATATCTACATTCATCCATATTCCGTACATTAATATTAAAAAAAATGCTAGAAAACAAATTAGAAAAAAAACATACAAACATACACCCACACACTCCCACACATATGCACACCTCACGCTCATACCCCCCTCCCCCGTCCCTGCAGGCATCAAATACACTATCAGACTATTAAACTTATCGGACCTATTTATTATATAACATAATTAAAGATCGAAAACAAAGACCATATTGAGATTCTTCTTATTGTTAATACATATATCCTTAATCTACAATTTTGTTATATCTCAATTTTCTTACTGTACCCAAAAATTTGCATGTTTTCTTCACTCTCGATCCGTCCTAAAATATCCCAACACGCCACTCTCCCTCGATCCGACCTGAGAAATATCTCCGGCAGCATCTGTAATCTAAGTTGTTCTGTCTCTCTACAGAATGCTATAATATGCTGCCAGTTTTCATGGTCATCGCATAGTGGGCATAGTTTAATGCCTTCATCATTTGTTAAATTATGGGCCATCCATCCCCCCAAATGAAACCATGCAATAGCACTTCTATCATCCCCATCCAGAGTCAATATATTTCTCCCTTCCCCACGAAAGTTTCAGTTCCGTCTGCAGGGTGAGCGACGTGCGTATATAAAATCACACTACTCTATGGCGTGACAGGACTAAGAGCTTGGTCTATCAACCGGCTGCTAGCCTCAAATCAACATGTGTAAATCACAGAGGTGAATGATCATCCAACCAGTATAGGGGTGTCATGTGGGCAGTAAGTCAGGAGCCAGCCGCTTCAGTACTCGTCCAACTTAAATCTACACGCGGAAATTACGTATATTAGGAATGTGCTGTCGATTCTCTTCCTTCTCTATGTTGCATATCCCTCCCCTATATTGAGTTATTTGGCTGGGGAGGGGAGCGCTGGCAAATACTGTGTTTTTTAAATGATCCGACACCTACAGTAGTCGTTGACCAAATGAATAATCCGGCAACCATGTTACTACTAGGGAACTACTCTGTACAATATTTGTACAATACTCATTACATGTTGTCAATTCCCGCCCCCCCACTAGTTGTGTTGATAGGCTGTTAATAGAGAGATGACAAACGCTTGATTTTAAATGATCCGAATCCTTAAGCAGTCGTCGATAATATAGCAAAAGACATTGTAAGATAAGGTACACAAACACACTGTCCAAATGTACGTCTATATATTTGAAATCTCTGTATCCATAAAATCTAACCGGGTCATCTCATTGTAAGTTAGAAACTTTACTGATCAACGCCGTCGATGGTTTAAAGACATTTTTATTTATTCATGAAACAATTAAATATAATACAGTACATTACTGAAACCAAGGTTACAATTTCCAATACATAGGCCAACGAATATAAAATTTCACAAATCAATTTGATGATACATGACACGCTTGATTTCACTATATACGGATAATTTAGTTCTTCCAACATCTCAGCGTTGATAAAATTTCTAACTGAAGTTAAATTGACTCCACTAATTTTGATTAATTATTCATTCCCTTATTTACAATTATTTAAATCTGAGAGGAAATACATATACATATTAACTTACATCTATATCGGACAAATGTTATAAAATATAAGAAACTCGCGATTTCAAATATGCAGAGTTATAAATAACACATAAATCCAATTTCTTACACTATTTAAATCATACTCCAAATGGGAGTCAATGACCAATCACGTTTCAATGAATTTTGCTTAACAATCAATCACAGTCGTGTTCCACCTCGATAACTATGAATTTTGATTACCGAAATAAAGGAAGCTCCTCCTTGTTTCATTTTTTCTCCACTAGGGTGCATTCTTACAATATTGCGATCCTATTTTTCAATAAATAATATGATCAAGTTGCAATGATGAACAAATGAAACATAACCAAACATTTTTCATTTGTTTTCAAAGATCGCCGTTTACATTAAGTATATAAATGTTTTAAAATAACTATATTTAAATAATGATTTGTGAGTAAAAAGCTTAATTTCATTCGTTAAATAGTCGTAACAAATGTCACTCATGATTTTCAAATACTCTAAGATAAATTGGAAATCACTCGCGGCATTACTTATGACAATTTCACGTGCAAGCAAAATCAATTGATCGGTTTAAATAGAGAAGTCAGTGACAGATAATTAACAAAATCGAAGAAATGAACAAAAAAATCATTGTTGTTTACAATATTGTTTGGAAATTTTAAGATAATGGAACCAGAAAGATTACGAGGAAGTGATTTGTATATATAATAGGAAAAGAGCGTTAGAAACGCGAAGAATGAGGTGATTGGATCACACAAAAGAGCTATTAAATGCAATACTACCAGAATTGTCTACAGCAATAAGTATTAAGTGAAAAAAGACGGTTGGGTGCATAGAGATGTTGGAGGAGGCTAAGTTGAATGACCGAATAGGCGTGCAGAATAATAATAATAATAATATAATAATAATAATAATTATTATTATTATTATTTAACAGTCCGTCTCGGTAAATTGGTGGTTACCATATTCGCGGGTACAAAATTGGACTTTTTTTCAGAGCTTAAAACTTAAAAGTATTGCTTCACTTGAAAGGCAAATAAAGCCAGGATTTCGGTGCCATAGACTGATTGATCGTAAAATAATTTTAAGACTAAAGTAAGAGGCAAATTTTAATTGGGAAGCTACTGGATTAAATATTTAAAGAACATTGTTAAACAACAGTAATAACTACCTACATATGAATGCATTTGAATTTAAACATATGAAATGCCATAAGTGCGGAAACATAAATAATCATTTGCGAACTCACATCAAATGTAAAAGTAACGAAAATAATCAAATCCACATAACCATTATAAACCATGTGGCCAAAATTATTCATTATAAGCTAATTAAGTTTCTGTTATATTTTAACTTATTTTAGCACTTTTTTTCTGAATGAAACATTGTACATTTTTAAGTTTTGTAGTTGCTAATCATCTACGTTCACGAGTTGCAGTACTTCCCTTAATAAGAACAGCAGTATAAGTGGAATTAGCTTCGCCGGGAGTGCTGGCAACCCATCACACACTTGAGTGCGATGTGAACCCTATTCAAGAGATTTCAGGCGTTGCAGTGAGAAGAGGCTTTATAGCCCCTCAGTGAATGAGAAATCTTTTAACAACCTGTGGATCGCGTTATAGAGCTCGATATACGTATAGCCCGCGAATAATGATATTCATTGCTAGTATTAAAATGTGTGCGAGCCGCGGTACAAAACCTGCTGTACGGATGACAACGAAGAAACCGTAGGTTATAACTAGGGCCCAGATTTTGATGAAATGTCATATTTTTTATGAGATGTCAGAGACGATGCAATTAAGTGCATTGTGTAATAAATATGTTAGATATATGAGGTTTCTATAGGTAATTAAAATGCATCTTTCCCACTTTTTTCTCATAAAGTCATTTTGCAGATTTTGTTATTTTAAGTAATTTTATTTATTTTTCGTAATTTTATATGTCAGTTTTTAAATACAATCTAAGGTTAAATGTTCATTTTTGCGTTTTTTTTCTTGCTATCTTGTTTGTGATCAGACAAGTCAGTGAGAAACCACAGTGCGTTGCTTCAATATAACTTGAAACCACTGTGTTCTGCCTCCACGTGGATTGATTCGGGACTTCCCCTTCAATGCGGGAATCTTTCGATTTGCAGTATTTCCGTTCGTCTCACGAGAGTAGCGTTTCTGTATGGTTTTGTTGATTTTCGTGCAGAGCAAAATGCCAAAACAGAAAATTGTCTAGTGCTATCTATTTAAGATATGTAACAGAATTCGATGAACAAGTATTTTCTACTGAAGAGAGTTTTATTATTTTGCAAGGTATGTGAAATTATAATCGCTGCAGATAAACGTTTTACAGTACATCAACATATCAGGCACGAGAAACATTTGTGGGCTCTTAAAAATGTGAACAAAACAAAAATGTCTGAATTGCTGTTAAAACAAATTGCTTCCACATCAAATAGCGAGTCATCTCTATTTTTTAAAGAATTATGTGAAGTGTTTGTCAGTGCAAATATTCAACTAGAAAAACTAAACAATTCTAAACTACATGATTTCCTTGAACGCCATAAGTCATAACTGTTCCAGAAGAATCAACGTTGCGTAAAAACTATTAAATAAAATGTTATGAAGACGCATCAAACCATATAAACCCGTGTTAGCTGACAACTGCCGATCGTTCACTTTTGATAACTTAAGGATGGTCATGGTGGTGTACTGCAATGTTTAGTTAATAACTTTTCATATTAGTTTAATAGGAATGAGATTGACCCAGTGATAATTATTATTTTTCTAATTATTTTATATTACTACTAAGAACAGGAATTGCTTTAGAATAGTTACCCCAATCAATAACACAATCATTACTTCTATTAGACCGTTTCTAATTAATAAATTAATAATTATTAGTTAGTTAATTATTATGCAATTTATAATTTTCAATAGGTAATTTTTTACACTTTTAGGTCATTTCAAGGGAATATTATAGATAATGTTTTTAACGTTTTAAGGTCATAAACATTCGGGCCCTAGTTGTAACGAATTTACGACAGCTAGGTTTTCGAATTGTATAATTACTTTATGTGTAATGTTCAGAAGTTTCCTAACAACGTGACTAGTATTAATAGTTACTACCTTCTATAGTTGGATGCCGAGAATGTGGATGTTCATTATATGTGTAGGTGTAACCCTCTGGAATTTTGGAGGATAAAGTGTTTCATAGAAACAGAGATCATAAATACACGTATCACTTGCTCCAGTTTCATTGAGCAACCAGATCTCTGCCAAGGTCTGCATAATTTCTGCATTCTGTTATTATTATTATTATTATTATTATTAGTCCATTTATGCATAAGGTTTTCTGATAGGGAAAATCTAGGATTACTTTTCATTAAATTAATCAGAAATGTAAATATACTAAATCAATTACGCTTACTATAAACTGCTTAATAATAATAATAATAATAATAATAATAATAATAATAATAATAATAATAATAATAATAATAATAATAATCATAATAATAATAATAAATAATAATAATAATAATAATAATAATAATAATAATAATAATAATAATAATAATAATAATATATAATAAAGGGAAGATATGAAGACAAAAGAAGAAAAACTTTCCAATGATCTACCATATAGTTTGTTTATAAAAAACAACAACGGTAACCTTAAATCTATGAACCGCTGAATTTTATAACAATTATACGGCTAACTACAATGATATGAGATTGAACACAGAAGGCTAAAATGGTATGGAGACGTAAGAAGAATGCAGGATGGAAGATTACCAAAGGCCGTCTATGCATGGGAAATTGAAAGAAGAAACAGAAAAGGAAGACAAAGAACAACTTGGAAGAACAACATTCAAAATTCAATGAGGAAATTTGGTGTAACAGATGAAGGCACAGAGAACGATGGAGAACTTTAAGCAAGGGATATTTGTGAATATTTGTTACAAACTGATAGTCTATAAGTCCGTAGTCATATATATATATCTCGAGGTAGCGTGCTGCCATGTCACACAGCGGGCCCGGGTTCGATTCCCGGTCGGGACACGCTCCTGGGTGAGGTATTTTTCGGGGACAAATGTCGCGAGGCTTAGGGCCCAATGATTCCAGAGAATCATCCGGCCATCATCATCCTTATCATTATCATCATCATCCTTCATCGGTTTGGAAAGCAACGGGAAGCTACCACACCTATAATTACCTAAGAAACCTGCAAAGCGTAGCATGAAAATGCTATGATTGCAGTGAAAGACCTGTCCTCGGTCAGAATTACTATGAATGGATATATATATATATATATATATTTATTTATTTATTTATTTATATACACATACTATATTTAAATTCTTGTTAATTACTAAGATCGGTTGGAGAAAACCCTCAATGATGACGGAAATTCTAAAAAAAAGGGCTAACAATAACTAGAAGCCCTATGGTCTCGAGGTAGCGTGCTGCCTTGTCACACAGTGGGTCCGAGTTTCTGGCCTTGGTCAGGATAAGTTTTCTGGGTGAGGTTTCCCCTCCCCGCGGAATTTTCCCTCACCGGTAAGACATATGTCAGGGAACTTTAAGGCCCAAATGGTCACTGAACACCATAAGGTCATCATAATTATCATCATTCATATTCGCCTCTTCTGGCGCACCACTATCATCATCATCACCCATCATATCATCGGGGCAGCGTAACCCCACCTTCCAGGCGCCCCAACCTCAGAATGCCAGAACAGAACACCGGATATGTCGAAAAATGACAATCTGGGACAATGAATAAAAAACACTATTAGGTTAGTGTTACTGTTTAGTATTACATTTAATGTAAAATAACAGCTTAGCAGAAACCAACAGGTATGGTGTGACGTAATGAGGTGGGAGTTCATTTCAAATCTGGAAATATCGAATTAATATACTGATAACACTAATCTGCATTTGATTTATTTATTATTTCTCTAAATATATGCTTTTTTAATCAAAATTTTGTGCCGATCTATTAATACCTTCAATTTTTTCCTATCACGTCAATTTTTTACACTAAATTTAAAATGTATGATTTCTATAGTTAACTGTTGTAAGAACAGATACATTCAAACGGCATTTCATATAAGGACATTTTTTGTCAAAAACACATTTTTCCAAAAAATGACCTGTAATTAGGATTTGTGTTTTTTTTCCCCTAGAAAATGTTCGGTAACAGCTCGGAAGACGATCCATGCGTTTTCCCTTTCTCAATAAGTTTTCTTAAAAGCTTCATTTTCACCAAATTTTTATTTGAGCAAAACTAAAATGCCGGCTATGAAATTCTCTTGTGTGATGAAGGTAAATTTATTATAAATGCATTTGAAGTTGAGTCCATTATGTGATAGAGTCCTTACAAACTGCTTCATTAAGCCCAAATTTATATGTAATGGTGGAAACAGGTATTTTTGGGAAATCACTAGCGGTTCATGCAGAAAGTTTTTAGTTCCAGGGAAATTTGTTTTACGCTCTGGCTAAACTCTCACAATCCAATGTTTTGCCTTGCCCGACTATACAATTTAGGTAAAAAAGAAGGTATTTTTGTGAGACCAGCGTGTCCTAACAGTATTCCTATTGCTTTAAATTACCAAAGCTAAAACATTTGTATTCCTCATATTGGATACTTGTTAACAGTACATTAATTATGTCGTGTACCTCTATCTTCTGAACTGTATGGGTCACATTGTCATTACACAACAACACGCTTTAGCGGTTCCTTTTTGTTGTGTCTATAAAACGTTTCAACTGAGTATGATCATGCCATTGTCTAGTTTATGTTATTGCAGATAACGAAGAATCTTTCCCTGAGAAAAATAGAACTACGAGTAGTTCTATCTCTCTGTATCTATACCATGAAAAACATATTTCTGGTTCCAGAAGATTCTTACGTTTTAAAGAGGATCTAAGTAATTCTGCAAATTTCTAAGGCAAATTCAGATCACGTAATAAATCATTAAGTTCACTTTAAAAGAACCTTTGTGGAGTAAAGCCATCTTCTGGCTGGTAGACATCAAAATATCGTCGTCTGTGATTATATCGAGTTCACTTTCAACACAATCTTCTGTCAGGTTCTCTAACACACCTATAGAAAGAGGAACAGGCAGGTCTTCTCTATGTGAAACTAATCTACTGGCTGAAGGAATGCTTGGATACATAACTGTGCTTTATTTTTTTAATTGCACCCCTGAACATTAACTAAAATAAGCGACAGTCATTAAGGTGGTATTCAGGTTTCTCCACACCATAGGAATTTCAAATGGCATACATATTTTCTTCCCTTGTGTTTACAATCTTAATCTCTCAACACAGTCAATAGCGGCAAACTTTCTTCAGTGCCCATGGTTTATTCTGACTATTTAACTCATGCCCCAAATGGGAGTCAATGACCAATCACGTTTCAATGATTTCTGATTTACAACCAATTAGAAAGCTCCTCCTTTTTAATATTCTGAACAGGTCTGACCATTATTTTGCAGTGACTGAGCCTATAAGAAATACGGCTACCAGATTGTATATATAGTGCATAGGTGTCAACACATAGCGCTTGCAGGAGTTAATATAAAAACATTTGTAGTAATTTATTATACCACCAAAAAAAGAAACCACTGTTTGCACTTTCTTAAATGTATTTTTTCCCAGGTAATAATCCAGAAAAATATAATTGTCATATTTACATCATACGACATCAGAAATGAATTAATGTACAGTTTGATGTGTTTCATTTTTTCTCCACTAGAGAGCATTCTTACAATATTGCGTTCCTTTGGCAATAAATAGTATGATCTGATTCCAGTGATAAACAAAAGAAGCAGATGAAGCGTACCTATCGTTTCTCATTTGTTTTCAAACTTCGCCGTTTACATTAAATATATAAATATTTTAAAATAACTATAGTTAAATAATGATTTGTGAGTAAACAGCTTAATTTTATTCGTTAAATAGTACTAACAAATGCCACTCTTGATTTCCAAATTCTCTAGATAAATTCACTCCTCACTTCGTGAGTCGCGAATTTATCGATAATTTGGAAATCACTCGTGGCATTACTTATGATAATCAAGTTTCACTTTAAAATAAGCATATTAAGTTTTTTCACGAAGTCTTTACTTAGGTACCGTATAATATCCACAAATATAAAAAAACAATTGAATTGTTCCCACACTTATGCGTGGAGATTATGGTATATGCTATCACAAGAGGAAAAAATGATAACACCATTGGTAATACATGTGTGAGACGAACAACACTTCCAATGTCACACAACTAGCAGCAGGATCAGTTGTTTCAACCTAAGGCTTCCAAATCTGTGTAGAGAAATACCCCTGCAACAATACTCAATACCTTTTGGCATATATAATGCATGCAGCCATAAATATTTAAAGTTAAATTGTGAAAAAAATATGCACGTGATGGACGAAAACTAAGAACAATTCTGAAAGCAGCATATAAAAGTAAACTATATTACATACTGGTTTTCAATCATTTGATATCATGCAGCAAGACGTGTAAATAATATGTTGGTGCTTATTTATATAATATATCAGCTTTCATATCGACTTGTTAACTTGTTACTATTAATTTTTCTCACAGTATAAAATGTGAATTAGCAAATCTATAAATAAAATATCCATAAGATATAAGAAAGATCATCATCATCACTCCAGGGATTAGGCAATTGCCCGTTCCGACTTCATAATGCATCAGCCCAACGTCTTCTATGTCTTCCAACATCACGTCTTCCTCTTGCTTGATAATTTCTTGCTAACAATGGATATCTCTCCTTACTCATTCCATCCATATGAACAATCCATTTGTCTGTAATTCGTGACCTTATCCAATAAAGGCTGTGCTTTCAATTCTTCTCTTATATCCTCATTTCTTATTTCTATCAAGTCTTGTACATCCTTTAACTTGTCTTAGGAACCTCATCTCCGCCGTCTATAAGAAAGATGAAAATCAATTTAAAATGAAGTTAGATTTTTTTACTATCTTTGGCAATAGCTAACATTGTGGCCGACTATTGTAGATTTACTAGTGTTTGGTTCCACAGGCGACCGGTCCAAGGTATTGGTTTTACGATCCTATGGGAGTATAGATCCTACTACAAAATGAGGGAAGGTATAGCAATGAAGAAAATAAAATGAAAAAACATACAGTCCTCCTCTTATTTGAAACAAACAAGTTTAAGGTATTTTGTAGATAAGTAGCCTCAGTAGGAACTATTAAATTTAACGACGCTCTGCGACAGCACTGATCTTTAGGATCGCATTTCAAATCTGGGCGTAAAAAAATACAAATTTTGCTCATAAGACCTATATTTCAGCCAAAAAATTAATTAACGTTTCATAATTCTATGACACGAGTTACATTATTTTACATTCCTTCCGAATGATGTCATACGCCAAATCTCGAAAAAAATGATTTTGTAATTTCGCTAATTCTATCAACAATATATTCTGTCGAGCTTCATTTCTTATTACCTTGCATTCTCCCTTGTATAATCCATCTCCCTCAAATAATGGTTAATGTTATTCTCCCACCTCATTCATGGTCTACATTATTTTCTACAAAAAATAGTTTGCATAACATTACTCAGGATAGGGGTGTATGGCGATCATACATCCGCGTGGCCATGAATCTTTCGGTTCGAAAGTGCCAGTGAGTTAGATATATATATATATTCATCATTTCATCCATAGGCCCAAGAGCAGGACTTTCACTGCAAACCCAGCATTCTCCACTCTTTCCTTAATTCAGCCTTCCTTTTTGTATCTGCATACAAACCATTTATTTTAATATTGTCTATCCTCTTATGTCCCTTTCTGCCTCTAACTTTCTTTCCGTTGACCATTCCTTCTAGGGCATCCGTCAGCAGGCAGTTGTTTCTTCTTAGCCAGTGGCAAATCCAATTTATTTTCCTCTTCTTTACGAGTTCCAGCAATGTTCTTCCTTCACCCACTCTGTCTAGCACATCTTTATTTTTTAATTTATGCCCATTTTATGCGTTCCATCCTTCTCCATATCCACATCTCAAAAGCTTCCAGTCGCTTTTCCTCATTCCGCCGTAATATCCAAGTCTCTGCACCATAAAATACTGCACTCCATACAGCATTTCACTAGCCTCTTCCGTAATTATTTTGCCAAAGATCCGCAGAAAATGCTTCTCTCTTTTGTTAAAAGCTTATTTTGCCATTGCTATCATCTGCTTTACTGCTTTGCCGCAATATATATATATATATATATATATATATATATTATTTATTTATTTATATAAGTCCACCGCTGTGGTCTCGAGGTAGCATGCTGCCTTCTCACGCAGCGGGCCCGGGTTCGATCCCCGGTCGAGGCAGTTTTTCTGGGTGAGGTTTTTATCGGGGTTTTTCCTCACCTGTAAGACAAATGTCAGGAAAACTTTAAGGCCCAAATTGTCCCCGAAATCATATGGCCATCGTTACCACCATCATCCGTATCATTATCATCATCATCCTTCACTGGTGTGGAAAGCAACGGGAAGCTACCGTAATTCTCTAGTAAAGCTGCAAGCATAGAATGAAAATGCTATGATTGCAGTGAAGGACCTGCCTTCAGCCAGAATTACTATATATATCCAAAACGTACAATCCATATTAGGCTAGGCATTTCTATTCGTATTTAGGCATTTTAAACCGGTAGTACGATCGAATATTCACAGATGACAGGGTGGCATAGAATAGCTGAAAACTGCATTAACATACATCAAACTTAGATTTTTCATCGTCACCATCAGTCTTCTCAATAATACATTCATTAAATCGTGTACGAAATTGTTTGCCATTCGCCCATAGGAAAATGTTAGTAGAAACACTTGCAATGCCCCATTTTGATTAGTGTGACACTCTTTTTACAGACTTAAATATTATTTCCACTCAAAGACTTCAACGTGTTGATAATTCTTGCGCACGTTTTATTTGTAGTATTCGCAAATTTGACCATGTTACACAGTCCCTGGAACAATTATCGTGGCTTTGTCTAAGAGATCGTAGAACTGTTCATTCCTTATCCCTTCTCTATGAAATACTTCACACATCATCGCCTAATTATTTATCACGCCGCTTTATCAGATTATCCGACACACATAATCTTGACACTCGATCTCATCAGCTCATTGTACTTTAT